>VZRS01007801.1:431712-451789 GCA_013398055.1 Ifrita kowaldi | reverse complement strand
CCCCCCCCAAAAAAAAACAACAAAAAAAAACCTGCCAAAAAACCCCAAAGCCTAAACCTAAACTCTTACTCTAAATCCAACAGTCCTTTTTGCCCCCTTGTGTATCTGCTGGAGCATATCCTGCTTGCTGGAAGGTGCTCACCAGGAAAGGAGACTTCATATATTCCCAAGGCTGCCACTGCAGGATCAGCTTTGCAGCAGCTCTGCTGTGGGCCAGGCAACTGCCAGCTCCTGATCACCTCTAACCACCCCTAAGAGGATTTAAAGTGCTCCCTGAATTTACAAACGATCACAAAATTTGGGGCTTTTCCTGCTTTGCTCATACAAACACAGATTTTCTCTAGCAAGTGTGTGATACTGTGTGTCTGCATGTGAAATACCCTGGCTCTGGGTAATTAGTGCACCTTTTTAATTGATATCTGTAGAGCTCAGCCTACTCCTCATGCCCAAAGACAGTTTTATTTGGTGCAGTAGTTTTCCTGATGGCCTGGCTGTGTATCTGTTTAAGCCTTGAGGTCTTTTTAGGAGGTCTGTTGCTGCCTGATCAAGGTGTCTGACAGCAGTGAATGAAAGAAGGGAGTCAGGGATTGGAAAAACAAGAATATGAACAGCAACATGACGGAGACTGGCAGGAAAAAAAAGAAAGTGATGCTGTCAGAGTGGGTGTTGTTTGGCACTGGAATGTGGAAGCCAGCCAGAATAAAAATTGTCTCTCTTAAACAAGAGCTTCACCAGTAAAAACACAAAGCAGACACCTCAAAGCCTCCCCAAGGCCTCATCACAACCTGGTGAAGAATTGCATTTTCAAGGCAGAAGACAAATCTTTCCTTGCCTCATGATATACTGCTAAACTAAAGGGCCTGCTGGCTGACACATGTGAAAACTGAGAAAGTCTAAATCAGTGTTCAGCTCTTACCTGGGTCAGAACAGAGCCAGCATCCGAGTTAACAGGACAAACATGATCTGCCAGTCCTGATTGCTGTGGCTGAATGGGAGTAAGAGAGCAGAGCCAGAAACAAGGGTCATTATGGAAAGAAAACCTGCTTCTTCCCAGCCTCTATCTCTCAGCAGCAGAAGGTGACACTCATTTTCCTACACTAGCTCTTGGTATATAGAGGTCCTGTATTGTGAGACATGCATGCACCAGTGGTTGCTTTGCAGGGCAGAAAATAAATGGCACAAGGAAATGTGTAAGAAAATAGCTAGTTCTCTTCAGGAAAGTGAGAGTAATGAAATGCAGGCTTCCTACTTTAAGGGAGTTACAAAAAGCAAATATCAGGGAACGTTCCAGCAATTCCAGCTCTACTTCTCAATTGCTGGCTGATCACCTTGAAGCAATTCAGAGGGAGCCAAGCATTTTCCTTGCTTAGTATTTCATGAGATTTTGTAGACTATTCCATGGCAGAACACAAACAGGTGATTTGGAATCGACCAGGCTCCGGCAGTTTTTCCTTCTCGCACAATTCTGGGTAGGAAGCGAGCAATGAGCCATTAAATTACACATCTTCAGATGTGCCCTTATGCTATGCAAAACTGTAATCAGACCTCAGTCAGTCTTAATGGCTGCGGTGCCTGTGTTGGCAGCCTCCCATAATCCATCACCCCACAGTTCCCTCTCAAAAATGTGTGTTTTAGGCATTCTCCAGATAACTTCACCATGTCTGCCTAGGAGAAGGCAGTGCTGGTGTGACAAGATAATCACCACTCAGCGATGAGCTGTTGCTGTTATGCTAAAGCGCTGTTCTGCAGAGTCTGTGGTGAGCCTCTTGCAGTCATTAGTTACAGGACTGTGTCTGTGAAGATTGGTGAAGAGCTTGTAATGAAGACAGGAGTTATTCTCAAACTCAGGGGTACTTTGTCCCTGTTAAGCTGAGGTTCTGCCCAGCAAATCACAGTGACTTTGCAGCAGAGATCATCTGCTATTCTGAGAGCAATGAAGGAGCAGGACTCATTCACAGCATCTCTTGATGCTAATGTCTCAGACCCACTATATGCCAGTGAGAGCACTTAAGCCTGCATTTTGTCATTGAAAGTAATTTCAAATCTCGGTGTATACCAATAGTACATAAAGAGTTTTTATTGCTTCCAGAAGTCTGGTTGATAGTGTAATTGTGGAAAAAGCAAAGGAGATGTGGTTTGTCAATACCACCGTGTAGACAGAGAATCAGTGCTTTTCTGATTTATTACATTTATTTTGGAGAGATTTCTTCTCCCTTTGCCTTTTGTCCCATTGTTCCATCCACATTCGCAGTTCTCCCATGTTCTGCTACTTACTTTGAGTCTGACTCTTGGGAAGCTCAAGGAGGTATGACAGTGCTTTCCAATGGCTGAACAAGTATTTTGTGAGTCTACACAGTGAATTAAGGGAGGTCTCATGCTTTGAAGCATTAGAGCTAAAGCTGGGATCCTTGTGCTTCAAGACAGCAGTCCCAGCTGCAGCCCAGGCCCACATTAATGCAGAATTATTGCTGTTGTCCAGCTCTTGGGTGGGCTGTAGGAAATGATCTCTTGTTTTCTGATCACGTCAAGCAGTCTCCACTCACTACTAACTGACATGTGGGTTTAAGAAGTAGCAGGGCTGAGCTGTGTTGGGACCTCAGGCTTGATTCTCAGCTGTGCTGAGCCTCTGTCTATGGTAGCACTGGATCCCGGGGTTAGCCAGGGTCTGGCCAGAGCTCCTCTCAGTCAGCTGATGCATACCCTGAAGGGACATTTAAGCAGAGCAGCTGGAGCACACTTTCAGAGTCTCTGTTCCTCCCCTGTGAGCAGATCCTTAATGCAAACCTGCCTCTTGGAAAGAATCAGATGTCCTCTTTGACTCAAGGGAGAAGCTGCTTGTGTGGAGGATGGATGCTGAGAGTAGGCAAAAGTGACAACTATAAATGCCCTCTTCAAGTGCAGGATAAATTTCAAGAGCTTTTTGCAAACAAGATTGGAAAAGGAAGCTGCAGAATCAATGAAAGATTTCACACATTTGGTCTTGTGGGCTTTGAAAAGGAGGTGAGATCCCTGATTATATCAGCAAACAAAAAAACTCCTGCCATCTTGTTAATTCTTTAAAGCTTTAGCTCCTTGCTGTACAAAAAAGAGTTTCTGATTAGTGGTCCACCTGTAGCAGAGGAAGGAGGAGAGGGAGCTGCTGAAAGGTGTGTAGAATTTGGCACAACAAAGAATTTCAATTGATTTCTATTTCTCCCCCAGGCCAAGGGTGCTTCACGTAAGGTCGATGCAAGGGCACATCTATTGGCAGCTGGAATATTTGTCTCTCCTCTGATGATAGCCAGGATCCAGCACTGTCAGTTCAGCTGATATTAGACTTGCTGGGTCTGTAGATCCACGTGTCATATTGTCGATGGTCATTGACTTGCAATGTCCAGCTGTTGGCCATAAATAAGGGAGGTGGAACTGGGGGGAGTTTTCAGGCTTAGTTGAGATCGACTTGAAATATCCTGCTCCAGTTTCCTTGAGTCTGTACAGAACAAACCCTATCAGCTATGGAAACAGAGATGAAATTACCTCCAAGAACTCAAAGGTTACGTGTTTGTGCTAATGATATCATCCTAAATGATTCCCAGTGGCCTCATTATTGGGGCTGAGCTGGCTCGTGCTGAGCTTGCCTGAACTTGGGTTAGTTCAGTCAGGGCGCAGTGGAGCCAAACTTCTCCAGCTGGGTGATGGAGCGGAGAGGCGGAGAGCTGCAGCTGGGATGTGGGATGTGCCTATTGCTTCCTTTCATGGCTGAGCTCTTACAGCCGCATGTGAAGTGAGGACTAAAAGTAAAGTGCCCTTCAGGGTGAGGGCTGGCTCGGATCGGCAGTACCAGCAGGGAGGTGTTCCAGTGAGAAAGAACAGTAACGGCTCGTGTAAAAATAATACTACTATCTGGCTCTTTTAAAAATTCACCCTGCCTCTCTCCTTTAGAATGATGCCTGGAGCTGAGCTGAACACTAATGCATTCCAAAACTGGAAGTAATCCTGCCTCAGGAAACAGCTAAAACCAGGGAACCAAAACCAGCTGGGGTAGAACGTACAGCTAGAACCCTCTTTTAAAAATCTGCATTCGCCCTAAGGTGTTTTGTTTCCTTATTGAAACATCGGGTGTTTTTCCTGGTTTTTATGAAGGTGAACAGAAGTGGGTGTTGCTGGTCAGAGGCCACAGCAATTTTCTGCCTTTGCCATTCTGAATGGCAACTTGTGCTAGTCCCAGGCCTCCACAGAGCTCTCCTCAGCTCTTCTTCTCCTGAACTTGGATATTTCCAGCCATTCTCATCATAGCCTTTTCATGTAGCTCTGCTAATGCATCCAAGTCTTTGATTTATATCTGTTTTCTCCAGTTTTGCCCCTCGAGCAATTCTCATTTCTACTAAATCCTGGCCTGTGACATTGTCATGACTTTTGGTCATGAAAACTGCTTTGGGTGAAGAAAGTGAACGTAGAGGTCTGAAGCAAAGGAAAATCCACATAGGAATACCCTGTGACTGTCAAATTTGTTCCATCTGTAACTCCAGAGATGAAGGAGAGATGGATTAGCCTGCTGTGCCACCCAGGCTCTGCTGTGAATCAGACGTTACTGCAGTGACATGTGATGCACACATGCTCATGTGCCTGTGGGCTGTGACAGCAGCAAAAGGAGGGAAAAGGGGTTCATGTTCCAACAAGAACAATGCCTCTTCTCCCTTTGTCCATAGGTTTTCCCATGCCAGAGGCTGCTTATTCCCCAGGCATCTTGACTTGCCCGCTGCAGTAAACAGCAGATGTGCCAGGCAGTTACAGCGGTGTTAATCGCTGGTGGCTCTATCGATCTGTCCCTTTTGCAGCTCTGATTACAGAGTGATTCTTCCATCTAATCACGCTGTGGTACCCAGAAAAAAGAGCCCTGGCTGGGCTCAAAGGTCTGGAATTATGTAGTATACAGTCCACTAGACTCTGTTTCCACAGCAATAGTGGAGATGTCAATGGGTGAAGCCTTCCAAGAGCTGCCCTGACAAAATGAACCTTTACTGCCCAGTGCTTATGAATTCCTCACTGCAGTGACTGATCTACTAGAGAACAGCTTCCCAGAGACCTGGAAATCCTGGAAGGGCTCTGCAAACAGCACATTGCAGTTCCTACAGGGCTACACATTGGAGAAGCTGTTGTATGGCAGGAGTCATTCTGAAATACCTTGAGGGTGTCATAATGGGTTACGGGTATTAAAAGTTTGGCTCAGGTATCCTTGACTGCTTGGACACTGTCTGATGTTCAAAGCGTGCTCAAATCTACCCCTACTGTTCCCTTCCTGTTTCTTTTCACCAGAGCACTGATAGATCCTTTGGTTGCTGTTGGCCTAAAGTTTGAACAAGGATGTTCTCATTTCAAACACGGATAGATTATGTTTAGCCCTGGGGGCCTGGAATACATAACTGGAGCTGGGTGACATTAGCTGAATGGAAAAACTTGTGTTGGAAAATGGCCTTTTTAGAAAACGAACATTTTTCTTAAGCTGAAAAAGGCTATTTGCTTTTTTTTCCAAAATGTTTTTGGGTTTTAATTATTTTGTGGACATTTTAGATTAATTTCTTGTCTTTAATTTTTGTTTGGTTTCTGTGTGTTGCCTTGGAAATCCATCTGTGGTTGGGGTTATTTTTCTTTGTCTGTATGTTCTGTCATTGGACACATCTTTTTTCCTCTGTGTGTATAAGACTATGTTGTCTTTGTGCTGCTTCTTTCTCTTTTGCCCTCTCTTTTTCCTGCTATGAAAGCTCTCCTCTTTTTCTCCTTTCTGGTTATTTAACTTTTCAACATTTTCATGTTGGCTTGGTAGAGAGCTGCTGTATTTTTCCTTCCTCCTTTGTGTTCAGCTTTGTACTTTGCTGGGCTTTGTGTCACACCTTTAGCCATTTGACACACCTTTCTAGTTCTGCTTCTTTGAATCACTTTCCCTTCTGAGTGCCTGAGGTGGGGGCCATTCTTCTCTTTTTCAAGTATTAAACTCTCCCAAGCATCAACTCTATTTGAAAATCTCTGATGAAAAAGGCAATTAAGAACCTGTAGGGAAGAAAAAAAAAAAAAAAAAGAGAGAGAAAAGGAAACAAACCCCAGAAATTCCAGCCTCTGCTCAAAATTACAATTACGACAATTCACAGTTATGTTTTAAATGCTCGTGGCTGTTAAATGTAGACTGCCCTGGGAGATGGAATCCCAAAGCTGACTGGAAAAAATGAAAGGCAGAGACTGAGTGAACAGAATTGTGCAAAATCACTGCAGAAAATGGAGGAGAAACCCCCAGCAAATTTGAAAAGAAAAGGTTTCTTTTCCCCTGTTGATCAATAAAGGATCTTCACATGCTTAAACTGTATTTGTCTTAATGAGACACACTGAGAAGTGACTGAGTGAATTTAATTAATTCAGGTCTGTTAATTTCTCAGACTTTCTCAAGATATTAGTGGGGTGTTTTAGAGTCAGATTCTCACCCACTTACTGCCTCGTAGCCCACATCTCCTTACTGATTACTGTTATGTTTTACCTGGGTAAAAAGCTAAGGTAGTGCTGATGGAGCAGCTCATGTTAGCTAAAAAAATCCAGCTGGAGGCAGAAACCCTTCCATTGGAACAGCTGGTTCTGGAAGGGATCTCTGTCTTAGGCTCCTGCTTTAGATTTACTTCCAAATTTAGGGCTAGATATTTGTAGCTATAGGCACCTAGAGATGTGATTTAGGAAGATATTCAAATTACTGACGTTCTTAATTTACATTGGTCAGAAAAAGAGGGAGAACAAATTTTAAAAGTGTTGAAACTGCAAAGAGAGAAAAAGTGTGAGAGCAGTAGAAATTTCACTTCTACCATCCTGTGAATTATTCACACGTGCTGCCTGGTAATTACTTATAATGAACATCTATAAAGCACTTTGATATGCTCAGATGAGCAGTACTATGGAAAGTGTGTCCAGTGTTTAGATCTGAGGGATAAGACACCAGCAGAAAGGACAGAACTACCCATATCATTATCCTCTTCTGATATGTTGGCTCACTGGTGCCGTGCCTCGATGCCTTATTAGAGAACCAAATTACCTTTCAGAGTGTGAACTTCAGAGTCAATAATCTAATGATGATTCAGATTAAGGAATAATGTGGAGCACTGACAGTTTCTGGCAGTATTTCTGAACATGGAATTTGATTCCTTCCTTTCCTCAAAGGGGCAATGTCATCATTATCCTTGTATCCCTCTGTCCAGCTGCATGACTCAGCTTTGCATCTCTCGTGCCCGTCAAGCCAATGATGAAGGAATCTGTGGCCTGCACTTGCCTGTGATCTCCCTGTGATGTGTGTGGTGAAATGTGCTTGATTAGATTTTTGATCTACTCATTCGTAACAAGATCCCATTAATGAAGCAGTTTCCTACTGATCTTTGTCAGTAACACCCTGAGCTGCATCCTTGATGGTTTGATGCTTCCCTTAATGAAGAGTAGCCCAATCCCCTGCATTACTTGACTTTGGAAGGGGGGCCCATGGAAATCTGCTGTGCAATGAAGATTTATCATTTTCATGGACATTCAGTCAAAGTGACAGAGATTGTTGGTTTATGGTAACACTTCTGTATACAGCTGCAGGTTGGAACAGGTGACGTTAAATCTGTTCATTCCTAATCTTTGTGCACATCCACTTTTCCCTTCCTGTCCCATGTCTTTGTATTTCTGAAGAAGCACCTTCCTCACCTTTGCAGGGTGCTCTTGGCATCTCTTCAGGATCCATTTTCCAGCTCAGAGCAGTTGGCTGCAGCCCTGGTGAAATAGAACAAAAAGGCAAATTTAGTTAAAATATTTGTGCTAGGTCAGAGTAAAGAAAAATGTGTTAATTTAATGGGGGCTTAGACAAATTAAGAGTAGTTTTTATCTGTATAATTTATAGCTTCTCCTCTTGGCCTATTTTTTGTATTAAAACATCAAAATCAAAGCAGAAATGTGGTGGCAGAATAAAGAAATAAAGAAAGGAGGTAAAGAAGAAAGGAAGGGAAGAAGGAAGAAAGAATGAGACTTGGTTAAAATAGAGCTCTTACTTTTATAGATATGTAAGTTAGGTCTTTTCACAGCACCAGCTGAAAGCTGGTGACATTTGAGAGTTCAAGCTAAGTCAAACACCAGTTGGAGATTAGTATCAAGGAACATTTTTTAACAAGTGTTCCACTGCAGGCCAAAGGTAGCGGGAAAAAAAGTCTTTCCTTCATAGATGCTTATCACTTGTGAAGGAAATAAAACTTTTATGGTTAGTGTGTCTTTATGTTTTATTCTCAAAATGACCTGTGCATTTATTGTATCACTGAACCAGCCTCAAATGGGACTCTTTTCTCCAGGAAAGATTGTGGTGGACCTTTACATTTCCACCTCAGGGCAAAGCTGCTCCAGGAAAAGAAAAGGTTAAAGAAGAAAAATGAAAAGAAATATGAACGTTAAAGGAGTGCTGTAGTTATCTTATCATCAGAGAATGACTGATAAATCACTCAGTTAAGTATATTAAAAGTATACGATATCATAAAAATAGTACAGAGTGTATATACATAGACATTTGTAAAAAAAAAAGGTGACCCATCTCCACATGGAGTAAAGCCCTGGTTTCTGTACATCTGTCCTTTTCAAAGGTCGGCAGATCGTGCCACCCATGGGAGTAGTTGCACTGGACTGGCTGGCACTGCTTAGGTAAATAAAACACGCAGCAGCTTCCTGGCCTGACCCTGAGTGTGCTGCATGCCCTAAACCCCTATAGATAAGTGACAGCAGGGTGGAAACGTCGCATGCTAAGAGACACTGAGCCATCCAGCACTGACAGCTGAAATTCACCCCAAAGGACAAACCAGCTACTGAGCTAGTGCTGCGTATCAGCAAGGTCAAAGAGACCTGCAGGGAGGTCCCTCCTGAGGGCTGGGTCCCTGGAACCGTGGTCATGGTTTGGCTGATGCAGACGTTGTGTTGATTGTGCTAGGGATGCTGTTTAAGTAAATTGCTGCTATGCTTAGTTTTGGGACATCCATGTTTGAAAGAGGCTTGGAAATGGAGCTGCTGTCTCCTTTCCCAGCTGGCTCTTTGCTCTGCCTTGCTGTAGGGTCCAACGATCAGGATGGATGCAGGGAGGGGCACAATGCTCTGCTCCCCTCTCCTGTGTGACCTCCAGCATGTCCCTAACTTTTTCGTTCACAGTCTGCACAATAGGGGAAAAAGTTCTTCTGTACTTTCTCAGGCTATTGTGATGATGAATATGTTACTGATTGTAATGAACCCGTACTGGAGCTGTAGGAGCCATATAAGCATCTGAGATAAGTGACAAGCAGCACACAGGAAAGGGCCATGCACTAAAGCTTTCATTGGCAGAACTGCATCTTTCACATCCTGCTGAGCTTTACCTGCTGCTGATCACAATGAACAACTTAGGCCCTGAAGCTGGAGGATTGATATTCTTTGTACTTTATTTTTATCCAGCTGGTGGAATGGGAAATGCTATCTTACCACTTAGTAGTGTCTAATCCTTCCTGGACTCTGTCTGAGTTCTTTGTCCCCAGAATGTCATGTGGGACTGAGTTCCACAGGTTAATTACACACTAAATAGTGTTTCATTTTGGTGTGTTTTCAATGGGTGGCCCTTAATTGCATGTTGCCCTCCAGGTCTCATGTTATGGGAAAGAGTAGAGAGAAAGGGAACCAGTAATTGCCCTTCTAGACATTATCTGCAGTGCTCTCTCATATGTCTACTCTCCCTCTTTTACTTTTTACCCCTCATCATCCTGAAGCTTTTCATTTTTCTTTTAATAGATTACTTTCTTCCCCCTCTATAATAATGCATAATAATCCAACCTACTTTTGCTGCCTCCACTGTCTCTTTCTGCTTGGCCTTTTTAGTGACTAAGCCTGAACACATTATTCCAGCAGAGGATGAAACCTACTTTTACACAGAATGGCAGAATTTTATCTGTATTACTGTCTTGTCTCATTTTCCTTTTCTTCTGTTTGGGGGTTTGTTTGGTGTTTCAAACTTCAGGAGCTGCTGAAAACAAGGAGTGTTTTCTCAGGAAAGGAGAGAGGTGTAGAGACATTCTCAGGGAGGCTGGGAAAGTGATATCTGGACCATCAGGTGTCATGGGTCTTCAGGAAACCCTTTTGGTAAACTGTCAGGGGACTACAAAGACACTGCAGCTCATTGGTGATCTCTGTGGCAGAGCAAAATGCTTTCAGAGCAGGGTCAGAATCTCGTCAGTTTATGCAAAAGATGCGAAACTCCAAAAATATGCCTAAAGTTTATGGATGTTATTAAATATAGAAAAGAATTAAACTTTATCTTCTTTGGTGATTAAACAGCTCTTTATCCTGTAGAAGTAAAACTTGAAAGCATTTCTGGTGATAGGACGGGATTGAAGCTTGTTGTTTTCTTTTATGAGGAAAAGCATATATGCAGCTGAGAAGGACTGGAATGGACAATGACTGGGAGTTGGTGATCCAGCTCCATCCCTCCTGAGCGTCTGCCTGGCCTCCTTCCCTGTACACTGCCAAAGGTGGCCTTTCACGGAGGGCTGCCAGCAAGCTCATGAAGCAGTGCTGTGTTTATGAATCCATCTCCCAGTCAATCAGGTGAAGAACCTCACAGATCTCGTTCATGATGGCCTGTGTGACTCAGCAGTGCAGGGTGATGGCTCTACCTCATGGTTTAAATTGTGTGTTGCTGTGAACACTCTAATCCCATTTTGCAGTGTTACGTTACTCTATGAAAATGCAGACTCAAACACACTGACTCCATTATACTTCAGGGTGGGTTTTTTTCCCTGGGAGGAAAAATCTAGATTGGATTTTCCCCTTCTTCTGTCTGTCCTCTCTGCCATAATTTGTAAATACGACAGTGTCATTCTTCATGAATTTCTCCTCCCAATCCTTAGCAAAGCATCAGATGACATTTCGTAAGGATGTATAAAGATGTATTTATGACCAGATTTTTTGCTGCTATATATCAAGACAGTTTGTATCACGTTTGTAGGGCTGTGCTGTTTTATATCACAGGAATGCCTTGTGTTTTGTTATTCAGACTATCCCAAACACGGGCGCTGTTAGCACTGCTACTCTGCTCTCCTTTGTAGCACTTCATGGTAGCGTGTGGTTCTTGTCCTCCTCATATAATTCCATGCCTTGGAGGG
Organism: Ifrita kowaldi; assembly: GCA_013398055.1. Lineage (NCBI taxonomy): Eukaryota > Metazoa > Chordata > Aves > Passeriformes > Cinclosomatidae > Ifrita > Ifrita kowaldi. The sequence goes on along the minus strand of VZRS01007801.1, from coordinate 440,642 downwards.
ATAGGAGAAACACAGGGAGGAGAGATGTGAGGAACCGAAGCTCTGTAGTGTAGGAAAGAGCTTGGGGGAGATTTCATCGATGTCTATAAACGCCCTCAGGAAACAGTGCCAGTTATTCGGGGAACAGAATTGTTTTCTCTCTAAATGTAGTAGCACAAGCAGCAATGCTCTGGATGAGTGAAGGAAAAGTTTGAGTCGGTTTGAGAAGTTTTTCAGTAATGAGAATTGGAATGTTAGCCCTGTGAAATGGGTGCATGTACAGCACATTGTAACATAGTGCTGTGGTGTCTGCCGGGCAGTGATGCTGACAATCTTGAAGTTTTTCAGATGAAAAAAACTTTGGTTACTCTCTCAATTTTAAATAAACATAAAGGTGACATGACTCTCCTGCTTAATACATTTTGAAATTAACAGCTTAATAAAGAGTTCAAATATTAATCGCTGGGCCTGTCTGGAGGATGATTTCTTTCTCTGAAAGCTTGGCTCTGGTGGAGCTCTACCAGTTGCCAGGAGGCAGCTGGAAAGCTGAGAAAGGGCAAGATCAGTTGGTTTCTAAAGACAAAAGTTGATTTCCTCTTGTGATCTGAAGACAGAAAGTTCCGTTTCCCCCATGCTAATTTAGTAGATATTTTTCCATCAACTCATGATTTTCCAAAACATATTTCTTTGACTACATTGAGCAAAAGATTTGGAATTACAGCCATAGGAAAGCCTGTTGGAGAAGTTGGTGTTTTGACCTTTAGAACAAAAAGAACTTTTGACACGATCCTGGCTTCACCCCATCAAGGCACTCAGTCTGTGCTCATTTTCGAGCCATGTTTGACATGCAATAAGCAGAACTCTTGACCAAAACATCCATCAGGAGCCGTTCAGAGAGTGATGTTTTACAGGAGCCAGGCAGGTATTAGAGCATGACCTGGAAAGAGTAACACTCCAGTCTCGGAAGGCACGGGGTCACCTTCAGCAGAAACACAGTGCTGGGAAACAAAGCATAAATCAATAAACATGGCTGAGGTCTTGAAAAGAAAAGTGAAAGGCAGTGTAAACATATCCCACTATGATCTCTGGGGGACCTACAGGAGTGTTGGAGATTTCAGAAAGACTGGTGAGGTCACCTGGAAGGGAAAAGCAGAGTTTGGAGACTCTAAAAAGGAATCTTGGCGTTGGCTGTCTTCTAAATTGGTTGGTTTTCCAGTATCCTGAAGAAGTGAAGGGATAGTCTAGGATGCGTAAATGTTGTGGAAGCCCCAGAGATCGATCTCAGCACTGCTCAGCATGTACTCCCCAGCTATCTCAGAGTTATCCCAGTGCCTGTCCAATGTCACCAGTCCCTTTACTTGTACCCCTTGTGATCTGGCTGTGTGACATGTTTTCGACAAGTGAACAGGACACTGGATTTTCAGCTCACATCTGTCCAAGTATTGCCTGGGTACATCCTGGTATCCTTGATGAACACAAGGCAGCTTGTTCCCACCTACTCTTGTACAGTCAGAAGAAATGAAGGCTTGAAATAGGCTCCTGTGCAGAAGTGAGGTCAGATGGATTTTGTGGGACAGGAGGCTGTTGGGAGGGAGCTTGCTTTGAGAATCCTGTTGGTGTTCAGTACAGCAGGACTAAGATTTCAGAGAACACCTTGAAAATATGACCACTCAAGGCAGCCTGGAGCCAGGGAGCTNTTTTTTTTTTTTTTTTGTCCCATCTGGTGTTCCAGGAAGCATTGTTGTGTCCAGAATGTGAATTGCTCAATGCAGCTCTTCATTTCCCTGTGGCAAAGGAATACATTCACCCTCCCTTCATGCTAAAAGCACCCATTCCTCTAAACTGTCCCTGGAGCTTCTAAAACTTCTGAACTCCCACATTGCTCCCACGACTTAGAAGCTGGAGCCTTTAAATCAAGTTGAGGAGTTATTTTTTATCTCCCTTGATGTGGGTTAGTTGACAGGCAAGTCTTCATTTAGATCATTAGTGGCAAAATAAGCTAATAATAAATTAATAATGGGTTTTTACAAATTAAGGGCAAGATTTGGAAGTTGCAGCTGGCTTCCAAAATAAATTTTAAAAATAAATAAAAAAAGCAGAGGGAGCAAGCCAGTCCATTAAAGCATCCCTTAATTCAAGGCTGCATTTATTTGCTCTGAAAGTGGTGTGGGTGGCAGGTATGTCTCCAATGAGTTCAAAAAACATCTCAGCTTTGCAAACAGCTCAGATCTTGCTTGTTTGTAATAAGCTGCATTTCTGTTGGCTGCAATAATTTGTGGGAGACAGAAAAAATCTACCTGCAACCACCCCCTCCAGCTCTCACATCTGAAGTGGAGAGCAGCCTTCTGATTGGAAACATATTCTCGGAGGGAAGAATGAATTTGGTTAGAGCCAAAGAGAAGGTAAAAATCCACTTTGTTTGTCCCTTCTTTCACCTTCTAGTTTTCTCATGCCTTCTACTTCATTCCTTAAGCAAAGACCCAGTCCTTGAGGCCATGAGATGTGCAGGTCTGCTTTTTTCTTCCTAAAGAGATCAGAGTCTTTTGGTTTTCAGTGCACAAGAGCTTCAGTGAGTTAGGATTTCCAGGAAGCTCATCCCTAAAGACACTGAGCACTATCCTGGATGGCTCAGTGGGAATTGGGCTGTGGTCTGAAGGATGGAGCTCATGATTTAATAGGCTTTTTTCGTTGCAGAGCTTCCATGGTGCTACAATTAATTAAGCTTTGCTTCTTCAGGGCTCTCCAGGGGAAGAGTCTGCTCAGCTAAGAGGAGCTTTCACTCATTCTCACCCTACTTCTTCACATTCCTTCTTCCCTGCAGGAATATTTTCATGTCCCTGGTTTGAACTTTCCTTGCTTGTTAAATAGGTCCTTAGTGGTACCATTGATAATTACAAGACCTGTAGACTTCAAAGGAATTTTAGGTTAAATGGTATCCAACCACCGGGAAATATTACACACTGAAAAAGCAATTACCAAAATGAAGTAATGTCCATTTTTTTTCCTCTTCTGCTAGTTTCCATTCTGGTTTGGCATAAATGTAGTGGTGCCTTCTTATCATGCTTTGCATTTAATTTCCTGATCAGTTTTATGTGCAATGTACACTTGGAGCCATACAGGATTTTTAGATTCTTCCCACCCTCTCTGTCACCACCCGCTTCTCTTTATCACCCTGCCTGCTCTCACTCCAGCCTGGCTGACACTTTCAGCAGCTTAGTGGACACCCCAGTGTAACCCTTCCCTTCAGAGAGGATGTAGAAGAGTCAGCCAAGGCAAAAACCTAGGCTGACAAAAGACAAGGTGAGGGACTTTGCTGACTTCTTGAGCTTAATCAAGGTGGCTTAATCTTGAAGGAGTAGCAGGAGAGAAAGAGGTTGGGTTAAAGTTTAGATAATGAAGAGTCTTGGCATGAAGACTTGTCTGAGCTGTGGAGTTATCTCAAAAGCTTAGATAAAAATATTGCCTTTGATTAAAATCAGGTTTAGTTTGAGTAGAAGTGAGGTTCGTTTCCCTGGTTCCCTCTGCTATGCAGTTTGTGCCATGGCAGCACCTGCAGCAGCTGGGAAAGCAGCAGAGGGTGTGGATGGTGGACGTGTCTGAGCACCTCTGGAGGAGCTGCCAGTTGGCAGCCTGGTCTCCCCTTTCCTTGGGATCCTGTTTTGGGAGCAGCACAAGCAGCTTGTCAGCACAATGAAGATGAGACCAAGGCACCTGCAGTGGAGGGCTGGGCAAGGGAAAAAAAGTAAGAGCAGGAAAATGTTAGGAACACATGAAATTAAAGGTGGAAGAAATGACTTCGAGTATGGTTTGAGTGTTGTTCAGCACATCATTGGCTCTGAGGCTGTGAGCTTTTCTGATGTGATGGAAACCACTGAGAGTGGAGGAATTAAGAATAAGAAAAAAATATGCCTAAAGTTTTTTTTAATAATCTTTTATTGCCTAGGGAAGGTTGTTCTTTTCCACAGGTCAGTCATGGAACCACACAATTTTCTATCCAGGATGCTCCTTTTCCAGTTTATGCTGGCCCTTTATTCCTGCAACCCCTTTTGTTGGCAACTCATCTGAACACAGTCTTGAAATGAGAGAATGTTGCCATCTTCATGATTAATGATTTCATCCATTGAATTGCAATTACAAGTTTTAATCAGTTCATTATTCCACCTAGTTTTTTGGATCTTGACAGTTTTGCCGTAGAAACTAATTGAATTGGCTTCACCTCAAGGCTTTCCTGCAAAAAGATCTTGTCTTGCCTTTGTGGACTGGGGGCTAATTGGCCAACTCAGATTTAATTTCCTCTTTTTCCAACATGGAAAAAAAAAATGAAAGGTTTGAGGATGTTTTTATTTCCCTGTCCTGGTTAACCACAGATTCCCATTTTCTATTTCATTTTCCAAACTCCATTTCCTTTACAGTGCAAGATGGGTGCACTGCTAGAAGTTCTGCTTGAGATAACTGTTGAGAATTCTTTTTTTTCAGTCAAAATTGTTAATATGGTTTTCTCTTCCTCAGAGAGTGGCTACTTCTCAGAGACTGCAACTTTCTGTCCCTGACTACTTTTTCATTTCATCTGGTCTAATGGATCCTGTTTATAAGGAGAAGTCCTGTGACTGGCAAAATTCTTGTTATAAGTCATCCTTGGATTTTGTTTTTGTTTGTGCCATGTTACTGGAACTCAGAGATGAGCAAGCAGTAAATTCCCTAAAGATGTATACTCTCAGACCAGAAATCAAATTAGTGGAGACTTAGTAGTCTATACAGCTGCCAAAGAGCTCACAATTGGACTCTATCATACAACACAGATGTGATCCAAAAGAAATTTCATCAACAACTGGAGTCAGGCTGAGTTGTTAGCACAGTGTGAGAAGATGTGTAATCAGTAGCTGCAACAGCCCTCCCAGGCAGAGCCAACCTGCTAAGCTTCCAGCTCGTGAAAGTGCTGTCCTTCACTTTTCTATTACCTTGGAAAATGTTATTATGTGGTATTTGTTTAGGTAAAATAAGATAGATTTTTAGAAGCATGCTCTGAGTGTCCATTCCTTTCACTGCATTTCCTTGGGAGACTCTTCTTGGGATCTATTGTGAACTTTACCTGGAAAGGGTGGGTTACAGAGCAGCCACTGTAGCAGGTAGAAGAGAACATCTCCCAGTGATGACAACCACGAACCATGTGGGGTTTTCAGGGTGCTGAACCTTGGGCATTTGGAGTCACGAGTTTAATTTGTCATTAGTCTATGGGTTTACTTGGTGTGTATTTTGAAGTTCTGTATCCAAGCTGGAAGTTGGAGCCAGTCCTTTTTCATGCCTACGAGCAGCGCAGGATTCCTCTCTGCCAGGAATTTCAGATTTCTTTTTTGCTTCAGGGAGAATAATCCAGTCCCTGGCTGGGATGCTTTGGAAGGGGGTAAAGACAGATCATGGAAAGTTGAATATGTTTTCCTGTCAGTTAGGTTTGGAAACTGAGATTTTTAAAGAAGCATATGTATTAGGGAACAAAAGTCTGTTATCTTAGAGTTTTTATCTTTTTTTTTTTTTTTAACATTTTTTCTTTAATGAATCAAAGCATTTCTGAACCTGATTTTTCATCACAGCAGGAGACACCAGCCAATATAAGTATTAGAGAAGAGGGCACAATGGCATCCTAGGTTTCATTTTCCATTGGTGCTTTGCTGTAATTAGAAGACTTTCTGCCTTGATGGGAAAGCCGTAGGCTATGAGGCCAGCACAGAAATGGGGCAGGACCATACGATTCACCTCAGATCCAGGTTCCTTTTATTAAAAGATAAAACTGTAAGTTTCCATTTCACAGCACGAGTTTAAGGCTTCAGTCAGAAGTGTGAAAAGGTGCATCATGCTGGAAAGCTGATTAAAAATACATGCTGCATATTAACAGAGCCCAAACGGAATAATTTTTTTTCCAAATTCTTTCAGTTATTAAGGTACTTCAAAGGTACATCCATTTTAACTGATGAAAGAACATCCTGTCTTTTTAGTCAAGGTGATTAGTAATATTAGTATCAATAATATCAATTAGTATCAGATCCTTTTGGTGTAGTTAACAGGGAATAACATTTATCTGGCAACTCATAGTGCAGTATCCAGAAGGGAGCTTATTAAAATACGACTCTTCCCCTTTCCATACAACCCTTTGGTGTAATTACCTCATTAATAATAATGCAGGATCCACAAAGTGACTTCCTCCTGGGTGCTCCCAAGATGTGTTGTGGAATTACAGAGACCAGCAAGACTGAGAGATATATATGTGCTCTGACCTCACAAGAGAAAGTGGGAGGTAAAACTGGGGAGCCGTAGGAATGCAGAAGAATCTGGGAAGTGCAGTCTGGTTTGTGATTGCAGCCACATCTGAACACACGTTGTGAGCTTAAGAGAAACAAACAATAACAGTTCCTTTAATGTGCAAAAATAAAGATCTGTTGTTTAAAGAGCACACAACTGTATCTGCCACCTCCTGGTGCTTTTGACAGGAATCACAGAAGGAGCAGATTGGATCAGCAAAACTTCACTCAGCCCTGACAGTTTGATTGCACTGCTGTGGAGGATATGACAGATGTTGGAACAGCACGAGCAGCTTAAACAAAATGCATCAAGCACAAAGCTGGGGCTCAACCTTTCCTCCTCTTAAAATGATTTGTAATCTCTGAGCGGTCAGAATGTAGGGGCAATAGTTTTACATGTACAGAGGGAAAGGGAAGATTGAGACAAGTGGTCTCAATGATGAAGTGCCCAGTAATATCAGACAAGTGTGTGGATCTGGAAACATGCTATTTGCCTTTCATGAAACTATTCAGAAATTAATCATAGCTGGGGCACAGGAGGCACAGGAGGCTTTAGAGATTCATTGGGCAAAAAGCAAACAGGAAAACAGGTTTTACAGCATGTGCATATGTAAAAATAAGAAACAAAATATTCAAACGAGTCAAGAAGCTGATGTTTGGTAGCTCATTCCTGCCTCGGATGTTTACCTACCTGTGGCATTGTTTTCAAATTTGCTGAGAATTCCTTGCTCCCGCTGATTTTTCACACTGTGCTCAGCATTTCTGAGAAGCAAGATAAACAGGAAGGGAAATATTCGAGTCATGTACCCGTGGATCTGAAACACACGGGGGGCGTGTGCAGCGCTGATGCTCAGGTGACAGCACTTCAGATCAGCTCTGAACACACCACTGCAGGTGATGGATTTTTCCTGTAGGCTCCATGAGTTCTTGCAAGCCACACCGGACTGCTTTCCACATCATAAGTGAGCTGTTCATTTTCCTCCTCTGTTCCGTGGAAATCTCTTCTGCTCCCTGTTGTGGGTGCGTGTGTGAGGTCAGCAGTCGCATGTCGCACTCACCAGTTGTTGTTTATCATTACAGCAGCGTTTATTTTAATGTGGACAGAATGCAGTCAGAAGTGAAGTGGGTGGCAGCACCAGATAGAGATAATGAGTATGTGGCCTGTGAATGTGGTAACTTCGACCACACTACTGTGAGAGCACCATCAACCTCCCCCAACATGCCTCTTCCTCTTCAGGGTTCAGGCATGGGCACGAAATGACCAAGTGTGCAAGAGGGTCTTGGTCAACAAGCTGTCTGGAGAGCTTTGAACGAGATTAAGAATGGGAAGGGGCTGGAGTTTTGTTCAACAGAGAAAAGCCAGGTACAAATAGGGCTGCTAAAATCTTAATTTTTTTGAAGAGCAGCTTTCAAAAACTTGTTACACCCTACATGTTCTAATGGGCTTTCTTTTCTAGTGGTTGTAGAAAAGATTCTCTAATTCCTTGCCATTTCCTTTCTCAGATCCCTCCTGTACATGAGTTTCCTGTGGATGTCTCCAAGATGGGAATCTTGGAATAAGTTAAAGAATAGGGGTTTTATAATATCATAAGCTCTATCAATGTTTATAAATATCAATGTTTATCTTTCTCCCTGCTTTCAAATCCATCTGAAGCAGGTGGCAGCTTTCTGGTTTCATTTATTCACAAAATGAACTCAAAACTCCAGCCCACGTCTTCCACTGGAACTATGTTTATCCCAAGCGTCCTCCTCAAGGACTGCTCAGCCTGGACTCGGGATCATCTCCTTCTACTCAGATGGGACAACAAATATCCTGTAAGGCTGAGCCAGCAAACCACACATCATATTTTGTAGTTTTTTAGTTTCTCAGTTTCTTACATAATTGGCCAACAGGCTGAAATTTTCAGGTTAACACTATATTGGCACTTAATATGTTATCATACTGCATTTATATTCCAGCCCACTCCTGTGCAAGGTTTTTGGGGGTACAATTGTCCTGATTTTGCATTGTGTTTGATGCATTCATTGTTTTTGCAGAGAAAAGCAAGAGAATACCTAAGCCAAACATAGGTTTTTTTCTGCTTATCTTTTGCCTGCCCTAGACCTTCCCTATTTCAGTGATATTTGTCCAAAATTCAACACACAGGATATTCAGACAGTCTTGGTGCTGAACTTTGCAGGAATATATGGATTTAATAGTTTAGGCTCATCTCTTTCTTCAATGACCATTTTAATATCCTTCATCCATCTCTGCTCAAACTTCTCCTTGGGGCATGTTTTCTCAGCAGCACAAACCTTTGCAAAATAATGCCTTTGGCTGTAAAATTTGGGTGTCTAAATAGAGCTGGTTACCTACCTTCCTCTGTAGCTTGTGAAGAGAGGAAGAGGCTGCTGAAAGATGATCAAATTATTGTCTTTATTTACCTATGGTTGCAATGTATCTTTTAACTTCCTTCATAGATTTGAGTGGCAGCCACAAAATTTAGTTTAGACCAGATGCCATTCTAGATTGGCTGGACTACCTGAGACTAATTCCCCTCCTACAGTGGTTTAATACTTCATTTTCTACATGTCCCCTTGGATGTCACCCACAGTAATTAACAAATTGAAGGCCAAGAACCAGAGATACAAACGGGGGGGGGGGGGGGGGGGGAGAGC
>VZRS01007801.1:398955-431663 GCA_013398055.1 Ifrita kowaldi | reverse complement strand
GGGGGGGAAGAGAGCTCAGCTAAATTTTCATGACCTGAATTCCTCTAGGAGCTAATTTTGATTGGTATCTGGGAAGGGGACAGGTGTTTGGAGATTCTTTGTGTGTGTGTGTGTGTGTTCCAAAAGGTTTTGCCCATTCCTAGAAATCTCATGTAAATTAGAAATATTGTAGATTTTCTGCTGGGGCTTCTTCCTTGTGTAGGTACCAGTGGAGTTACAAGCAGCATAACAAGTACACAATGACATATGGAAACAGCAGTACACAAATACACCCTGTGCAAGAGAATCCAAATCACAGTCCTGGGTGTTCATTGACTCAGATAGGTTTGGCAAGCAGGATGGGGATTTGTTAAATAAGGTTGTGCCTCTCAGTGCTTTTCTGCTGATTTTATGCTAAAAGAAACCTCAGGATCAGAGCAATGAGAGCAATGAGACGCGCAAGGCTAAAGTCTCTGAAATCCCTGCAGGCCTTATTATGTGTATAAGGAGAGAGGCAGCGTGCATTTCAGGGCTGGGGAAGCTATTGCACTTGATTTAGGGGTAATTAAAGTGTGTGAGTGACAGCGGAGATGGCATGTGATGCGTCAGACACCTTTTCTCCATTTTGCTTCCTTCCTGGCAAACTCATCTGCATGCTGAATGAAGGATAACGTCTCATAGCATTCTGCCTCTACCTTTTGAGGATTTCTCTTCTGCTTTTCCCCCTCCTCTCACAGCTTTCCACTCTGAGATTTCAGACTGAATATCTGGATTTTGCTCAGAACTAGATCCTTCTTCCTACCGTGGCTAAATAAGCAAAACATTTTTTTCCTAGGACTAGGAATGTCAGTCATGCTCTAGTGTGTAAAAATGACCAGCCTAGTGGGCCATTAAGAAGAAAATAGCCCCTGCATTGAAACATTTTTTTTTTTAGTGCTGCCTACCCCTCCGGAGTAAATAATGCACAAGGGAAGGGATACTGGTCTCATTTTTAATCTGCCCATGGCCGGTTTTGATTGCAATAAGCCAACCGAAGTGAGGATTCATGGTGAATGTTCGGTTCTGGAGTCTGCAGTTGTGCACACAGCACGGGCAGCACAGCCGGGATCCGATGGCTGATGGATGTGACAGGCAGGCACAGGCAGAAAGGGGAAGGTCTTCTCTTGAATTCTGTCCATGCTGCTGGACACAGGGTGGGTCAGGTTGGGAGGGACCACAGTGGGTCATCTGATCCACCTCCCTGCTCAAGCAGGGTCATGCTAGAGGACATTGCAAAGGATTGCATCCAGATGGTTCTTGAATATCTCCGCCGAGTCCCAAATGTTCAGAAGACTCTTGTCTAAGCCTCATTTCTAAAAGATCTGTCTTAGGTCTCTTGTAAAGGGGTTGAAGGCCATCCATGATTGCAAATAGATGTATTTACATCAAAATAGAAATGCCCACAGAGGTGATAATTGTTCACATTGTTCCATCTGTCTAGCAGCAGAATTGCTGGCAGAATGGAGCTCACTCTAAGTGAAAACAAAAAGCCTGAGGCAGTCACAGAGCCATTAAAGAGAAAGGAAGGTTTGGGCTTCGACCTGTGGCAGTCATTTTCCTCCTTTGACTGCACCTCTAAGTTGAGCTGAATCAAACTGAAAGTAGTTGTGTACTCGATGGTTTGTCTCTGCGTGCAGCACTTCGCCAAAGGGAAAGGGCAGCAGTTCGTGTACCCTAAAATGGTGCCATTTCTTTCACTGGCTCCTGATTAGAAAGGATGCTGTGTGGGGAAACTGGGGGTGATGACAGCCTTGGGGGTTTCGTCCCCTTTCATTTAGAAAGTGGAAAGGATACCGTTTAGATCAGACTGTTTATGAGTGAACGATGTTGTTGAACAAACCAAAAAATAAACAATGATTCCAGAGTGAGTCTGCAGGGAAAGTAATGCCCAATCATTCCTCTGATAAATGTCACTCCAGTAGTATTGTTTTTGTCTCCTATTTGTGAGAGTAGAACTGAGGTTTGTAGGTTAAAGAAAGGTTTGGAAAGAAATTGAGAATCACAGAGTTGGGATCTATATTCTTTGACGTGACAGATTACTCCAGATCAGGCTGACTATTCGTCACATCAAAAAATCAAGCTTGAGATTCTTATTCTTTTTTTTTTCACCAAACACTGCCATAAAGACCTTCCTGAGACCAGTTAATCAGAGAGAAAACAGAAATGTCTCAAGGAAGAGAGAGGGAGTGAACACAGCTTGTAGCATAGCAGTCACGTGGAAACTGCCGGTAACTAAATAGATTTATTTAACTAATTTTGGATAATAATGAAATTCTTTTGTTATTATATGCATTGTGTCCATATACACTTCTGGACACCACACACTTGCACGTACGGATTCTCCCACTTGCTGTGTGTCTTTTGAAGCAACATGTCAAGAATGCAGTCTCTGCTCCATCAGCTGCCCTTTCCCTGCCAGCAGTGATTTCCATGACAGGGGCTTCACGGCTCACCTCCCTGGAGCACCAGAAACACATCGAGGATCTGGGTGGAGGTGTTTAACGGAGGGCTCAGTGCTCTGCTGGGAGGAGGGGTGACCATACCAAGCTGTAATGACTACCTGTCAGGGAGATGCATGGTGTCCTTTCAGCAACCGAACACAAACAGATGAGGGTGACGGTGGTATTTCTCCAGTCCCTTAATTAGAGCTTTGTGAGAGCAGAGGCACAAATGGAGATGTTTTCCATCATCTCTGATGAGGAGGGAGGTAAGGCAGAGAAACCAGTTTGCTTTTGTTAGCCCCGGGCACTCTCCGTGCTGTGATATGCGTTCACCTTCTCATTTTTATCACTCTCCCTTTAGCTGTTTATTTCTTCTTTTGTTTCTCCTCTCCTTACCGCCTTCAGGTTCCTAACAGGAACTAGCTTTCATTTTAAATAGCTAGAACCTCCTGTTTTTCCATAACAGACTTTCCTAACCCAATTGTTGAGAACTGCAGTAAAATTTAAAGACCATCTGTAGGGTTGTTATGTATAGGTAGCTCAGAGCAGCAAATAAAGGAAACTGAGACACAGACTTAGCGAATACTCCTAAAAAGCTGAAAACAGAGCTCAAGGGTTGTATTCTGAGCTCGGGACTCTCACCTGCAGGTGCTACTGTGTAGGTGAGTGAGCTCTTTTCGTCCAGATTGTGTACAAGAATGCACAAACTTGATGCTGTAAACAGAGATTTGGGGCTTTAGGAAAGAGACTCGTAGCAAAGGTGCTCTGAAGAAAGCAAGGAGGATGCTTTCATTTCTAGCCCAAATGTGAAGAAGTTTCAAAGAGGTGAAAACTTGTCCCTTTTCAAGTTCCTCTGAGAGGAAAAGAGACAGTTCCTTTCATTCCTCTCTTTGCCCCTCACAACCTTTTCCTCAGGTCTAGTTTATCACAACATCAACTGCACCTCTCTTCCAGCACAGCTTGCAAACAGAAGTTCCTTTTAGCTTCTTGCTGGGAGAGCCTCAGACCTTGCCCCCCACAACATCTCCTCTAGGAAGTCCAAGGAAATGTAAAGTTCCTCGTGATAATTCAGAGGTTTTGGCAGGTAGACAGCAACAACAGGAGGTGGAAACAGACAGCTGTGCAGGGGAGGAAATGGTGATATAAATACATGTTTAATTGCAGTTTAATTACAATTACTTACTAGGCAAAATTTATTTAAATGCAGTGTAATTAGAGTGAGACCTTGATTTAATCACAGTCTTATCAGACACAGTTACTACTATTTTCCCTCACTTCCTCCTCCTCCTCCACCTCCTTTTACATTCCCTCTCCTGAACTTGCCCAAAGAAATTAAAAGCCAAGGCTTGAAACAAGCAGAAGGTATCCATCTTGGAAAGTTTTCAGTTTCCTGAAAATTCAATTGCCAGGTGGCTACCAGCCCAGAATGTTCTCCCTGGAAACTGTGAAACCCCCACTCTGCCTTGGCAAGCCGTTACTCTTCCTTAGCAGATAATGATAATGGATCCTCATTAGCTGGGAATGACTTATCATGACTATAATTCATCACTGATGGCAGACCTCATAACCCATCTGCTCACAATAAGTAAATTAGACAAGTCAGACAAGATGGATCGTTCTTTCTGATCTGCCTTTGGATTGTCTCCACATCCTGTTCCAGTGGTTCACACTGTGTCTTCACACCACAGTAAGGGTGAACATGAGCAGAGACACAAAACCTCTTGAGCAGCTGATCCCCGATCTCATCATTCTCCATTTTCCCTCTTCCACCGCTGCCTCTTGCTCTGCTCCTTGCCGTGGGTCTGGGCATGGCAGTAACTTCTTTATGAGACAAGCACTTACAGCAGACCTCTCTTGTGGACCTCTTGATGTGTTCATGGATTGCTCCTCCGTGGAAGCTTTCCCCACTCACAGCTCTTATTTCCTTCATGGATGTTACATGTTTAAGACACTGTTAAGCAGTCCCAACCAATACAGGGAAGAGGAATGGTGGGATATTCTTCTGTCTTCTCCTCTGAAAGCTGAATTGACTCTTCTTCCCTGAGGATTAGTCATCATTTGGCAGATTGCCACTCCTGGGACTGCAGTTATTCCCATCCTTTGCCATGAAGGAACTGAGACACAGGCTGGTAGTCACAGCTGGTAGCCTACACAGCATGGCAGACTGTGGTGGGAGGGGAAATATCTTCACTCTTCAAATGAAATCTGGGTCCCCTCTGAAGTCCATAAGCTATTAGCAAGTTTGCTCACTTCAGTGGAAGTATCATTTTCTCCTTCCACGTCGATATCAGTTAATTCAGGTTGTTGTGCTTTGCATCTGTCTCAGTCTTTTCCAGCAGCTCTAAGTAAGGGAAAGAGTTAAACCTATCCATAAAACTGTGAAGCTATTCATTAATTACTGCATCTTTTATTCTGCTGTTGAACCATACTGGCCCTGTCTGAAGAAAAATTATGAACTGTTGGGGTCTTTGCGCAGGGAACCAAAACCAGAGACATGGAAGCTTTTCCCTCCCTCCTTTCCTGTCATAGTTTGCTCTGCATTCTTTCTTTTTCTTTGCTTTGCTTCCTTTCTTTTTTTTTTTACTTTTCTTTTTTTCTTTCCTCTCCTCTTTGATAATTTCTATGTGACCTGGCCATCTTTTGTACTGTTCTTGTCACAGTTCATCTGGATGAGAAAAAAGTAGGAAGAAAGAAAACAAGGAGAGGTTTTACTTTTTACATCCTTCCTCTCCTGCCTTGAGAACGTGTCCCTACCCATCTCATTCCGGCTGATGGTGAGGAGGGAATCTCTCCCCATCATGGGGTTTCCAAGAGCTGAGGGTCACCAAGTCCTGTACACCCCTGTGAAGTGGGTAAATAGGCCATGAAACCTGGGTCTTGTGCTGCAGATCACTATAAGTAACACAGAGCCAAGTGGATTTTTCCCCCTGCTTTAATATTTATTTGACAGTGAATTTTTAATAGGGAGGGACTTCCACTTGTCATCCTCAGAATGCCAAGTGGGCAAAAGAAGGGAAGGGAAAAACTTAGAGTGGTGGATGCTAAGTGCTGGGGAAAGGGAAGAGAGGAAAGATGGGAGGAGAAAAAGGGAATTGGAAAGGGAAAAAGGGAAGAGAACAGGGAGGCAGCAGTCACTGCAGCATCTTTGTTTGAAGATGAGTTTCTCAGATAACAGCAGCTCTCACAGCAGTGCACAGTTCACACACAGCAGGGAAGCAAATAAGCCTGGGAAAGAGTCTTTGACCCAAAGGCACTTGTACCCTTCCGGAGTTCATTTCTCACATCCAGCCTTTGCGTGAAAACAAATAAATTAACCGGTGATTTGTGAGCCCAATCTGGGGAGGGGAAAAAAAAAAAGGAAACCTCTTGTGGTCCAAAATCCATAATTATACCCTGGTGCTCTGAGTGGCTGAGAGAAAGGGATAGAGAGTCACTATGGAGAGACAGATAGCATTGCCTGGATAAAGAGATGGTGAGGAGAGAGAGCGAGCAAGTGCTTCAGAGAGATGACGAGCGTTAGATGGAGTGGATATATAGTTGGAATTAAAGAGATGGATGCTGTGAGTACACATGGGAAGATACCTTGCACAGATATTCTGTGAATAGATGTAGCAGGAAGAGGGATATTGTTAGACAGACAGGCACTGTCTGGGAAAAATGGGTGAGGCAAGTAGTAATGCTGCAGCTGAGAACATAAAGACTGATTCTGTTGATAAATAAAGTCTATAAATAAATACAAAAGAAAAATATTTCAGTAGCCTGCCATCTATGAATATTTGACACACACATCTAAGAAACTTCGTAGCACCTCATCCAAAATAAACATAACCAAGCAGCTACTAGATATGTGTGCGATTATGCTGTTTAAACATTTACGAGATGCGAGCAGCTGCAGCAAAAACAACAATTTATCACCCAGTTCAAAGCTCTTTTCACCCTGATAGACACATCATTGATAGTCTGGCACCACTATGGCAGAAAAGGCCAGGCCAGCAGGTAGATAATTAAGTGCTGGAGCAACACTGGATAAGGAAATAGGAATATATATTGTTTGGATTTCAGAACTGGAAATAGGTCACAATCTGGACATGAGCTTCCCACCTTGTATCCAGACTTGCCAAGGGATAACACATTTCAAGATCTTTCCACCCTCCCTGTGTCTGTCCTGTCTCACTTCACACCTCTCCTGAGCTTTTCAGGGAGCTCATTTCTTTGCTGTGTTCTAGACTGAGGTTTTCAGTATTCCCACTGAAATTCTGTACCAGCTACTCTTTTGCTCACCTCCATAGCTAATTTTCTGATCTGTGCTTTGGCAGGATCTCTCCTTTTGTTGGTTTCTCAGCTCTGTGCCAGGGATGCTCATTTTGAGGCTGTCAGTCTCTACTCAGCACTGCCCTTGAAGCTGACAAGTTCATTCTCAGGGGTAGCAGGCATCCTCCAGGCCACTGCTGCCTGTCCAGCACAGTCTGCCTGTGCTCTGAACCCTCTGAGGATTCATGATGCACCCCAAAGTCCTTTGTGGAATATGCCACAGTGTGTTTGCTCAGTAATTTCCTCCATGACTTGAACATTCAGGTCCACAGCACTGGCAAGACGAGCACGTTAACCCTCTGTTCCTCTCCTACAGCACCTCCTCCCCACTACAGTTATTGCTTTAAAACAGCCCGAATCACAAACGGCTTGATTTCAATTCTTGCTGTTGGAGGCATTATGTATGTGTTTTATAAATGATTTAATCCCATGCCCGCTTGTAAATTCTCACAGAAAGAACTCCACATACTCTCTTTTAGCTTACTATGGATGCTGCCTTCAGGGCCCAAATGCAGGTTTGTGGGAAGAGGCAATTACATATATATTTAATGGTTTCAAATTAAATTTGAAATTAGCTTTGAACTGTATCATCCATTTCTAGTAATGATGCTTAATGTTATCGTGAGAAAATCAAGTGCTTTACATGATACGTGTCAGTGGAGTGTTGTTCAGGAAGTTGTCCATGGGCTCTCAGGTATGACAGGTTGGGAAGGTGATTAAATTCCTGTCAGGGTAAGTGGGAATAGTATTTTTGGGTTTTCTCCTCTTCCCTTCATTTCAATCTTTCCTAGCAGCCAGTTTCTATCTCTAAGGATGTATCTCATAATAATAATTGCATGTTATCAGTGGATATTTTCCACTAGAGCAAAGATATCTAAATCCAAAGTCTCCAACAGAGGAAATGGAAAGGTCTGAGTTTAAGAAGTGTTAGGTTAATGCATTTTTAAGGAGACCCTCTGTGAGAAGAGAAATATTAGGCATTTCCTGGCTGTAGGGAGTAGTGTGGGACAAGGATATGCCAGACTTCTGAGGGAGGGGGACACCTTTGAAGCAGCAAGGAAGCAGACAGCTCAAGAAATGTTCTTTTTTCATGATTGTCTCCTCATGGACCTCTCTTGCGCTGGGTATGTCTAGAACAGCATGGAGTGGAAGGAAGCATCTCTCTGAAGCTAAAGCTGTTGGTTTGGCGTGCTTGGCTGGGCTCCTCCATAGTCACAGATCTTTGGACACATAATTTACACGTGTTGCTTATTGAATTCACCCTTAGCAGCTTAGGTTAATACGACCCTAATTGTGTAAGTGGATTTAATTCTGAGCTTTTTCCTCCTAAACCCTCAGGAGACAGTTGCAGCAAATACATGTGTGTCAGAGAAAGGCAACTGGCAGGATTTGTGCTGTCTTCCACTGAGACCTGGGAGCATGACTGAAAAAGTTGTGCCCTGGATCAGTGTACACAGGCTCCCTGACCTGGCTCTGCCACTTCCCAAGCCCCAAGCTTTCCCAGGACTACACAAGCAGGCACAGCCCTCCCAGGAGTGCCTGCAGTTTGCACCATGCCTTGCCACGGTGCCTGTCTGTGGTGTTGGCTGGGTGATGCTGGCATGAAGAGTTCCACAGGCTCTCACTGCTGTTGTAATCATCATCAAATTATGATCCCCATCCCTGGAAGCGTTCAGGGTCAGGTTGGATGGGGCTTTGAGCAACCTGATCTAGTGGAACGTGTTCCTGGCCATGAAAGGAGTGCTGGAACAAGATTATCTTTAAGGTCCTTTCCAACCCAAGTCATTATGTGATTCCATGAAATGGCTGTCCTTGCACAGCAAGCCTTATTCAATAGAAAACCAAGAAATGCTGAGTATTAAGAATTAGGGATTTAGGGCTTGCGCCTTTGCCAAGTTTTGACACAGGGCATATTTCTCTTATCTTTCATTCCTCAAAATTTTTGCACCAGTTGTTGACTGACTTTAGAATTCTTTGCCTTCTGTTCTAAAAATGACAAGATTTAAAGTAAAGTGTCATTCCCTGCCTCAGAAATGGCTGCAAAATTAGTGGTGAATGATGCTGTTCAGGAGTTCAGCTGCTCAGCTGGGGCATGCTGGTGCAGCTTCCTGCACGTCAGCAGCCCTGTTCCTGATAAATCTTCAGGCTGCTTCCCTTTCCAGAAAGCAGTGTGGGGTGTTTCAGGCTGCAAAGCTCGTATGTAAAGTAAATGCATTGTTATTTAAAAGTGATTCATATTGTTGGGAAGCCCAGTAAGGTGAGCTGATTGGTGGGTAAGCAATGGAGTGTAATAGCCCTTGGAAAACTGCTGTGTAATAACAGCTTTGATTCCTTGCAGGATAAAACTGTATAATGTTGCCATCTTTCCTGTACCTTTCATGTGCACAGCGCTTGATATACACTAAGTGTATTACTTTGTCATCTGGACTGATAGCTGGTCTGATCCTCCTGGGCTTTGCCAGTCTGCTTGTGAGAAGTATGAAGTTTTCAAACAAAGTTTCAGGCTTAAGGTAACACCTAAATTATAGATTTCTGAAGTCGCCTTGGCAGTGTTTCTTGATAGGTTGCTTTGCGAGCTGAGCTGATAACCCATCTTGCCTCAGAACTTCTTTTTTTTTTTCCCCCTCTCCTTGCTACTGAATTGCCTGTATCATGCACCATTAAATCTGACACAGTTTATCTGCCGGTTGGCTGTGCAGAAAAGGAGAAAGTCCAGCGTAAGCCTGGGAAACTCAGGGTAAAGTCAGCAGCAGCCTGACTTGGCTGCAGCAACTCCACCATTCTATTATCCCCATCATTCCAAGAGCCTCATTCCCTCAGCAGCATACAGGGGTTTTTAAGGGGTTGTGTGCTACTGGCACTCGAAGTGTTACTGTGGGGGTACCCGTTTATTGCTGGGGCAGCAGAAAGGGCTGTGGAGAAAATGAGGCTGTCATGATTTGGTGGAGAAGAACCAAGAGATTCTATCACAGTACACATCAATCAAGAACCCTGTATGTACCCACGGATATTATCTTCCCAAATGCATCCCCTCTGTGAAGTGTGTTTGTATATTCTAGCTCTTGGACTTGAGCTGTTTGCTTGGGCAGATGTAATTTTTGTGGGCTCTTTCCATGCCTTGGGGGCAATTCATGAGCCAGAACATCTCACAACCTGGTCTTTTCCTGGTGTTTCACTTCCTGGAAGACGGAATCCACCATGAGAAGAGCAGATGTTGCTTAATTTTGGTGCAATAATCAGCTTCCTGAAGCAGAGACAAAATAAGCAGCTAGGAAAAGATAACTGCAAAGGCACATGCCAGGAAATACAAGATTTCGTGACTAACGAGGTTTTCAGGTCCAGTTGAACCAGCGTGCACAAGTCCTCGGCCTTTATTTGCTTGAGCTGGATCTGGCAGCCAGGATTGCTGGGCAGTTTAAAATCAGAGGCCACACTGGGTACAGAAAATCTGTCAGCTTTCGGCTGTGTCTTTCCCATCTAAATAATCTCCCCTCCACTTCTATGACGTTACTGGTTTTCCGTACTGCAAGAATTACACCATTTCTCTTCAAAAGATGATCTGGCAGCTAATCCTTGGTGTCACTGAGCACCTCTCTCTCCTCCTGATGTCAGCAGGAGTCCTACATCTTGATCATTCCTCCAGCTAAACTCTTCATTCCTCTCTGGCAGAATCACGAACACGGACTTCTGTCCCTAATGGATCTGGAAACTTGCTACTTTACTGAAGTCTTGGTTTGCGGAGAGGAGTTTTTGGACCAAACTCAGCAAGGTTTAGCACCTTTTTGGACCTTGCTCGGCAAGGTTAAGCACCCGTTTTGTCACTGCTTCCAGAGGAAAGAAGGGCACGTACATAGAAGATGCAATTAAAGAGCTCTGCACCCTCATTTAGACTAGGCAGGTGATGTAATGCTTCAGACACACCTTGGCTCTGCCACACAGACAGGTGGAGGGATGGAGCCTTCTGTGTCCACGCTCCTGGGGAATTGGGACAAAGAGAGAAAAGCAGTTTGCTCACAGTGACTGTGAGCCCCCTGGATACAGAACCTGTATCTTCGAAAACCAAGTGTTTTAAACCATGATTTAATTTTCCTTTGATGTACAGCCTGACATATTTTTTCAGTCACTTACTCTGCACACAAGAACTGACCTTTTATCATTTTTAGTTGTAAATCAGAGAGTGACGTTAAACGCTCAGGGTGGTTCTCTATAAAGTGATTGTTTCACTGCTCGGCAAGCTGTGCTATAATTTGCCCCATCCATCCAAATACATGTCTTACCATAATTAAATGAATACTTTTGTCAGTTTATGTTGCTTCAGCTTTCACTCAGAATATGCTTGCTTCTATGGTGTGCTAGTATTCTTTTAAGAATTTATGTAAGCATATATAAATATAGACGCACATATTCACATACAGAAAAAAGAAAGAAAATGTAATTGCAACTTTCAGGTAAAAAACATAGAATATTTTGGCAGGCAGCTGAAAATTGATTTTTATAAAATATTCAGAAAATATTCATGTTAACAGCAATTTTAAAAATTGTTCCCTGCTGGGAGTTGATAGATGCTACAAGCTACAAATGGATTCATTTGAAAACTGCATCTCCCTGTTATACAGGTGAAACATTATTAAGTACCTACAACAGGAACACAGAAAAGAATTTGGAGATCTATTGTACAACAAACAGCAATGGCAACTTTTATATGTGCTTTACTCTGTTCTTTTTGCAAGGCAATGCTGTCTCCTTGGAGCAAATGGTCTTTGTTTTTCCTCTTTCCTCTGTTTATTGGGAGTCATATGTTCCTGGCTGGAAGGTCCTTCTGGCACAAAAAATCCCTTTAAAACCCCGTTTGATCTCTGAAATAGGTTGAAACTGATGCTTCGTGTTTTTGTCAGCTCTCCATGCCTGCTGTTTTTCTTGTTCATCCTTGCAGTTCCTGACAGACAAATTTTAGGAAGCAGGGAGAACATAATGAAATATTTGCTATTCTTCATGAAACATCTGGCAGGGCTTTGGCAAGATCAGGGAATTAGCAAGAGTTGCCACTTTTATATGCAGTAGATGACATTTTTTGTTGTCCTTAATGGAGTCCAAAGCATATGCAAATCAGCTGTGTAATGAGCGAGGTTAAGCAAGGTTTTGGATTTGGTTCCATATGGTGTTAAAAACATAATTGATCGGAATGTTTTGAAATATATTGAACATGAGTATTCAGATTTGTTTTATCTGAATCTCATTATGTCTGAGAAGAGATTTAGGATGAGGGCAGAGGCTGAAGTTTTAAGCTGGATCTGTTATTGATTGTTTATGATCACACATACTTCATCAGATGTTTCTGCTATAAACCCCACTTCAATCTGCTTTAAAGGCTCAATAGATTTCTTTGACCTTGCCCTTGCTGTCTTTCATTCTTATGGGTACACGGAGAGTCTCTTTCTCTCCCCCGCAACTACAATATTGATTAAACATATTTGTTCATCCAGGAAAGGATGAGAGAACAAAAGTTCTGATATGAATTAGTCTCAGAACTTTTTGCAGTGCAGGAGGCTTCTCAGATCAGTTATGATGAGCAGCCCTGGATGAGATGCATCATTCCAGTGGGGATTATGACTTTGAAGATTTGTGTTGGATCCATTCCAAGAAATCTCTGATAATATAGGACCTTGCAGAGGTAAAGTTACTTTGAGTGGTGGCTGTGATGACTGATATTCATCCCCTGGAACCTCTTAGGCTTCCAGCCCTTACCATCTTGTTGGCTTGAACTGCCTTCAGTGTACTCCAAGAATTGTTTTCTTGGCCCTTAAGCTGAGATTTGCCTGAAGCCTTTCCTTAATAACAGAATTCAGTGGAAAAACAGTTGTTGAACCTCCATGTGGTGCTATACCCTGACCCCTCTCTGGGTGCTTCAGGACAAGAATCATTCTCTTTACCAGAATTGAGTATTTTTAGTCCCACCTGTTCTTTATCCATTTGAAGCACAAGATTGTGAAAGAAAAAGATCTGTGCAGAGGGGTTTCTAAAATAGGTATTCCTTACTTTAAGAGGTACAAGAATGAGTCAGGTCCATGTGGAACAGGAAAATGTCCTGATTTCCTTACTGAGAATCCAAGATCTTAACTTCAGACACAGTCTTCCTTTAAGCTCTCAAATAGCTGATGACAACACTGGGTGTTTTAGACAACCATTCCTACCTGCCCCTTGACCATCCTAATGTATCTCATGTCCTACCCAGAAGGTCTAATTTCCCTTTCAGGTGAGCTCCTGCTTTGGCAACACTCACCTGAGGACTGGAGTCAAAGAATTGCTTTGCTCTGGTCACAACTAGCTCTTTCCCTCAGGTTGCTTCCACTTGAATGCATCAAGGTTCAGTGATCACCTATTGTTATTTCTCAGGGAACTGTAGGAGCATCTCCTGAGACCTCCTGTGCCTTGTAATGAAAATTGTCCTCTGAGTACAGAACATAACTGTGTGCTTGTGTGGGTGTGTGTTTATAATGCGTAGATATATCTTTATATCTATTATTTATCTGCCTTTAAGGAAAGGTTGATAAGAGATGACGATGTATTTATGTGCTTCTTTAAACTTATTTACATACAGACACATATATACACCTCTGTCATAGATTGTCTGAAACATCAGAGTGGGTATCAGCTAAAAATATGTTTTCATGAAGAAAAACTAGCAACCAAGAGGTTTCTTTCTCCTTCACAGGGTATAGTGGCTGGAATTTAATAATTCACAGCAATTAGTTCAGTCAGGTAATTAGATATCTATCTGTCGTCTCCTGTGCCAACAAATATTTGCATGTGTAGTTATCTGACCCAAAAAATACCTTGTGCATAGGACAGATATGTAACTAAGGCACAGTCTAGACATGTCTTGGCCATCTTAAAACATTTTGCTTTCAAAATCCCAAATCCTTTAAGTCGCTCAGAGAGAACTAAGGGATATATACATATGAAACTTGGACTTTTGAAATTAAATATATAGAACCAATTATAAAACTTGGATAGAGTCAGTGGAATTATGTGAAAGAGCACCAAGGGAAAAAAGAACTCAGGGGAGCCTGCCTGCCTTTACATTCTTTATCCTCAGCAGTACAATTTTTTAGCATCTAAGCCAAAATCTTTCCACATTTCTTTCCCCCATACAGTGCCAATATCTCAACTACTGGAAGCATCTAAAAGCAATTACAAGGATTCCAATAATCTTCCTGTATTACTTTGGCTGGACTGCTAAGTATCATCAATAACATGATTATCTTTTTGAGAAGAAATTGCTTGAGATAGAGACACTGTGAGAAAAGCTCCCAAACACTTTCAAAATCATATATTCAGCAACTCTTTCATTATTTAGTATCCTAATGAGTTCTGGTAGTCTCAGTAAATATCTTCCCATACAAGGGGACCTGACTGCTTATATTTCCATAGGAAGCTTAAGCTGTAGAAAGCCAAAATTTACCTGTTTTGGAAGCATTTCCTCTGATCCTTAAACTCTAAATCCAAGCCACTGATTGTGCTGCCTGGTGAACGGATATTATTCCATCTATTTTGCATCGGCCAACTTCTATTTCCTGTGGGTATATCTCATTTTTAATGAATATAACAAGATCACAGTGGACCTGATATTAAACCATCCCTTCAATAAACACCAAGTTGTAGTGTAATGTGGATCTAAAAAGCAAGATGTGGCCTATGCTTTCCCAAGACACCCTAAACCTTAGTTTCCCAACAGTGCCTGACTATATCACAAAAATACATCACATATGCTTCTCATAAAGGTCTTCAATTTGCTTAAAAGTTGTGTCCCAGGGCTTAAGGTCTGGTGCCTGGGATTTTGGCCCGAGGCTCAAGAACGCAACACTGTACAGATATGGGCAGTCAGGTCTCAAGATTTCTTCAGATGTATCTCATATTGCCATGGAATTAACACAGAAGCTGGTGCTGGATGCCAGGTTGGGGTGAATGAGCATGGGTGGAGTGGCTGAACTTGTTTGGTGTGACTGAAATTTGACAGGTTGCCTGGTATGTCTGTGGAGGTAAAGCCAGAGTTTTCCATGCTTATGTTCATGTATAATTTCATTAACTTCACACCATAATAAGTGGAAATTTTACTCAGTACCTTGGTTTAGCTTGTCAGTGGTGATGGGGATGCAGCTGCTCTGTTCACATCTACCCTTGCAAGAAGCAGATTAACAGAATTATTAATGTTTTGTCCAAGCTAGGTACAGTACTATGCGAAAGAAAACATCATCACAAACCAAATTAATATGCCAGTTCACAAATCTTTCATAATACACCCACAGGATGGTGCTTTCCTTTGCTGAAGTGTGAAGGTATTTAAAGAAAAAAAGAGGTAAAACCTAAGAACAGTCTAAGGGTGAGGGAAGAAAAACTCATTATGTTTGGGGTCTGCAGCAACTGCCAGAGCTTCATTTCGTGTCTGACTTGTATCTGTTCAAGTCAGTGGGTTTTATTAATGCTTACAAGCCTACAGCTATAAGGATGCTAAAGATGCAATGTTTGCCCTGCTCTGATATATAGATTGGTCCTCCATTAGGAGGAAATTAATGATTGTTCATAAGACTGAATCCACAGCCTCTGGCTTCTCAACAGCTTTTCCATCCTGCAAGTCTGAAGACCAGCTTGTATGAATTTTATTGGTTAGCATTAGAGGCACAGCTGGGCCTGAACTGAGACACCTGGAATCCAAGAATGTCCTGTACTGCCAGGTACCCTTCCAGTGGGAGAAAAATGCCTTCTTGTCCTCTCTGCAAACTCATCTTTCACAGAAAGATCAAAGCTGTCCCAATGGCATGGTGCAATTCCATTAAATGCAGTGCTCCTTGTTCGTACAAGGCTTTTCCATCTCCTAACCACGTGTGGTGAGAGGTGTGCACCCAACACCTGCCCAGCCACCTTCTCACCGCTCTTGGAGGCAGCCATTCCTGGGGACAGTAAGAGTTTATGGTAGATGCAAGTGAAATGCTGACCCAGGGCTAAATTGTTGCAAGACTGAATGAACATTAGGGGACAGTATTGGCCAGGAGTCAGCCTGTTTCTTCCTCTTTATGCTCTCCTTTTATTTACAAGATGTCTTCTCTTCCAAATAAAACCCATTTGCCCTTTACTTATCTAACTGGTGCACCAGACACCCATTTCTAATCTGGTCAAATCAATTATAAATATTGCAGTCCACAATTCGCCTGGGAACTTCTGGAAAAACTAATTAGTTCGAGCCTTAGCGATGAATTACACCTTTCTTTTGGCTATTTGCAGCAGGAAAAAAAAAAGGAAAAAAAAAACCAAACTACACTCCAAACAAGGCCAAACATCTCTCAGCCACAGCAAACAGAATTCAAGGCCATGTTTAATTATGCTCTTATTTTTGGTGAAAGGATGGGCTGTGGTGGGCTGAAAGCCAGGGCACCTGGCATTGCCTTGGGCTGAGCACAGATTTTCTCAGGAGATGCTGTGTGATGCAAAAGTCCTTGTCAAAGAGTCTTGGGGAAGGGAAACCCCTTGGGAGTCTACAAAGTTAACATCATTAGTGTTTGCTGTGTGGCAACAATGGAGGGGAAAGCAATAGCTCCTAAAGCTGGAGTTGTCAGAACAGAGCTGATCCCCTCCCTTGGCGAGGTCAGGGACTAAACAGATCCTTGTCTGGCACTCCTCGGGCAGGAGGGTGCCAGGCTGCTGTCTGGGGAGCTGCTGAATGGCAGAGAAGAAATTAGAAAGTTATTACAAGGTGTGCAAGGCACCTTGTAGCAGCTGAATCCAGACACAAAGGGCAGATTAAAGCCCTTCTTTGCTGGGATCTTGTTGCTGTAGTGTATTTCTTACAGGTGTAATTACCTGCAAGCATCATAGTTGTTTCATTTATGTCCTAAAATACTACTTTATGAAGCAATTAAAGGCAGAATTGTACTCTGGGATTACTGCAAATGTGTCTGCTTAAGGTTCATTTTAGATTCATTACAAGCCTTCAGAAGAAGTGTTCTGCTTTTAATAAAACATATGGTTTCCTCAAAAGCAAAACTGTGCACGACCACACACCCCATTTAGATTTGGTGATGTAGGTGGAATTTTAATGCCAAAAAGCCAGAAGGGCAAGGCAATTCCAATTCACTATGGAGAGGGCAGCATATCTTTAAAAGCTGCAGGACATTTTTTTTACCAGCACTGGTAACTGTTCATGCAATAGGTAAAACTTCTTTGGAAAAGAATGGGTGATTTCCCCTCTGCATAGCTGATAATTGTGGTCAGGGAGCTTTTTGGGGTCTCCAGTCCCTGCTTGAGTGGGGAAAAATCACACCGTTCTCTCAGGTGAATGCTGTAACTTCAGAGAACTTGGCTTGTTTAATCATACAAAAATCTTTTTTCTTTTCTCTTCACACACAAGAATGTCTCATCTCTTGAAAAATTTCAATTAAGCTCTTTCCAGCCTTATTTAGTCTATGAACTGTATCAGAGATGTGCTTGGCTCATTATATAGGGCCACATCCCTGCTTTGGGCAGCTTCCAAAGGATTGGGACACACCATGACGGAGAGAAGGTTTAACACAAGGAGAAAACAGGGTTACAGACAGGGTGATTATGCTGGGAGGTTATTTTTCACTGCCGAGAGAGGCTGAGGACATATTTGCGTGTTTGTTGATACAACCTTCAGAGGGAATCATTGGTATGTCCATGACCAGCAGTGGTCTCCAGCCTCAGCTTTCTCCTCCTTTTTCTGTGATGCGTTTAACCTGCTCCCTCCCCAGTTACAATTTCTGTCTGGCAAGGCTGCAACAAATTTCAAGAGTGAGAGGAGCAATACGAAAAAGAAGTAAATGCTCCACTTTCTTCTGTACTGCATTGCAACTGTGAGGCCTGTCAAGTGAAGGTCAAGCAGAAACCCTGAGCAGTAGTCACAGATTCCCTGAGAGGGACAGTTGTCAGTGCCTGTTCTTTCCAGCAGAAAAAAAATGAAACGTTCTATTTTGAGCCAGCCAGCAGAATACACAGAGAGTGAGTGACCTGCCGTGCAAGCAAAATGTGAGTGAAACATCTCTAGAAATTACTTAGGGATTCTGTACTTTTCTCCATTCCCTGGAAGTGCATGTACAAGTGGATGAGAATTATGTATGGAAGAGGGATCGCCGCTCCTCCCCAGGTACAGTGTGCAGCTATAGTTTATCACCACAGCTACTGAGTGTGTGTTCTGAGGTGTGGCTCAGCAGGACAGCTGACTTGAGAGGTTTCTGTCCAGCTGTGATCTAGCAGGCTGACTCAGAATGAGGTGTTGACAGTAGGCACCTAAAGAAGTGTTTTCCAGTCATGCCACAAAGTTCCAGTTATGCTGACATGTAAGGAGGCACCGGGCTCCCTTTTCCTTCTCCTCACATTAAGCGAGCAAAAGCCCCACAATTATTTTACAGGGAACCAAATCTTGCTTGCTTTCCAAAAGTGAGCAAGCAAAAAAACGCACCCACATAGAAAAGGAGAACTAATTAAGATTGTCGTATCTGAGTAAATATGCAAATTAAAAATCAAAACAAAGAAATTCTATTTATCACATCATGAAGTTGCGAATTGCTGCTGTGGCTCCCATCAGCTGGAATAGATGGGGGCTACGAGGCCGTAGGTTTTGAAGATCAACCAAATGTGCACGTTTTATTGTGATAGCTGGGGGGCTGTTTGCTGTAGAATATATTACCCCTCTCTTCTGCACTGTGTTTATGTTCAGTGGTGTTCATCATCTGTATTTGTCTTGGAGTTCTATAATGCAGTGTCATTGGTTTTCCTCTTTGTTTACTTTCTGTAAGACAACATCATTATTCTTTGATAAATATGTTTCACGTCTCCTGGGTAGGGTTTTTTTTTGGTTATGGCTAGAAAGCAACAGTCTACATGTTAGTATTCCTGTTCCTTACCATGTTTCACCATTTGCATGGAAGGAGCTGGTCTCTGTGATGTGGAGAGCCACACGCAAGGACTGGCACTTGGTTGGTGGCACTGGCTGGCTCCTCCACGTGCCACATGCTGCCACCTCTCCCCTTTCAGAAGAACCTGCTGCTTGGAACCAGCCCAGCTGTATTGCTTTGTAATGTGTTTTAAATCTTCCTGCAGCAGAAAGTGAATTATTGGGATGCAAAGGTCCATACAGTGCAGGGGTGGAACTGGTTTGTAGAGTTTGTTAGCGTGATAAAGAGCCTCTCAACTTTTAAGTCAGCGGTGTGACTGCAGCCGGTGTTGGCAGCAGGGGGAGGTTGGTACCATCTATTTGCTGTTTGGGAGCTCACTGTGAGACTTGTGGTGGTGGCTCTGATCCAGTGGGAGTCAGTCCAGGTTGGAGCAACCCCTACTAAGATCAGTGCTGACTGCTGATCGGTGCTGATCCCTGTCACGGCAAAGGAGCAAAGGGCAGAACTAATGAGGAAGGAAGTCTTCTTTCCTGACCTCCAAACAGGGTCTAAGCACATCCTCACTTGTGGGCAACCTCTTCCTGCAGCACATCTGTCCCCCTAAATTGAGCTGTCACGGTCTTGGCGTTTTGTGTGCTGTGCAGGCAGGCAACAAGGGATTGCTTTGGAAGTCCATTTCACAGGTTTTATGAATAAATGCTTGTTTCCTAAAGAATATCCCTTCAGTCTTTAATGTAAAGAAATGGCAGTTTTGTACGGTTTTGTCTTTTGTTCTCCATTTGTTGTCTTCCAGATTTCCCTTCATTAGCAAAATGTTTTTGTGCTAGGAGGCATTGTCCCCTTTTTGTTAGAAAGACAGTCCTAAAATCAATTAAATTATTGAAAAACTCAGAAGATCTTGTTATTTGGCTTCCAAGATTTAAGCAATAATAGGGACCCTTCTTTCCCCCAATTATCCTATTAATGCAAATGTTTGACCTTCGGTTCCTAGGTTGCAAACTGTTCCATCTGTAAAATCTCAGTGAGCTGGGCCACAGCTACATTCTGTCCCAGTGGCGTTAGCAGCTCCTTCAAAATGTACAAGTGCAATATTGAAAGTAGGTATGCTTTGGTTCTTTTTGATTGCAAATCTGCAAGAGCAGGGCTTATAAATGAGAATTCTGGTTCCCCTGGGTTTAGTCAGCTGTGAACATTATCATAGGTACTCAGTATCATGGCAATTCATGCCATGCCTGCATATGAAAAATAAAAGAAGAAATCAAACCCACTGGTCAGACTCAGCTGGCACCATTG
The DNA here is from genome assembly GCA_013398055.1 of Ifrita kowaldi. NCBI lineage: Eukaryota > Metazoa > Chordata > Aves > Passeriformes > Cinclosomatidae > Ifrita > Ifrita kowaldi. The sequence goes on along the minus strand of VZRS01007801.1, from coordinate 411,694 downwards.
CTGTTTGTGCTGGGAGGATTGTCCTGGTTTGTTTGTTTTGTTTCATGTCACATCCTCATTTCCAGTATGAGTTCTTCCTGACCCAGATTTCTAAGCAGACTGAAGTAGAGCCAGAAACTGTAAAAGTGCATAATTATTCTTTTATTTATTTTTAAGCTGCACAGCTCTATTAAGCTTTCAGAAAATCCTTTATACCCAGCCTTTGAAGTAAACTAAGCCAGAGATCAGCCTGAGAAGGAGATGTGGGTTGACACTGCTTGTTTCTGCTGCAGAACAGTCTGTATGCAGTTAAGATCTGGAGTCTCAGACCTAGGAAAATCTTACACCTTTCTTGGAGTGCAGAAGAGGGGAGGGATCAATATATCCAAAAAGCAATACTTTACACCTTTGGTATGTTCTGAAACCTCACTTGCTGGCACTGCTGTGAAACAGCTGAAAGCTGGAAGATTGTTCTGGTTACTGACATGTAAGTGAGCAGACCACACATTAAAGCTGTGTATGTTCCATCTGCCAAGACATTCATTCTTCCCAGCTCGGGACAAATTAGAAACTCTGGCCCAGAGGTGGAATATTATTATTCCTTTCCTAGTCCCTCAAAGCAATACATTCCCCTGCTCTGAATCTGATTGAAAACATTGACCTGGAGGTGAAAAATGCAGCATCTGTTCTCCTGATTCATCCAGGCTCTGACCCAGACAGCACTGAAATCACAGACTTCTTTCTGGTCTCAAAAAATTACCCAGTTGCCCTCGTGGGCTGAAGGCCAGGTGGGATGTGGGCAACTTGGGAGGAGAAGGACCCTCAGAGCTATGGTCTAGTGGTCACTGTTCTGCCATAAATACTGCATCAGGCAAACCTCAGCAGTGTGCATTGGAAGTGGACATGTGAGGAAAGCCCCTGTGGCCATTCCTTTGGGTAAGTGGCAGGAGGCCAAGGTGGGGTAACCTGCCTTTCTGAGAGCCAGATGATGTGGCTGTGACATCCAATTAGCGTCTTTCCTCGGTCATTCAGGCTTGACTCCGCATTTGGCCCTTCCCCAGGAAGTGACGCTGTAAAAGCCTTTCCATGTTCTTCCCAAAATACAGCCACTCCTGGTGCTTCTGCCCTCCTGAGCCAGTGTGCTTGAAGATCCAAGAGTCTCAGTTTCTTGTTTGTGCTGCCTCTTGTTAGCAGTGCTCTGAGCTTGCACAGAACAGGAGGAAAAGATGCCAAAGCACTCCAACCACCTGGATTAATTAGGTCTTAAATGTGGAACTTCAGCGAGAGGGATGATGATTAAACCAGCAACCTTCTGGAAACTGAATACCTTCTCCTCTGCTATAATTCAGCTTCTGTAACCTTGTAAGTGCCTCAAGGCAAGACTGGTGTTGTCTGTATGTAAAGCACTCTGTTTCTGTATAAGCAATCACAGTAATAGTGATGGGAATAATAGTGCTTTACTCCTGAGAGGTCAGTAAGTATCACTCTTCATTTTATCACTCTCATTGTTGAGACAGACACAAAGACCCACCGGAGCTTGCTTAGTGCCACCTCATCCCTTGTTAACAGAGCCAAGGTTGAACCCAGAAAAAGCATTTCCCTGTTGCTTGCTCTTCCCCCTGAGAACACCCCCTCCTTTGGTGACGTCCAGTCTCTCTTGTGGTTTTTCTGCAGAAGGTGCAGCAACAGCAGCCTGGAGTCTGATGATGAACCTCCTTGTGCAGAAGAGATTGATTATGACACTGCCAGTAGCTCTGATGGTGAAGAGGAATTCTCGGAGCTAGACCAAGAGATCCAGGAGTGCCTCTCATGGGTGGAAGGCGAGACAGAAGATGAGGGAGCAACCACAGGACAGACGTGCAGCTCCAGGGCTCTGAGGGGGCTCTACATTTCCAGCCAGCCAGCGCCCAACAGTGCAGCTCTTCCTCTGGGTTCAGCAGCGCTTGGGCTGTACAGTGGGTTCGAGAGCAGTCCTGTGTGAACAAGGCTGTGACTTGCAGAGCAGCAAGAGAATGTGTCACTGCTCGTGTTTGCCTGTTTGCCAGCTTCAGCACCCTGCCCAGATGTGTTGCTCCGGTTCTGAATGGAAAGATGACTGTATGTTTGTGTAATTTGAATACATACATCTGCTGAGAATGACTCCTTACGCTTTGTACACCTGGCAGAGCGAGAGGCCACTGGCCCGGGTGGTACTATGTGAGATCATCCATTCCTAAACATAATCCCCAGTTTCAGGGCTGCCTCTAGTACGTGGTTTCATACAGATTGACCTAGGGAATAGTATTTTGAGACCAAGGTATCAGAGATGTTTCTCTTTTTCCGACTTTAGGCAGCCTTTTCCTGGAGAAGTGACAGTTATTGATGCCTTTCACCAGAGCTCTCTGTTGCCTTTCATTTCTCTTGAGCTGTAGAGCATGTCTCTGATTTCCATCTGATCAGCATTTTTACAGTGCATTCAAGAGGTTGGGTCAGGCTGTGCATGTTTCTGAGCTGGTTGTATCTCAGGAACAGTGTGGGGAATCCAGTGTCCCACACCAAGGACAGCAGTGACAATACACAGTGATCCTCTGGAAACCTGAGCTAAATTCACCAATAGATTAGTGATGGTGGCAATGTCCAGGAGTGAATTTAGCCCAAGCATCAATCAAAATATTTTCTTTAATCCCCATATGGAGAAAAATTAGATTTCTGCTAAAATTGTCTCCCAGTTCCTGAGAATCCAGCAGAGACTGAGAATCCACACACGTGCCCTATATCCCTAAAGCATGAAGCCGTGTCACTTCAATGTCACACTACACATTGCCTGATCATCCCGTGTGTCTTAGACTCTGCTGCTGCAAAAGGGGAATTGCCCTGAATCCAAATGGAACTAATTGTGTGATGCAAGAGGCTCCCAACTCTGCCACTGCTTTGTGAGGCTCAAGGACAAGGATGAATGTACGGCGTGTTGTAGCATTACAGCCTGCAAGGACTCCAGTGATTACCAGTGATGATTATTATTAATACTAATGCATGATTAAAAGCACCATGTCATCTTCCTGGTTTTATGCTGGTTGTGAAGAGAATTCCTAGTGCAGAACAAGAAAGGCTCTGGTGTGTTTCTGAACACCTTTCCTCAGACTACCTAGACAGTATTTTCCAGCAGGAGGTTGCTCTTTAGATATAAAGCTTCTTCCTGTCCTGCTTGGTTTTTGGTATCCACGTGTTTTAAAGTCTTCACTAGCACATAAGTGTTCCCTGAGTCTCTATCTCTCTATGATGCTGCTCAAAAGACAGGCAGCTTGGGTCCTTAGAAGCTGAGCTTCTTAGCCCAAACTAATTCATTAGGTGTGGTGTGTGCCTCTGTACAGATGTCCTGTTCTGCTTGGTTTAGCGTGCAGCTTGTTGCACACAATACTGAATTTTAATAAAAGGGTGGCTCACAGGAAGGGACACAAAAGAGGTGAAACAGGTGTTCCCGTTATAATAGTTTGTATAATACTGCTTCAAAGCTTATTAATAAAGAAACGATATATGTGCATAATTAACTTAAAAATCCAACATTTGTAGGCATGACAAAAACTTGACAGTGTGCTAGGTCCTGACTGCAGCATACAAAAGCCACGCTGTGGGATGTTCAGCATTCAGCACACCCCCAGAACACGGGGTAAAAAATACTGTTGTACATATCTGTGTCTGCAAATGTGCATGTTTGCACCCACTCTGCTTTCTGTACCAACACTGCCACAACAGTAGCTGGAGGGCGCTTACCAAGGCTTGCCAGTGGTAAACCCTATTGCAAAGAAAAAGAAATCTTCTTAAATCAGCATTTTCCTTAATGAGATACTGATATTTTGGCCATAATATTTGGCTTTCTAGCTTTTTCATTCTGATTTTTTTAAGATAGGAGGAATTAAGTTCAGTGGGAAAATTCTGCCCTGGTGACTAAACTGTGCAAGAGTTGTCATAATATAATAAAAGCAGAGACGTATCTTCCCTGTGTGTTCGGAGCCAAATGTGTACGAGCAGTACCACCATTTCACACATCCCTGTGCTAGGAGCTGCAGGAGGTGGGGAGATGGCAAAGGCCCTTCGGATGTTTTCAGTGTCTGGGATCCAAAGGAGCAGCTAAGCTGGGAGCAAAATGTCCCTGCACGCTGACCACACCTGTCTAAATGCATATAAATGTATGAAACACCTGGTCAATCTCCCTGGCAGCATCCCATGCCTGTGCCTACAGGATAACTTCAGGAGAAGCAGTTTTGTGGGCTGCCTCCTTTTTTTTCCAGGTACTTCTACAGGGAGCAGATGCTCCTCTTCTTTTGACAGACCTCTAGAGGTCAGGAGAATGCCTCCGTGTGCACTGCACGCTCCACGCTATTAAAATTCTCCCTGAGTCATGGTAATTAAGCAGAGCTAGGCGCTGCACAGAGGAACGGAAGTGCATTGACTTTAATAAAACAGAGTGTAAAACAACTTTAGATTAACTCCAGCCTTGTTTATTCTTGCACACTTGTAATTCTGGTTTGGTATCCCCCAGTGAATGAAGCCGTTGTCCCCCGCGCCGGGGCCCGTCACCTCACTTCAGCCTGCTAAGTGCTGAGCAGTGAGAGCAGTGCCTTTTCTTGCTGTCGCTAGCTAATCCCAAAGAATTTGGAAACAGCCGATGGAGAAAGGGCGGGAGGGAGGAGAGGGAAGTCGCCCTGCTCCCCACCGTTTTGTCGTTCCTCAAGAGTCAGCCAGGCTGTCAGGTTGAGACTCAAGCCAAATATTCCCATAATGGCCAGAAGAGATGGTGTCTTAGAGGCACTCGCCTGGTCCCCACTGCTGCAGCAGTTTTGGGCTCCTGCCAGGCACATTAACTTTTTTCACTGATGCCTTTTGTCTCCCCGACTCTCTTAGAGGCTGTGCTCTCCTTCCTCCCCTCACCAGTTTACATGACGTGGGTGGAAGATGCTGTGAGGAGCCCTGCACTACACTGCACCCTCTGTCTCAGCCCCTCACCAACTCTTGGGTCTCCCGGCCACAATAGCCCTTTCCTGTCGGAGATGATCCCAGGGATGCCTTGCCAGTGTCTGGTGAAATACATGTGAGTGTAAACCTCTGGGCTAAAAAAATAAATAATTAAACAATAAAAAGAAAAAAGAATCAAGTCAGCAAACTGAAGGAAGAACAAAATCTAATTAGTTTTATCTGTTGTTTGTTATGAGGCTGTCAGAGTGCTCTATCCCCTAGTTTTACAGCACTCTGGAAAATAACAGTGATAATAATAATAAACAACCGTGCGCTGGGTTGTTTTTGAAGCAGGCTGGAAGCAGATTAAGGAGGCGGAAAGGCAGCAGCCCTGCTCCTCCGCTGCTTCTCTCCTGCTGCCAAAGAGCAGAGATGTGGGTGATAGAGCTATCTCCTGTCTTATCTGTCCTTGGACGAGATCCACTGCCCCCATCCATCCCTTAGAGATGCAAAGCCTGAGTCAGACACTGTTTGGCAGCAATTTGGGACACTCATATTATATTTCTTTCTTTGCCGCAGATCTCTTATGTGCTCTTGACCGATTTGTTTGTGCTCCTAGTCTCTGCTCATTGTGACATACAAATGGCAAATATAGTAGTGAAGGTAGACGTGTTGTTTTGGAAGAAGGAGGGGGGGAAATAGGGATGTAAACTGCCCAGGTGTTTGCTCTATACTGGTTTCAGCTGATGAGAGGGGAGCTGGAATTACTCTGTGCAGGAGTGTGGTGGTAGTTGCCATCACTGCTTTCCACTTCAAGGATGTGCAGTGATGATTTGTTGGGACATTTCTCTTTGAGCTGGGCTGGATAACATTAAAAGCCTCTCCTGGCAGGTTGTTATCAGGTTGTTAGCCTATCCTGTCCCATGGCCTGGTCCTTACAGTGTGGAAATTTTCACTCCTGTTTTAGGGAGAGGAGGATTTGACCCTCTGTTTGAGAACACTTGTATGGTTTTCAAGGCAGAGGGCTGGAGACAAGGCTCCAGTTGGAGATAATATGCAAAATCTTGGAGAACTAAAAACCTTGTCCATGTAATTGCATTGGGAAAAGATGAAGGACAAGGCTAAAGAAACAAGGTATAAATCAGAGAGGAAGGAGAGGACCCAGTGCAGGCAGAGGAATGAAGAGAGCAGGAGGGAATAGGAGTAGGGAGCATTTGGGGGAGACACAGGCAGAGAAATGGGAGAATTGTTCCTATTTGTGCATCCTCTTCCGTCCCCAGATAATGTGTCAGTATTAGTGCTACCAAGAAACAACCCTCTTTACTGTAGAATAAATCTGCCACTGTATTCCCCACTCCATAAACGGCAGCCAAGTCCGTGTCCTCAGCGCTGCATTGTGTGCTCGGCGCTGGGGTCTGTGAGTGCTTTTCATGACGCTTGAGCCTCTATCATTCCTGGCCTTGGGCTTCCTCTCCGGGCACTCACATCCTCAGACAGATCCTGGAAGATCCATGGCATATTATTGTTGATGGAGCAGTTTGTGGCTACTTTCTTCATCTTTTCTTTTTGCTGTTTCTTTTATTTCACTTTTAATCACTTTAAAGTGATAGAATGGGAGGGAGTGAGAGAGAAAGGAGAATGCAGAAGGAAGTGCCCTGATCTCAGTCTAGCAAGATCTCCAGAAAGACAGCAAGGCAGCTATTTTAGCATCAGGGGCTTTTTTAGCCTTTAATTAGGCTGCTTGTAGCTCATGCATGGACCAGTGAGAGGGAAGATGAATCTACCACTAAAAACAATCATAGTTGGATGCTCTGGCAATAACTCCAGTGTCAGTAAACTGCCACAGCCTTTGGCTAACTGAGCTCTGGGCACTGAGGGGCTGGCTCCTCACCAGCTGATGTAATTGCAATCACAACCCTGGTTTTTGCCCCCTTGCTCCTCAAGGCCTGACTGACGGCTTTCCCTGAATGGTTTCCAGTGCGTGCTCTGGCAGCTCCTGCCTTTGCCTCGGCATTTCCATAAAAAGTCATTTAGCTTTTCTGTGTTTGTTTCCCCGTCTGTGAAGTGGGGTTATTAATATTTATTTTCGGTGAAAGGGGTCACAGCGAGGTTTAAATCTCCAGTGTTTACAATACAATTTGATATCCTTAGAGAAGGCAAACAGGAAGGATTAATTGCTGCTTCCTTCATATATCTGCCATCACTGAAATAAAAATCCTGCCCATTACTGGGATCGCCGCTAGCTCCTTTCCGGGGGCCGCTGAGTTTCCTTTGGTCTCTGTGGAAGGTGGCACAGGTGGGGCAGAGAAATCCTTGAGGTGAAAGCACGGACAGTGTTGACAAAAAGACTGGATTTTTTTACAGCACAGCAGTCTTCCAAGAACCAGGCAGCATGCTGGTTAGTGAGTTGGGAAAATGGGAAATTTAATAGAGGTGAAAATGAGGCACTTGGGAGAAGAATGGAGCAATCTGGTAAACATCTGAAATGTCTCTGCCCAAGGGCTAGGAGTGTAAGGGCTAAACAGGAAGAATATAAAGCCTTAGTACATATACCAAGCTATGAGTTAATCAGCTTCCCAGACACATGGAAAAGAGAAAGTAGGAACAGCAGAAGAAGGATTAATTGGCTGTGAAACATCAGGGAATTGGTAGGTTGAGTCAAGGAAAAAGGAATACAGGCCAGCAAGCACTGACTTAGAGATTAGAGCAGAGGTGCAATGACGAGATCTCCTAAGGCCGGGAGAAGAATAGAACAAAAGGAAAACACTAAAAGTGTGTGAGGACCTCATTAATACCTTAAAATGAGAAATTAATTGTTTCTTAAAAGTTCAAGCAGCAGCGGAGTAGGAATGAGAAGAGAATGATACCAAAGCACGTGTGGATGAAATCAGAAGGGTCCTGGCAAAGAATGAACTAGAGGTGGCTACAAGCACACAAGGGAAGAAAAAGAAATCCTATAAATGTGCTAGAAGGAATAAAAGTGTGCACTGTATACCACAGAAGGAGAGCACATGCAAAGGGTTGGAGTCGTCACTGCCTTTTTGACTCCCCTTATCACCAAAACAGTCGGTGCTAGGTAAATACAGCAGAAGTCACACTGACTGGGGAATGGGAATGGGCCGGAGCAAAGGGGTGTAAATTGAAGAACCCGTACACTGAGTGAGCGAATTCAAACTGCTTGACCTGAGGGAATTCCCCTGCAGGTTGTCCAAGGAAAACAGTCTGTGAACAATTAGGAATGGACTTCAAGAACTTCTCCTGTATCAAGAGGGTTCTTTAGAGTTGAAAAGGGCAGATAGGGTATTTTTTTGTGTAGACAGAAAAAAAAGAAGGGACAGGAAATTTAAATCAGCCAGCTAAGCTGAGTGACTACACAGAAACCTCGACAAATTATGAAACAAACAATTCATTAGCTGCTATAGGATAAGAAGGTGGTAAAAGAGAATCAACATGGATTTGTCAAGCTGATCTAATTCCTTTCTTTTATTGCCTAATTGGCTTAGGGGATAACATATGTCTTTGCTTTAGGAAAGCTTTGAATACTTTCTTTTCATAAAGAATGAAAGAAATATGGTTTATATGAAGTGATTGTAAGGAAGGTGCACACTAGCTGAGGAATTACTAATGAGAGACAGGTTTCATCTCCACAAATTTTAGCTTTCTAGAATTTAGCCATCTGGAGTAGAGATGACTGAGAGAGGACCTTGTTGATGTCTATCAGTGTCTGAAGGGGAGTGTCAAGGAGATGGAGCCAGGCTCTTCTTCGTGGTGCCAAGAAAGAGCCTAAAAGGCAGAAACCAGAACACACGAAGTTCCACCTGAACATGAGGAAGAACTTCTTTCCTGTGAGGGTGACTGAGCACTGGAACAGTTTGTCCAACCTCCAGAGAGGTTGTGAAGTCTCCTTCCCTGGAGATATTCGAAGGCCCTCTGGACACAATGCTGAGTGATGCACTTCTGAGGACCCTGCTTGAGCAGGGAGGTTGAATCAGATGACCTCCAGCGGTCCCTCCCAACCTTACCCATCCTGTGATTCTGTGATCTAGCTTAAATTATCCTGTACAAGGTACATGCAGAGAAACAGGCACCCCCACGGGATCTACATCCTAAGATACTGGGAAAGGATCATCTGTTGAGCTATTTCCTTGCCTTGTTAACTTCTGAGTGAAGTTAAACTACCAGATCAGAGAGGACTCCTAGCTTTAAACCCACCCCAAGAAGAAATCCCACAGTCATGCTTGCAGGGCATTATTTTACTTAAATAACTGAGAAAACACAACGGAAAATCCATTTGCTTTTTTCAGAAAATCCCATATATTTCTGTTGAAGCTCAGCTCCATGTTCACACACCTCTGTTTATGTCATCACACCTGCCAACCTCACCTTCAGCCTCTCCAGCACAGGGCTCTGCTTCAGAGCTGCCCACACCCAGCTCTGTAACCCCACCCTGTGCTCGGGCAGTCTCAGTCCCCCAGAGCTGAATACAGGGAATACTGGTGATCTGGGGGGCTGCATCCCAGATCTGGGGATCAGCCCAGACACTCTCAGTGGTGGCTGACATCCAGGTAGATGCCAAGAGCCCTGGAGCAGGGAGCTCACACTGAAGCCACTGTGCCAGATGGCCTGAGTGCTCTCAGTTGTAAGAGCTGCTTTGTACTTTTTGGCTTTACTGATGCGGAGAGAACATTTTGAACTGTCTAAGCCTTCTAACCTTGTATCATTGGCACACTAACAGCAGCAGCACACTGTTGAACATAATAACAAGAGGGAAAGAGCTGTGGAATTAAATAAGAATTTAAATCTTAGGGTTTGCAGCTCAGAGCTAGAAGCTTTAGCTGTGTTATTTCCAGGAATTGGTTGAGTCATGTTTGAGAATAATGGGTAAGATTAATTCCTTCGTGACTACGGCTGAATAAATTATTTGCCAATAATGATTTGACTTCTTCTAGCTGCTTTTTTTAATGTCTATGATGCAAAAAAGAATTTGCTATGTCCTGGATGTGTGTGCTGGGTATGGTGCACTGATCCTTGGTATCTGGCAATGAATTTATTCTCCAAAGACAATTTTCAATGGGATTTACCTCAGAACAACTGGATGCGGGATTTGATCTGCCATATTCAGAATGATTCATTTTTCACCCCATCAAGTAGGAAGAGAGAAGATAGAAGAGAGAGGGAAAGTTATTTCACTCTGCACAACAACCCCCTTTCTTCAAAGCCTGAGCTGCCACAGAGCCGTGAGCAGGGCCCTTGGAGGGACACCACAAATGTTGCTTGGCAACTCCACACCACTGATGGGAAGAGCTCTGCAGGCTGAGCATCGCAGAGGGACCGAGGGAGAGGGAGACAGAGGCACACCAGGATGCTTGTTTGTGTCTGGCCCTGTTAGAAATGACACCACTCATGCCCTGGTAATTGCTGTAGACAACAGACAACGAAGTCTGTTCTGTTGGGTGGGAGAGTAATTGCAGGTCATAAATGGTGAAGTGTCCCCTGCCCACTCCCCAGGCACAAAGGGGCTTTGGATCTATTAATATCCTGAAGGTCACTGAATTGTTCCTGGTTTAGCTAGCTGTGAGCAAACCTTAAAATGGCTCAGAGGCGCTGCTGCTTGGTTAAACACCTACAGGGAACCAAAAAAAGCCTATTGTCCTCTGCAGCATCGCACAGCTACCTTGCCACTTGTCACAAGCGTCAGGGGGTAGTGGTGGTGCAGCCCTGGCAGTCTGAGGGTGCCAGAGAAACCAAATTTGCAATGAGGCCGGTTGTTAAAACTGGACAGCAGAGTTTTCAGACACAGTATTCCTTCATCCAGTTTTGTCACTACTGAAGGATCATAAATTAAATGAAACTAGATGGGTCTTGCAAAGCAAATCCCCTGTGGCCCGTGTGTTAGCACACTCTGCCAAACTCTGAGTTGCTTTCAGCTGCAGCTCCAGACACACCTCCCTTTCTGTACCTACACAGAGAGCACTGTTGGGTTTATCAGGCCTAATGCTGGCACGAGGATCAAGAGATCCTTAGCAAACCTCGTAGGGCCTTTAGTAGAAATGGGATTTTGGGTGCAAAGGAATATTCTGTTTGAAGCTGGAAGTTCTGCTTCCCACAGTATGATTCCGGGGAGAATAAAGTGCTCACTTTACTCTGGCTTCGTGCAGTAGTAGACTTCTCAGCAAGCCCTAAAATTTTGGACCAAGAAGGGATGTTTGCAGAGAGCTGGCTTTTCCTAACAGCCTGCAATTGCAACAATCCAAGAGTTTTGTTTATGGAAAGTGTCCAGACTGTAGCAGCACTGCAGATGTTATCAAAAATCACTACATCTCTTTGAAAGTTTTGAGCAACCTGTGGAGACAACACATGTGAAATATCCTCTGTTGTTCAGCATTAGAGGGATTTTTCTGAGTGGCATAATTTCTGGGATGTTTCTAAGTAAAAGAAGCTAACAATTTCTAATGTGTATTAAAAATTGGATTTTTTCTGTTTCAAACTGTCTGCTGCACCTTATCACTGTCTGGAATATACCTCATTTTTGGAAGGGTTGTTTATTTTTTTTCTCTGAGTTGCAGCTCTTCTAACTAAATATGATGTCTCCTCATTGCCTAGGCACAGGCTCTGGTAGGTTGAGCAGTTTAATCCAGGTGTGACTCCTTCTGGCCTTCATTTTTTCATGCTGTTATGGAAATTTCACTGAATCACAAGCTACTGCTACTTGTGGCTGCATGTGACACTGCCTTAAAAACCCATGGAAAATTTCAGCTTCTGACTACAACTAAATACACCATTATTTGTCTTCATTTTATGTAAATAAGTGTTTCATGAATTATTCTTTCTCTCTGGTTTTTTTCTTTTTCTTTTTTTTTAGTTTAATTGAGATTTTGTCTTTGCAAACCTTTTTCCTTTTTTCCCTGTCTCTTCTTTTAGACTAATGGGAACAATTACATGATGCTTCCCAAGCACAGTTCCTTCATCCTGTGGCACACTCACCCTTATTCTGATCATCCTCAGGTTTTGTGCTGCTCCACTTCCTTTCCTTTTTTCCCATTTTCCCCCTTTCCTTCACAAAGTTGTACCAGGGAACAAAGACCCCAATGCCTGCACCCCAGAAAAGCTTTGGTCTGGTCTCTTGTGCGGAACACTTCCCCCACTGGTTGCAGGGGGCCCTTCGGTCCTGCCTGAGCAGTGCAGACAAGGATCTCTCCATTGTATGGAGAGCAGGGATTACAGACAAGCATCTTTTTTAGACGTTTGAGGTCACACTTAGCCTCTCTCACACGTGCCTGTATCTCTATAGACGAGCCACTCCATAGATCCGTATCCCTGACAGCTCCACTCGGACCTACCCAGGCAGGTGCCCCAGTGCCCTGCGATTGCCACCCTGCTGCCTCCTGCTGCTGATTCAGCTGGCTTTCTGCTTCGAGTTCACATCCTGCATGCAGTATTCATAGGGGCCAGCCAGAGGAAGCTGGGATTTAGATTTCAGTCATGTTTCTAATTCCTTTGGTTTCCCGTAGCTTCTCCCCTCGAGGCATTTCTCCTGAAGCACCCGCTCGCTGTTGCTTTCCTATCACCGGTGCTCAAAGGCACTGCAGAAAGAAGGCAGCCAAGGAAGCCACAGCTTCTTCTTGCCAGCCTGTCTTGCCAACACCTCTGGGGGCAGGGGGCCAGCTCCTGCATGGCAGAGTTATATTACCTTTAAAAAAATTGATTTCCTTTGATTAAAATGTAAGTGTCCCATCTTTTTTTTGTCATTAATGTGGGCTGCAGGCTATGGGCCTTTGAAGTGTTTCCTTTTGGCTCATCTCCACGTTCTTTCTTTTTTTCCCTCATT
>VZRS01007801.1:0-398908 GCA_013398055.1 Ifrita kowaldi | reverse complement strand
TTTTTTTTTTTAATTTCAGTTCTCTCAATTACGTGCCCTTTCCAGCTCAGGGTGAGAGTTGTTAATTTTCTCATGCTTGCAAAAACCTGGCTGGCACACTCCAGCTCCCTGGCAGCCTCTGCATGGGCAGGCAGTCACTGGAGCAAGCAAACAGGCAGCACACCTCTCTCATGGGCTGCCTTGGCCCCACTTGGCTGCTCCAGCGGGGAAGAGGAGGGAATTGTACACTTACCTTGCCAGAATGGCTCATCCCCTTTGTAGGAACACCACTTGGCAAGGCACGAATGAACACTCTGCTGTGTTTAATTAAGGAGATCCAGAACTATTCTGTTTGTGATCTCAGGCCTTTACAGGCTGATGGACTGCTTTCCATCCCCCAGCCCTGAGGGTAGTGTTTTGTTTCCCAGCCTGAGTGGAATAAAGGGACACCAGGCTGAACCTTAATGTCCCCTCAGGTATTTCCACCTGTATTAACAAAAGCTGATTGCTAGTTTGGATGAGTCCAAAGAGGAAATAATAAGCTTTGAAACTTACTTCTCTCTCCTCTGCTCAGAGTTGTGGTCTGGGTAGTGGAAATGACTGGAATATTCATCTCTTGGTTGCTTAAGGATTCCCAAAAGTCGAGAAAATGTGTGAAATGGCTGAGTGACTTGAGCAAGGTGATGCTACAGTCCAGTTGGAGAAAATGCAGCTCCCCTGGATCAAAGCCCAGGGCCCGTGGGACGATAGTGAGCACTTTCCTGTGGGCTGTCCTTCGTAGGTGTCATGCAGAGGCCAAAATTTCATTACATTCATGCAACCATCTGCCTTAACCTTTGTCATACTTCATCCCTAGTTTCTTCTCCCATAAAAGTGAATGCCTATAAGTAGCTTCTCTTTATCCCTGTCATGAAAGACTGCCTGCATGAGGTTTCTGTCTGTCTTCAAGGAGGAAGAGGTTGCTCCAGATATGGACAATCTCTTAGCTAAGGTGCTCGCCCCAGTTACAGGTATAAATCTGACTTGAACACTTCACTGCTGGGCCAACAAAACTGCTCGGCCAGCAAAACTGCTCAGGGAGGGAAAACAAAGCCAAATAAAAATAAAATTGAGGGTTAAAACTAAGGATTAATAGCAAGTTAGCTAATGTTTTGGATTTCAGTGTTGTTTAGATATACCCTGCCCCTGGGCATCCAGGGATATTTGCAATATGCATTGACTTATGGTACTAAACCATCCAAACGTTGCACCTTGCTGGAGTTTGGCTTCAGCACTGGGCTGCAGAGAATCTGGAGTGTCCCAAGCACTTTTTCCTGCCTTATCCAGGCACTCTATAGAATGCTGCCATTCTCTTCCTAGTTTCCCTTCCCCTTTTCCTCTCAGGCACAGGCATAATTTTCTTTTGCAGGAAGAGGCTTCCTCCCAAGCATAATTTTTGCAGTCTTCCTTTTTTTTTCTTCAGGCTGGAAGTTCCTCTTAAATTATTTTTTCCCGTCGAAAAAAAAAAATACTAATTGGTAGAACTGATTTTAAAGTGATTGAAGTGAATCCTCCAGCCTTAGATCTTCTCATGCTTCAAGCAAGAACACATCAGAGAGCTCCAAAATTGTCCAGTGATGCATCTCTAGCATGTTTGTCTTGGAACTGAAAAGTGAGCTTTCCATTTTTCTGTGTGGTGCTGCTTTAATTGTTGCCCTGTAGTCACTGCAGAGAGGCTCACACAGGTCCATGTTAATGGCGATGTTGGATCCCAGCTGGATCTGGTTTCTGGGGCACAGATGTCAGCAGAGAAAAGCACAGGACAATGAGATGGTGGCAGCTCACCAAGTCCAGGAGGGGATTTGAGGCACACAAAGGTCTCTGCTGCCTCTGGCAGAGCAATTCCAAATTCAGCCATCTTCTTAAATTACTGGGGTTTAATAAGTCACTGAGCAAAGATAACTGATACGGACCATCATCCCTAGGTCATGTCAAGTGTGATAGGGTGGGTGGAGCTGAAACCTCTTCTGCTAACATCTAGTAACTTCTAGAGCTGTGATGATTTGACGGTGTGTCCCTAGCTTCAGAGTGACACAGAACACACAAGACATGAACAGTCTGTATCCAGCTGGATGCATTTGAATCCCATTCAGCCTCCTGCTCAAACCCGTGGGCCATCACGGGGCTGGGTGCTGCATTTTCCAGCAGGCCTGGGGTGAGTGGTGCCAGCAATGACGTTAAAAATCTGCCCAGCCTCAGCACAGCCCGTTGGGACTCTTGGATTCTTCTTCATCGGACCTGTAGCTTTTTTCTTCCAGAAATGAGACAATGATGAACATGACACTTTGGTTGCCATGGGAACACAGCCTGATGTTTGTGTTAGCTCTGCTCCTTCCTGCAGCCAGAGCTGCTGGCTCAAGAGGTGGCTGTGACCACCACGGGCAGCATCTGGCCAGGTCTTGCCCACGGTGCTCTCCCAGGGGACTGGGGGTCAGCCCCACTGGTGCTCTGAGAGGAAGATCTGAAGTGTCGAGTCACTGGAAATTAGGAAGATGCATCTGACTGTTGGGTGGGAAATTGATAAGTCCTGGTTGAAACTTCTGCTGCAAAATCTTGCTGAAGATCATGAGGGGAGTGCACAGGGACCTAGACACCACTAGACTGCTCCTGCATGGGGAATAGCTTGAAGTTTGTAGTGTGGGGGAAAATGGAGCCCTGAGCTCTCCTTGAAACTCTGCTGCAGGGGCAGCTCTACCATCCCAGGGAGAGTGTGAGGGGCCACGGCATTTCTACCTCACCCTTTCTTCCTGGAGGTTTTCATATATTCCTTACTCCTCTCCTGTCCACCCTTAGGGCTACCCTGAGCCTCAACTTGGCAATAATCAGGAAGCACTTTCATGCTGTTAGAAAGCCATTTGGAGCTTTCAGAAAGACAATTTGGGAGAGACGACTCATTGTCACTGCTATTTTTCTCCTTTCACAGACCTCCCCTTAAATCCTTACCTAGTATCATTTTATCAGGGAAAGAAACATATTTTTAAAGGTCTTACAGAAGAAAGTTTTACTGAAGCTAAGGGAGAGGGTGAGGGTGCAATCTTGCTTAAGAGATAGGTGAAAACCATTGTCAGTCTGTCTCACTAATGTGATGATTTGAATGGGAATCAGAAGGGGTGGGAGCTCTCAGGAGGAGAGAAAGGGAGCCCAGTTAAAAACAGCTGAGATGATGTTGGAGGGAAGGAAAAAGGTGAAGATGAAGGCTGTGTTGTAGGCAGTATGGATACTCTTACGGTCTATGAGAAAGAGTGAAAAATACCACCAAGGGAATCCAGCCAGGTGGTTATAAACAATGATAAAATAGACTTTAGAGGAACAGTTTGCAGCATGGTAAGTGTTAGTCTTTAAGACCTGTCAGAAGTTTGGTAGAGAGTAGCAAAATCTGCAGAAATAGATTAGGAATGTGAAGCTTGTTGCTAGAAAAGAAAATTTCTTTTCTGACTGTCATAAATCTTTGCCTCTTCACCACTTTAGCCGCTTCCTGCATTCCCTAGGCAGGCTTAGAGTTCATACATGGCCAGAGGGTTTCAATTTGAGCTCCAAATAATAATAATAAATTCCATAAAGTGATTCCATGTGGAGAGGGGAGATAATGGTGCCTTATGTTTACACAGTAGGTTCTGTGAGCCTTTGGGTCAGGCAGGCTGAGGAGCAGTGTCTCACCTGCTGCTGGAGTGCAGCGTGTTCTGGGGTGACGCTGCACCTGCTCTGCAGTGCCTGCGCCAGGGCAGGGCAGGGGGAACGGCTCGGGATGAAGCTGCTGAGCAAAAACTGGGTAAAGAAAGGAAGTGTATTTCTCCATGCTGGATTTTAGCCAGGACGCTGAAGTTAAACACCTGGTGAATTAATAAAAAGAGCTCCAGCAGCACCATGCTCCCCACAGCCATGCTGGGGCACTGGAATCTGTGTTGTTTTGTGAAGATGAACCTGGCTCCTTCATTACAGCTTCATCGCCATGAGTCCCAGGACTTTGCTGGAAGTGGCTCTGTTGAGTCTTGAATGGCAGCTGCTGTTTCTCCTGATGAAAAGGCTTTCCCAGCTGCAAGCCAGCCCAGCCTGCCTCTACAGAGAGCTCAGCACCTGTCCTGCCCAGATCAAGGTATGTTTCATCTGGCGTAGGAGAGCAGGAGCTGCATAATAGCTCCACTGAGAGATCTCATCCTTTATGTTAGCAGAGGATCATGTGTTCGGGAAGGGCAGAGAGAAGAGCATGTCTGTTATCACCTCTTTCCGTGTTTGACTTGGGATACCTCATTCCTGTTTCCATATGGAAGGGTCATCACAGCTTCTCTGTCCTAGGACCGTCTCCTGAGCAAGGAGCACTGGGACTTGGTTCTTGTGGATGATAAGAATCTCTCTGTTGAGAGCCAGCTCTGTTGGGGTGGGAGGACCTTGTGATGGCTGACAGTGTAATTTCTGGTGGGAGTTATGTTATTAAAAGCATCTTTTAATTAGAGGTTTTGGCTTACTGGAAACAAGGCTGTCTTTGGGTTTGCATCCAACACTAGAATCCCTGGAAAACCTTCCCTCTGCCTCTACCACCTCTGTCCATCGAAGTTCTCCTTTACTGTGCTTTACCTGGCTGATACAGGATTGTCCCTGTACTGAGGCTTTTAGTTCTAGTGTTCCAAGTGTGAAGGGCCATGCTCAGCTATGTGTCAGTTTTCTGCAGGGACAGACACAAGTGTGTCTTTTCCCTCACAGTACTATTGTCTAGTTGAGCTGATCCACCACATCAGCTGCTCTGACCTCTGGCTGTTCCATTTGCTCCCCTATTTCAGTTATTAGAAAAATAGACAATCATCTTGAATCTCATTTTAGTCAAATATCTTCTCTTTTTATTTTCACCTACAAAAGCACAATGTTGATAGAATTAGCTCTACTTGCCAGGCAGATGAGCATCACCCTGTTCACAGAGAGTTCCCTGTCACAGGCATGGGGTTTTATCCCTGCAAACCTCTGCTAGGGACATGGAGTACTCTGAAAACATAAGCTGAGGCTTTGACTTCCCATAAAACTTTGAATTGAATCCAGAGTAAAGGGAAGGACCTTGACATGCTTCCTGTATCGGGACTTGTGGGAATTCCTTTTGCCTGGTTTCACAAGATTGCACAAGGGAGAGGTTTAACACTTGAAATGCATTTCCTAACGGAGGAATCAATGGCTTTCCTTTCATCACCTTGGAGCCATTCCCCCTTCTCAGGCAAAACAGCCAAGTGCTGTGTACAGGGGCCTCGGTGACAGAGTTCCAGGAAGACAAAAGTCGAGGTCTGCCCCTCCTGTATTGGCAGGAGGAGGCGCTGCTGTCTGTGTCTCTGAAGTGATTGAGCTGCATGTCCTGGCTGGAATCCAGCTGAACTGGGTCTAGAGTACAACCTTCAATTCCGTGCCCTTGGAGGGGATCTCTGGGTTGTCCTTCTGCTCGTTCACAGACGAATGTGCTGACGTGGAGCAGGAGAGGGCTTGAAATGATGTACTGGGGCCATGTCTGTGGTGGTGACTGGGGTCCTCCGTGTCTGAAAGTGGAAGGCAAGTGGGGTTTTTGTTTTCCTGAAAGAGGAGTTGGCTACATTTAGTTCCTGACTTTTTGAGGTGCTGAAGGACCACTGGTGTGCTTTGCATCAGGAACTGAGTTGTGGAATGCACTACATTCTCCCCGTCTCCTTTTGACCTGGTTAAACTGGTGATGGTCGGATTGAGTTAAGATGGAGGAGTTTGATGCTTTTGTCTTCCATCTTGATCTTTAAGGTTTTCCACCATCATCTTTTTGAATGCTTAACAGACCCAAAGCCTCCTGCTTCCCAGGGACCATCTGGCTGGGCTATATCTATAAAGTCCTGTAGCTCGACCTAGTTCAGGGTCATTAAATTATTCCAAACAAACCTTCCTCTTGTGATTTCAATTGGATACAACAACTACCTTCACTTCCTGCCTGAAGCTCTCTAATTGACAGTGTTGGTGGGACACCTGTTGTCCACTGAGGCTCCTGTTGGTCTCCCAGCATCAAGGCACAGCTCTTTCCCTTAGTTCTGCAAGCAACAAAGCGCTCCTGCAGCCCTCTCATATGCCTCATACACTGAGTTTTCTATCTCTGAGAAAATCTCCACGTCCCCAGTGTGGGGGATATGGATATATATCATTTTCATGAGGACTTTGTATGTAGCCTTCAGTTGAGTTTTTGCTTTTTGAAGGGATTTTTTTTCTGTTTTGTTTTGTTTTATTTTTCCTTTTCTGATTCCATCCCTTTGCTCCTAATCCCACCACCTGGTATGGCTCACACTGCAGAATCTCTCTGCCTCCTCAGTGTATACGCCCTTCAAATATTTGTAGACATTTATCACTTCCCCCTCTCTGCTTAGTCATCTCTCTGCCAAGCTAGACATATTTAGTTCTTCTAATCTTTCCTTGCAAGTGAGTCCCTCCAGCACTCATAATTCATTTCTCCTTGCTCTTCTTGGTATATTTTCCAGTTTGTCAGTACTTTAAGAATTTCTTATTTTGTGGTAGTTTAATATGAGCAGACATGAGGAAAAGAAATGAAGAAGAAAAGCTTCCTGAGGACAGAAGGTTTTTTTGGCTCCAAGTCACTGGGAACAGATAAGAGTGGGTAGTTCTGGGAATTCCTTCTGCAAGTTCTGGGTGGGTGTCTGGAATGCAGAAGAGCTGTCCCCTCTTCTCTTCTGAATTGCTCTATTCCCCACCCCTGAAACATGTAACGAATTATATCAGCTAATATTTTGTCTGTTTGTTTCTGGAGTTCTCGTCTTAACAAGAGAGACTTGGCTCAGCTTCCCATTCCCTGTGTCCCTCCCAGACTAAAGGGTTCAGGCCTAGGAGTGATTTTTTTCTAGTGGGCTGTGGGGTGCAAGTGCTTCAGAGGTAGTGGGTATATCTTAGCAGTGCTGAATTTCTATTTCTCAGCTTTGTTCTTCTCAAATACTGGCAGGCATGGTGCCAAAGGATCAGCAGAGAGCAGCCAGCTCCTTTTTATCTCAGGAAGATTTTTTTCCCTTCTGGACATTTGTTTCTGCTGTGTCCAAGCTATATAAAAAGGAATATAATTTCAAATGGGTCCTGTTTCTAGGAGCCCAGATGGACTTTTTTTTCCTTCAAATAACCAACTCAACAAATTCTTTATATAGAACCTTGTTAATTAAAGCTATACCCCAGGAGGATAGGCTGGAGATGCTGTTCAGACTCCACCTCTCGTACTGAACTCCACGGTGGTTTTTGAGGCATTCCTGGTATCTCACACTGATGGCAATTTGTGCTGTCTGAGATTACATGACGTGAGGAGAATTGAAAGGAATGATGGGGAGCAGCAAGTGTTCCTTCACTCATTAACTACAGCAAGGTCTGCGGCTTTGCTGTCTGCATTAGGGGCTCTTTTAATATTCCCCATCACCATCTAGTGACCTGCAAGGGAGCAGCAGTTTATCTAGCCAAGAGATTCTGTCAAATTTGCTACACTGAGATAGGTATCAGGATCAAAATGCTTCCAAAACCAGGACAAAATCCATGGCAAACTTGCACTGCCTGCCTACCTTTACATGGTGCAATCTAGATTTCAACTGCAAATGCAAAACCAATGTGTTTTTCACACAGGAGGAATGAAAGATTCTGCTTTCCTTCCTCATACATCACCATCTTCCCACCCAGACTAGATACTTATCAAACATCTGTCTTCTGTTTTGATTGTGTCCTGGGAACATTGAGTTTAAGTAGAAATGTGCTGGCTGGGCAGGAAATGTTTCTCCATTGTGCATGAAGGTTGTTTGGGTCTCTAAAGCCAAGCTACAGAAGGAAGGGGAAAGCAGAGGAAACAAAAGTAGTGTTGGTTGGATATGGGAATGTAGTTTATTTTTTGCATCCACTCCTTGCCAGTCCGTGCCACCAGCTGATGCTTCTGTATCATCATAAAATGTAGAAGCAAGGAACCCCAAACTTCTTGAGCAAAGAGCAAAAGCTGCTGTTGCTTTGACAAGGGATCGACTTTCCCAGCTGCTTGTGGGAGCAGCCTTGGAGAGCAACACTGAGCAGTGCATTACAGATCTACACGCTGGATACCAAAACAGAGAGAGAGAGGGCATTTACTGTCACTCGCAGGGTACTTTTCACCCTCCTAGTTCTCAGAGCATTCAGAAGCACTAAACAATGGGTAGTTGTCTAGAAAAAGAAAACACCGCCTCTATCAGAAGCTTAGGCAGGAGTGGCAGAATCATCGTGAAGAATGGCTAGAAAGAAAAGCAAGAGGCATTTTCACCAGCCCATCCTCAGATAAACACGTAATGGGCCCTGATTCTTGAAACAGCACCATGTCATCTACTTTAGCACCTTCAAACTGCTGATAAGCATCGTCATCCCACTGGCAGGCTGGGCTGGCCAGCTGCTGCCTTTGATGCAGTTGCAAACAGCTTGTCTTTCCCAGAGGAATTGGCAGTCGAGCTGGCTTCGGTTTGTCATGTTTGTCTACTGTCATTCACATTTAGAAAGAGGGTGGGGTGGGTTTTTTTTTTTTTTCTATTTGTGTTTCTGCTTTATAAGAATATGCAGTTGCTTAAGATCCATTTGGTTGACAAAGTGTTTTGCAAACAAACTGTGCATGGGAATCACTTTGTTCGCTGCTGAAATGCAAAGCAATAATTTTTATTGTGGAATCTCGAGAGACAGATGTGGTTCAGCACAGCATGACTTTAAGGATTCGGCTGACTAGAGGTGGGATTACTACCATATTTAAAGCAAAGCATACATTCAAAAGCTTTGAGATGAGGTTTATTCTGTGCAAATATTTGACAAGTGGCCTCTCATTTAAGTACAAATAAAAGTATTGAAGCTTGCACCATTTATAGCTATTGGCAAAAGAAAATTGTTTCTAAACAAGTGTCTGTGAAGTGTAATGGTTATTCCTCCCCGTCATAAGTTCCTTTGTTATCTTGCTTGGCCCATTGACTCTTGTAAAGAAAAGTGTGTTGGAATTTTATTTATTCAGTCCCTCTTTTAATGTTTTCTGAACTTCTGATCTTTAGTGAGAATTTTTGTGTCTTTTTGCTTGAAATCAGCTCTGTATCAGTTAAAGTTCTTTGAACTTAAATAACTAATACAAGGGAAGATCAGGTTTTTCCTTGCTCCTGTTCCCCAGGTGTTCCTGAGCAGAGATGTTCAACCCCTGGCCTCATTTCCATTCATTGTAATGGAGTGATAACAAAACGCATGGCCGACTTCTCTAATTAGTCTCGTGTTCCTCAAGGTCTTTTGTTGTTGCCTACTATTATTTCTTATAGTTTAGCATTTTGGGCTTTGTTGGTATTTCCCTAAACACCCCTAATAGTTCTCCCCATCTTCCAAATTATCTCTTTGGGCATGAACTGATATATTGCAAACAAAGCAATGCAATATTCATCATTAATTGATCATGATCTCTCCTGGTTTTGTTGTTGCTGTTAGGTTTATTTTAATTCCCACTCTGTTTAGGGGAAATTGTTTAATTTTATTCAATACCCTAACTTTAAGTTTTTATTAAACTATAATGCAGATATATATTCAGTGCAGCTTTCATGAGTTTGTTTTCTTGTTGATCTCATTTTAATTAAAATAGGGAAAGCATAGAAAGGAAATTAGAGTAAGAATAAAAATAAGCAGTTGGTTGTCCCACAGTTCTACTGGGAGGAAAAGGTAGGGATTTTACCTTTAAACGCAGTATATAATTCTTCTGCTCTCCAATAACCATTAGAAAAGTGAAGAAAAAGGACCTGTATCTGTAGAGGATGGAAATCTGCAGCTCTTCTCACAGTGAGAACCAGCCTCCCGGGAGACACTGTCTCAGACCAGGTTTGTTCAAGGGAAGGCTTATTATGTGGAATCGTGTCAAATGGTGAGGAGGGGTATAAAGAGATAATCAGAGTCCTCCAGCACTAATTACCTGTGCTCTATAGAAATCCCTATCTCCATTCAGATCCTTTTTAAAGGAAAATCTCAGAGGAAACAAATGAAGTCTGGTTCTGCAAGTGCCAATTGAGATGGTAGAGAACAGGGAAGTCGTGGATTAAAGCGAGCGACTTTTCAAGACCTACCATAATATTTGACTTGGTTTTTCCCGCCCTCTCTTCTTCTTTTTGCGTTCATGCATTGAAACATAACAAGAAATCTCTGCGTTTCTATGCCTCCTTTATTCTGAAATCTCTAGGCGCTTTGCAAATATTAACTGTAAAATTTCACAGTTATCTACCCATCTATCCAATCTCTCTCAAAGCGTTTAAGTTTTCCCAGCACAATTCAGAGGGATGGCGATGAACAGAGTATAATAAATATCAAAACAGTTTTCAGCAAAAGCAAATCATTTAATCTATTAGAAAATGATGAAGGACTCATGATTTAGCGTTGGAAGGAAGTTAGGACAGCAGCTGTCAGAAAAAGGGTAATTGGTGTTCGACCAATGTCCAATGATAAGATTCAGGATCAAGATTATTATCAGTATTTTTCTATCAAAGGCATTAAAGTTTGCAAATAATCACGTTTGTAATTTGTTCTTGAAAATTCAGAGGAAGAGAATGAGAAAATCTTGGGGGCAAAGTAGTGAGATCTTGAAAAAGAGAACATTCCGGAACAGTAAATCTAAAGAACATTTTCCTATCCAGCAGGAGGGAAGAATAAAAGCAATTTGAATCAGTGTTAACCTTTAAATCAGAAATATCACTTGGTGCATGTTTGTACTTGAGGATTCTCTATCACTGTTGCTGAATATAGGACCCAACTACATTGGAGATACACATACAAAGTACTCAATTTAAGTGAGCACAGATAAGAGGCAGGTCTTGCCACTTTGATTCATGCCACCAATAACTTCAAACAGAGTACAGTGCTCCTGAGCACAGAGTGGTACAGCCTGTTCCCGTATTTATGGGGAAGTCCTAACACTCTGCAGAACATCCCTCAGTCGTTAGGGACACCCGCATGGGTCTGTCAGTGGTTTTGATTTTGGGCAGGAATGTGAAAAGCAACACGGGATGTTGGAAGTCAGCTTTGTCTTGTCCTCAATGTCATCTCTTGGTGTGGAGTGAATAGAAGGACTTCCTTCATGGAAGGGACTAGGAGGACGAGGGTCCTTGCTTCAAAGCTTGACTATCTCCATTTCCAATTCATGTCATTGACTCCTAGATATTATTCACCACAAAACCCAAATCAGTGCAGTTTTACTCCAAGTCTTTCCTGATATCTTCAACTGGGAGTCTGGTCCAACCCATGGAAATTAGCACATTAATTTGCTTTGCATTCCATGACTTCGGTCTTAACTGTCCCGGGATGTTCTCTTTTGGCATATGGCTCTCCCAAGAGGGCCTGGTATTAACAATATTAATATGTAGTCAGATCCAGCTGTTGGAAACACACTCATGAATGAAGACTGATCAAGTAGCCCTGGCACAACACCACTGCCTGCTGTACTTTGCTTCTCTGCTCTTTGTCCTTACATTTCCTTCAGCTTGAAAGTACATTACGTTCAAAGCCTACTAGCCAAAATCCTTATCTCCAGGGCAAATTCAGACATCTGCCAAAGGTCAAGAGGTAAATGAGGAATCATCCCAACAAAATTAAGGCAAAGAATTAAAAAGAATCAAGAGTTCATTCAGTACATCTGCAAAATAATTTGCATTTCAAATCTTAGACAAGCAGAGCAGCAGTGTAATTTCTGTCTGTAGATTCACCACTGTGATGTTCATTATCTGATTATCTACAACCTTCCTAGTGCTAATGCACATTGTCTTCCTGAGTCCTGAATTACTGAAATGTGACTGACATTGAATTTGCAGGTAATTGCTATGGCTCCCCTCAATGAAATGTCTCTTAGGACACTCTGGGAAATTAAATGTTCCTTCTCGAGCCATTATTTGCTGACTCCATCCCTATCTTATTAAATAATTATCAAGTAAAAATGTGTAATTTGAAATATGCATGTCATGTTTAGGTAATGAAAGAACCAGACATTCTCAGTGGATTAATGACAGCAAAATATTGCCTTATACTCTCTCAAATAAGCCACTTCCCAAGGTCCTGCTAGGACCTAATCAGGACTAACTAACCATCTTTGCATGTGATGCGTCTCAGTGCTGCTTTGAGGTATCTGTCTTGAGCCCTTACAACTCCCATGGAGGAAACATGGGGCTAAGGGATGCCCTTTGAGTGTTATGAGCCTTGACCAAAGGATTTTAGCTTTGATGATCCTCATGGGTCTTTTCCAACTCAATATATTCTATGGTTCTGTGATTCAGAGTTATGTCACACTGGGAAGTTTTGTTCATGGTGGCAAATTTAAGCCTTGCATATGGTGCTTGAGAGTACAAAGCCTACATTTCCAATATTTAAAATATCATGTGCTCTATAAAGTTGATCCCACTACAATTCTCAAAATGTTTACAATGAACCATAAATGTTCATAGCAGTGTGATTTCATTGAAGTTACCAGAGATTTACACAGCCATAAGCAAGACCATAATCTAGTCCTTTGTCCTTTCACTAAAGGATTTTATATTGTAGGGATCAAATCTGAAGATCTTTATTCAGTTATAATTAAACCAGACAAATTAGAAATTCTTCTACTCTAGTCAGATTTTGGCGCAAGCTGAATATGAAATATATTAATTTTCTGCTTAAAATAAATTCCCTTGTTTTTGATCATTATTTGTTTGCTTTAGCTTCAGCTCCGTCTGCTTCCTCAGCTCAGTGGCACTTTGATGGCTCAGTCTTCATTTTAATAGTCATAGCTTGAAGAAATTGAATATGACTAAGGAAGAAATAGGGGTGTCTGTTTCTCATATCTCTGGGAAGGGCTGTGCCTGATATCAGCTATGTGCCTCTTAAAGTACGATGTTTTTTATTCTACAGCAACTCTGTCTTCTAGAAATAAACACTTATTTGTATAAGCTGAAACAAATCCTATATTTCAGTATCTTATCTATGTTTGTAAATTCTAGGAAACAGATTTCCAGTTGTCACTTAGATGTTTGGGGGTTTTTTGTTGCTTCAACCAAAACCTTTCTTGATTTTTTTTGTTGCTTGTTTCTCGCAAAGAAGTTATTTTGTCTGCTTGGATTCTGGTATATATACAAAGGCAAAAGTTATCATCTGCAGAAGCAAATGTGAAGTAGAAATCCATTAATGTGGTGGCCTGGCACGCCTCTGTGGGAAACACATTCAACAAGAAAGCATGTCATCTTCCATGTTTGGGTTCTCTAGTTTCTTGGGAAAATAAAAGCCATGGAAAGTGTAAATGGGAAACTTGATCTCTATTTCAGCTGGCATTATTTCTTACAAGAGCAAGGGAAAAAGCTTTTTTTCTTAGTATACTGTTGGCTGTTCTTTAATGTGGTTTTCCTTTCTTTTGCTTTTTGTGTTTTTCACACTTGCTCATGTTGTGAGAGCTGTTCCTCTGCGGCTGTACTGCTCTAGCAGTCAGAGCAAATTTTTTTATTCCTGCCTTATGCTAGTGGCTTCATGTTGTGTAAAGGGTTAGTAAATTGGTCCTTCAACCAAATGATTCTGGAATTTCCATGTTTGTCTGTGGAGTCCTGTTACAGACGTCACCAAAGTAAGGGCTCCTTTAGCCATGAACAGATTTTGGCAATGAACTCCATTGTTTATCTACAAAGAAAACCATAACAGAGTAAGTTACTTAAGAGATGATGTGCATGCTCATACCTCATATTTCCCTTCACTGTGGATATTTTGCGAAGAAAAGCTCGGGTTCACTTTTCTTCTAGGAGTACATACATTTACATATGCATACAAGTGTGTGTGTGTAGGTGTAGAGAGGGGGAAAATATAGAAACCAAAGCATATAAACGCTCGCCTTCTAAATCAAACTGTCACTTCCTCCAGGGGTTATGAAGTGTATTCACTTAGTGCAATAGTTTGTTTTGAACTATTCAGTGAGGGAATCCACTGTGAAAAAGCCTAGTTCTCATCAGTGTGAGGGGGAAGGGAATTTACAGTGGAAAGAACGAAGACAAGTATCTCAAAATTTACATGGAGCTTTAGTGCCAGAGCTAGGAATGACCTGCCCACTGCAGAACTTGATCTCTCCATGGTCTGTAAGATTGCAGTAAATAAGCATTTGTCTGAGTTAGTTAGTGACAGGAGGAAAATGTATTTGTTCCTGTACACCACGGAGTGATCTACTGTTTGTAAGCAGATTGGAAGTGAGGAGCTGTAGAACAGCATTTCTGGCTTTTTGCTTCACTTAATCATGGAGCAGAGCAGACCCCGAGGCCCTGTGCAAATTTTAGGACCCATGAAAACTGAACAGTGAGTGAACGTAAATTAACCGATCCTCTCGGGGATTAAAAAGACAGGTTCATTATTTTGTTTTTCATTCTGCTAAAAGGGCCAGTTTCCAGCAAGAATTGTAATAAAAAGAAATTATAGCTATGTCTGAGGTAATTTTCTACCAGTTGCAATACCTGATAGGTCTCCAAATGTTAGGGAGTATCATTCAGCCTGGAGCACGAGGTATTTCAAGGATCACCCCCACGGATCTTTCACCCTTGGGTCTTTTACTAACAACATTTATCTGGCTGGTATAAGAAGGTGGAGTATAGAAAGGCCACGAGAAGGTTTCCTATATGTTTGATATACATTATGCTTCAGAAAATGTATTGAACATCTGTGTACAATATATGTGGCAATAGAAAAAGCTTCTTTTCTAAAATATTTCAAAATTGGCCATTTTCCGTGTTACTTTAAATATATAGTATGTACTTGTATGTTTGACACAACATTCTGAATATGTTCTCCTATATTCAAAGTGTAATGAGTGAGATTCATCACAGGAAAAGAAACATTTTCCATGTTAGCAATGCTAATGAATAAATTATATGGCATTCCTGCATTGCTTGCTATTATTATTTGATCTTTGCAGTTTAACTAGGAAGCAGAATTGCTTCTTACTGAATTTTTGTGTTTGCAGCTGAGGTTCCCGGGCTACCTAATAGCTGTTTGGAGACCAATCTCGAAAGAGCTGGAATATTGCTCTGGCTCAGAATGGGCAGGTGCCTGTGCTAGCAGCCCTGTGACAGTACTGCAATCAGCTTGACTGGTTCATGCAATGTTCTTTTCTCTGGAGTTGGCTGAGGGTCAAGGGGTTGAGACAGTGGATTGCTCTGCATTTGTAAATAGTATGAGCCACAGAACAATACAGCTGTGGCTGTGGATTCTGTGTCCACACTGTGTATATTTCAAGGGGGTTCCCTCAGGTAGCTCTAGTCCGGCTTTACAGACTGGATGCTTGTTAGTGGTCACAGCATTTAAATGGTCCTGGAGCATGTCTTTGGGCTGGAGTGTCATCCGAAAGGAATCTGGTTATCACACCCCAAAGAAACCCAGCTAAGATGGCTCCAAAAGGTGAGTCAAAATGCAGTAAAGTGGGAACAGTCTGAAGATTCAAGTTCAGGTCGGATGGGGCTCTTAGCAACCTGACGTAGTTCATGTCCCTGCTCACTGCAGCAGGGATTGGACTAGATGACCTGTAAAAGTCCCTTCCAACCCAAACCATTCCATGCTCTTCAAAAGGATAGACGTGATGCAAAATAGTACATGAATGCAGGTGGATCAACTGTCTAATAGGAAAATAGTTTCATCATTTATTTAGAGGTAAAAGGTTACTACCACCACCTTCAAAGTAGTCAGTGCATTGCCTGGTGAGCAGGGAAGTGGAGCGTGCTGGCTGAGAGCACTCCTCTTTTGACACTCAGTATTGCTTTTTTTTCCTCATCCTTGTTTGTGTGGACAAGGGGATGTTCCCAAAAGCAGGGTGGTCAATTAAACATGCCCCAGTTCCAGTAAATGCAAACAGGTTCTTTGTTTAATTATTGCCATCTTAAATTAAACAGTATAGGCTCTTATTCAACTGGGTGGGCACAATAGGAGGTAATGGCACTTTGCAACAATTGTCCTAATGAAGGATGATGAGTTTCATTCAAGGTAGTGGGATTTACTGTGGACACTGGGGTCTCTGCCAGCACATCCTATTACAGGATCAGGACCCTCAACAATAAATGGTTCACATTCTTGGAACTAATGTCTCTAATGGGAATAACAGAAGTGGAGATAATCATAATGTATTACCTCGACCACAGGAGTGCATTGGAGGATTAATTGAATAATGGACTAAATTTATCTCTGATGCAACTGTGCTGATCTGATCAGCAGGATTTTTACCTTCACGTTAATAAAACACATGAAAAAATAATCTTAGCAATTCTCATTTTGCTGTTATTATTATTAATGATTGTCTTATAGAACCAGAATGCAATTTAGCAGTCTGGTTTGCTTCAGATAAAAAATTTGAAGTCTTAGTTGGAAGCTACCCCAAACTTTTGTCTAAAATGCTGATTAACAACCTCAAGGGAATGAATTTCCTTGCAAGATTTCAACACTGCTGCTTAGTTTTGGGCAAGGCAGAAACAGTGTAAGAACAAGACTTTCCTAAGGATTTATTTTCTCCGTGTTGTGTCAGCTAAAATGTAATACAGGGAACTTAACAAAAACGTGTTTTCTACAGCAATCATGTAAATGTCTTATAAGCATATACTGTCACCTTTCTTCCTATTGAATTGTGCCCGAGTTCATCCAGTTTCTCATTTCGATTATTCACAGAAACATGTTACTTGAAATTTATACCTAATACTGTGGGAAAGTGGTTTTAGGAATAAGCTAGTGGAGGAACACAGGATCTGTAGTCTCTTTAACCCATGCCAATGTCACGAATAACTGGTTGACATTCAATGACTCTTCTAGGTACAAGGAAGGACAGCCAAATTTTGGTCTTTTGAATCTTCAAAGTAATATTTTGGAGGTGAAGAACACCTTAAGAGTACTTGTTATTTTCTTACTTTGTTTTGGGGTGCCTCGATGCTTTTCCATGAATGTCTGCAGAATTCCTGCTTTTTCTCTTAGATTGTCAACTGTCACCATCTGAGCCCTACTGACACATTTTTCAATGCACAGGTTAACCCAAGGTACTAGTGCACTGCAATCTGTGCATTGCCAGGGAGAGGAGAATAAAAACACAGGCAGGAATGACGGGATCTTGTTGCAGAGAATGGATGATGACTGCTGAGGGCCACAGAAAGTTTCTCTTAGAAGGCTTTTGCAGCAGAGGCTGAGAGGGTCTAGAAAAGTGAACGTTGCTGGCACTGTCACCTTATGGTTTCCTGTAGTACTTACAACTGAAAGTGCTGAGAAAATTATCTGTTGCTTAAACATCTTCTGGAATAAGAACAAAGCCTCATTTTGCTTTAATTGGGCAGGCCAAAGGAAGCGTGGCCAGTGCACCTTGGTGGATTGGGGAAGCAGCCACACAATGTGAGTGTCCCACAGTGAGGATGGATATGCTCAGGAGGTGGCAAATTATAATGTTTTAATCCAATTTATGCAGAAACCATCTGCAAAACTCAAGCTGTCAAGGTCACGTATGTTGGCATTGTGTCCATCTATGCCTGACCTAGAGCTGACCCTCTAGTTTATGTCAGAAATGAAAGAGGGGAGGAGCTGGAGCAGGGGGAAAGGGGAACAGTTCTGTGATTGGAAACAGCGAACACTGAGAGAAGGGAAGGAAAATCCTGTTTCCCCAGCTATATCCATTCACTAAAGATCAGTAATGGAAACTTTATCAGCTGTCGGTTCAGAACTACTGCAGTAAATAGACTTGGAATCTCCATGGGATGTTCAAGAGAAACAAACAATAATAGCCAACATTTTCCTTTGAGCCTTCCCCATCACAAGGCAGGGGTGGGAAGATGCATTTAAATTCTTACGCTCACTGCCCGAAAAACAAGGTCATGGAGAAATAGTGTGAAAATGACAATTGCACACTGGGAACGTTGCCTTGGTTTGAATCAGGCTCCTTGTGCAGAAATTATACCATATCAAATCCAGGTCTTGCACGGCCTGAAACACCTTGCTAGCAGTTATGTTTCCAAGATCATTGTATATTAACATACAGGAATATCTAAAGTTCTAAATTCAGGCATTACTAGCAAAACCATTTAAAAATAATGTCACAATAATTCACAAATAATGCAAATATGTGTTTTAGACCAGTTGTTCTTCTTTTTAGGGTTTTTTTTGTTTGTTTATTTCTGGTTGGTTTTTTAAGATTTTTTTTTTTTTACAAATTTCCCAGACACTTTGGATTTACAATGCCTTTTTGCAGTCTTCTGCTGGAAACAGTGACATTCCTTAAACCACAATATTCTGGGCTCCTAGTCCTGCTCCACGGGCAAAAGTCTCCCACAGTCAGGAAATTGAAGGCAACTGCCAGATTATTTATTTAAGTTTGCTCTGGACTAACTATAGGGAGGGGACTTCAACATGAACAAGCTTTAAGCTGATAGCGGGTGGGATCTGAGCATCCAAGTTTTAGCTTCGAAGGCATTGTTGAAACTAGTGAATATTTCAACCCTGAGCGTGCTACAGAAGTTTACCCTGTGTCCTTCCCCCTGTCCTGGGTATGAGCAGAATGGCTGTGAATGTCTCTTCCTTGTGTGAGACTGCTCTGTATAATGCTGAAGTCAAATAGGAGCAAGTGGGAATGATGTGCGTGTCTCAACACCACTTTAACGTGATTTAAGCTATTATGCATGATCCATAAACCCTTGGGCGTATCATCCTCATTTAAAATTCCTGCTTACCTTTCTACAAGGGCTTCTCTAGAACTCGAGCTCCTTAGGCCCTATTTTGCCCATTTGAAGGATGTGTATTTACAGAAAACACAACATTAACAATTTCTCTGAGTATTTTGCGGCTCGTTCGAGCGCCTAAGGTCAGCCTGCCAAGGCACCTCCTCTGTGCCTGCCTGTATCCGTAGGCATTTAACAAGCCGACTCAGGGAATTCCCAGCCATTTCAGGCTCAGCACGTCAAGAATCTGCCCTGAAAGACCAAGTTCTTCTTACTTAGACATCGGTATCTGGGTTGCTGTATTTGGCTCAGTGTCTGTTGCTTGTTGGTTTTGCTGAAAGCTGGCTGGGTGACGCGGACAGAAATGGGGTGAACCCCAGGGCCCGCTTGCTGCTGACAGGGATCTGGTGACAGCAGGCTCTTGCATGGTCTCAAAGCTGGAGAAGACAGAAACTTTGGCCCTGGTGGCCATGCTGTTGCTCCTGTGGCACGTGGTGCAGAGAACAGGCGTGTTGGAAAAAATCGTGCATTGTTGTGGATTAAAGGTGAAGCTCGTGAGTTTCTTTTTCTTCAGGTGAAATCCTGGAAGGGGAGAATATCACCCTCAGAGAGGAGCAGAAATTATTTTCTTGCATTATTACCTTGGCTTTCTAGCAGGCCCTAGCCAGCATTTTGCCACCTCTGGCTGAACATTACATTCCCAGCTTATTCTGCTTTTCAATCTCCTGCCAATATAAGCAGGGAGCGAACCGTAAGAAGAGCATTTAATTGCCATCAAAGGGGAGCTCTTATTTCTGTGTGTGCCACAGACTTCCACCATGACCTCTGTCAAATCACTGAGCTTCTCTAGATTCTATACGGAGGCTGCTAAGGTTTTTTTGGGTTACCAAGTGTCTGTTTAATGTAAACATGTCTAGGCCTTAAAATTAAGGGGAAATCATCTCGAAGAGAGCCTTGAGGCACAACTGGTACATACATCAATAACAGATATGTATTTTTACAGGCAATCTGGACATTAAGGGTTTATTATATGCCAACAATGTATCAATGACTATAACTAACTGTTTATAAGGCAGTGAAAAGCCCCAGGATATTTCAGATTTGGCTTCGAGCCATAGCTTGCTTCCTACAAGAAAAGAAAAAGAAAAAAAAGAAAAAACCAGGAAGGAAATCGGCCTGTAAATATTTTCTGAGCAGCCTGAGCAGGATGAACCAGACAATTTTGTTTTATCCACTGGCTAAGGATTGCAATATGGTGGTGTTGCCAGAGATCTTGTTGCTACCTTTATGCTAGCAGTTGTTTATTGTATATAGTGGTGTTATTAATTCGTTGTT
Source organism: Ifrita kowaldi (assembly GCA_013398055.1). Taxonomy (NCBI): domain Eukaryota; kingdom Metazoa; phylum Chordata; class Aves; order Passeriformes; family Cinclosomatidae; genus Ifrita; species Ifrita kowaldi. Next base: position 378,893 of record VZRS01007801.1, on the reverse strand, counting down.
GCATTCATGAGGGTTTAACAGCACAGCAGTGACAGGGTAGGATGCTGTAAAAGATCTCCAGGGCCCTGTGAAAAAACAGGGGTAGGCAGCAGTGGTAGTGTTGTTAGGAAGGATAAAACAATTGCTCTTCCTTGGGTCTCCCCAGAGGACTCCAGCAGGGACACAGCCAGCCAATAATGAATTTTAAAAAGGCTTCTTTTAAGCACTCAATATGTTCATAAGTCCACACACGCTAATGCAGTTAGGACGTCTCATATGATCAATGCAATGTGTGTGCAGATGGTGACAGTAAATGTACAGGAGAGCTGTGGAAAAGGATTAAATAAATGCTATCAATGTGATTCCAGTGGTGATAATGGGAAATGAGAGAAAAAAATATTACAAAGAAACAGTGACGTTGAAACCATTTGGGGAGGGGAGCGATTACGAAGGAAACAGCGCTAATTTAGAGAACTAATTATCATATATGCTTCAGACCATCCAAAAAGGAACCTGGAAGCCATTAGCAACACACCCCACGGTTTTGCTCAAGTAGGGGATTAATGGCTCTGGGTCCATAAAGGCAGCAGCAGTAATGAATCTCCAGTCCTTAAACAGTAATGATCTCCATGACAGATATTTCAGAGAACTGCATTGTCAACCCTCCTGTGACTGTCTTTTGCTTCATTTCTAATATCGTCTTGGAGAAAAAAATCGAGGTTTCCCTTGCAGCTCCGTGTGTAGCTTTTCCCTATTGTGGCCAAATGAGGAAATGTTTTATGGATAGTTATGATGGATCCAAGACCTCTCATCGTGGGAATGAGGTAATGCTGCTTAAGAGTCCTTGTAATTCTGTGAAACGATGCTTTGGAGCACAGAACAGTGTTTTCTTCACAGGGAGTGGGCACAAATGCCCTGTCCCTGTGGCAGAATATTTCATAGATTCTAGGGTTTCACTTTTTTGTCACAATATTTTAGAAGAGAATGTAACAACCTAGTTTGGGCTTCTCCGTGGCTTGCAAGGCACTGGGTGATGGCCAGGGTGAGCCTGGAGGTGTCTGTGGGAGGTTCTTCCTCCCCAAGCCTGGCTGCAGTGCTGCTCTGTCCTGGCTGTGCCCCCCCAGAGGGTTGGAACGAGCCTCCTGGGCCGTCTCACACTTCCACCAGCACTAAATTCACCGAAAGAAAACTTTACTAAATATACCATGTGTGGGTGCTGCTCACGATAAATAGAGTCTCTGATTTAATCTGCTTTGAATTCCATTTGCTTGTGATTACCTGAACAGCCCTTGTTTATGCTGGCTTTCTCGGTCTGTTATTCACAGATGTCTCTGAAGAGACAAGCTTCCTTTCCAGTTTAATGTGCTTAAATTTTATACATAAACTTTTCAGGGAACTGGTTGGTAGCTGTTCTTGTTCCTGTATCAAAGTGTGTTGCTCTTCCTTTGTAATGTACTCCTACACCCTTTGATATCTCCTTTCTGCAGATTTTAAACCAACCTTTTAAACCCAAGCTGACTTGTGGGGTTGGAAACAAACTCGTGGGAACAAAACAGAGGCAGTGAATAGTTTAATCCACAATGAACCTTCCTGTCACATTTTTGTGTGATTTAGAGGAAAACATTTTGGTTAAAAAAGGCTGTGTTGTTTGTACTGTAATAGCATAAGGATCTAGATAAGACATTTATTAGACAAACTGATACAGAGAAGAACAGAGACACAAGTGCCAGACTGGAGAGCTAAGTATAATTTGAGAAATCATCAGAGTTTTGTTAGAGGGATGAGTAATACCATCTCTGTGGGAAAATGCAGTTGGCAGAGGAGAGAGTGTTAGCAGAGGAAGAGAAAGGTGAAGAGGTAATTATCTCCTAGGAGAATGGCACAGAGAGAGACACGCTCGGCTCAGGCAGCCTGGGAAGGGAGAGAGAATATCACACACTGTAAAACCAACACCACAACTGGTATTTTGGGGTTCTGGCAGACATAAGGAACTGCTGTCCCTAAGGAAAACATAACTAAAAAAAAATAATCTAAAAGCCATACCAAAAATTACTAAATAGGGCTTTTATCTAAAGAGGAAGCTCTTCTATTGAAGGAAGGTGCATTTTTAAATAGATTTCAGACCTAAATGCTGTGAAAAAAAACTGATTAGGATTGATGAAGAAAACCTCCTGTGACTGTCATGTACTATGCTGCTCTGCAGCTCATGTGGAAATTCATTGAGCAATTGCAAGTGGAAATAGATCTTCTCTTGCTTTAAAAAAGCCATTCTTCTTGATCCCAAAATTAAGTTGGTCAGGAAAAGGCCAGAAAACTACCCATGGACTGTCCTCATCTCAGCAGTGCTACTTAATGACATTTTAAGCACTTCAAGCTATATTATCCTATGTGGAAGAACAGCTCTGTGTCTCAAATCTCAGTTTAGGACATGAGAACAAGTTTAAATCTTTCTCGTTCCAGGCTTCCTGTCTGGCTTTTGGACGGGATTTGTTCTTCTCTCATTTTAGCTGTCAGGTCTGAGCTCTGAGGTGGGTGGGATGAATCTCTCTCTGGAGAGCCTGATTTCTGGCTGTTGACAGGAGGAGGAGCTTGTAAAAGAGAAATTCAGCCTGTTTTTTAAGCTGCTATTTGCTAGATAGATGAGAGCAATCCCAGCCTTTGTCGATTGTCGACATTTATTTATCTTTTCTTAATTGCCTTTTGTTCCTTATAAAGGAAGTGCAATACAGAACTTCCTTATGGTAAAGAAATAAATGTATGGAAGTTTGTAGTGTAACAAGATGCTCTCCTAAGCTGTGCACCATATGTAACTTCCAAAGATGGATCTTTGTGTATGGCGGGAGTGTTTCTGTTTCAGAATGATTTCTCTTTCCTGAACCCTTTTTCTGATGTTGCTCACAAAAGCACAAAATCTTACGCTGCAAATGATGCAGAAACCATCCCCCTTTCCCCCCTTCTCTCTTAATTGTTATGTTCACACTTTAGATGAAGTGTCTGAGTGGAGGGTTTAATTTAGATTTAATAGGATAATTATTGCATGACAAATTAATGCCAAACAATTATTAAGTACATCTCTACTGAGGCTTCTGGAGTTTGTAATAGGATAGCTATCAGCTACCTGGTGGTTCAACTTCAAGAAGTCTGCTCCTAATAATCACAGCATTTATTTAACACACAATTTAAATACTGCTTTAGGTATAGTATTGTCAGAAAATAACTCAATTCTCCTGACACCTGAAAAGTGGTAATGCCATTTTTTTTACCAAGGAGTTTTAGGGTGGCCCTCAGGGATGGAGATGGGATTATTGCTGGTGTTATCAGTGCTGTCTGTGCTACATCTTTGGAAACAATTATTAAAGCCCCAGATCTTCCCTTGTGTATTCCATATAATCTGCAGTCAACTGACTTGCTCCAGGGTAAAATTGATTGCAAAGACTGAAGAATCAGGTCCTGGTTTGTTAATATGGTCTTTGTTGGACTAGGTATCCAATTAATTTGGGGTGCTGCAAGGTATTTCTTAAAACAAAATTACTTGGAACGGTATGAAATTATTTTAACATTGAGGGTCAACTTCTATCTAAACTATTATTAAACTAACTAAACTTCTATTAAACTATCCCCTCAGAGCTTCCTAATAGAGGCAGAAATGGAGGGGCTGTCCATGAGTGTCCTGGGTGTTGGAGTCCTGGAATCTTGCTCTGCCAGGTTGTGTCTCCTACAATGACTGCAAACAAACCGTAGTTTCCTCTCCCCTCTGCTGAGGATGAGAAGACAAGAAGTGTTGTCCTTCTCATGGGTGCAGCTCACCTCCTCCCTGGCTGGAAGAAGGAATTCCTGTTCCCGTGGAGTGTTCCAAATAGTCATCCTGGGAAGGTTGTAGGTGCTCTGGTGTACCCGATACAGATGTTCACAGCAAATCAGCAGTGGCTGCTGATCAATAGCCTACAAAACCACTGCTAGAGGAGATGGGGCTGGGGGAGACTGCACAAATGGCAGGTGTCCTCTGCTGCTCTTATGCTAAAAAATCTTTCCAAGCCTGATCTAAACTCTGCCATAACTTATTGACCTTCAAAATATTCTGCCAAGTTCTTGTTTGGGTGGCTGGGGATTTTTTTTTTTTTTGCCTTTTCCAAAGGGTTGGAAAACCTTTGGGTGAGTGACAGGAGGATAGTTTTGTTTGCAGCTGTGATGTTAATTTTGTGGCTGCAAACCTTATCAGCAGTCTGGATAGTGAAACTGGCTGCCAGCCTGTCATTACATTTCGATTAGTGCTTTTAAAGACAGCTCCAAAAAAGAGTGCCCAGAGCTGGTACTTATTTATTTACAAGGGGCTTACGTTTGTAAAGGAATAAATAGCATGCCTTCCCATGAGCTGAGAAAGGGAGCTTATTGCAAGGCACTCAGGGTAAATACAACAGGAAGACATTTGGACCAAAATTACCTCTCTCCCTGCAATGCAAAGGGAATATATTGCTCTGTATGTCTTTGCATGTGTATGTGTGTGCAAGGAACTGAACAAAAGGCTGTCGTGAGAACTTGCCCCCTTTCCTGCCTGTTGCCACTGGTTGCATTTAAAAACAGCAGGAGAGCATTTCCTCTCTTGTCACACTGGGTGGCTTGTCCCATCTTGGGAAGCAGCAAGCTTTTGATATGGCGCTTGAGATTGATCAGATATTTGGAATAAATACCCCAGTAGAAGGTTGAAGTCTTGTTTTTGTGGTGGGGGCAGTGTTTGTGTCCTCTGGGGCTGCCTGGGGTACCCGTGGGACGTGAACTAGATTTGAACTTGGCTGTTTGCAGATTAATCTGTCCCTATAAAGATTCCTTTTTAGATCCCATTATTTATGAGAGAAGATTGTTCTTCCCCTCCTCCTTCCTCCCCACCCCTCTCCCAGGCTTCAAATCTTATTGCTGTGCCATCTAGTTTAATCTAACCCACAGCAATTAATGTCCTTGACTGGCAGTGTTTAAGCAGCAAACAATTTCATCGTGCAAATGGCAGTTTGCTGCCTGGAATATGAACAGATCTTTAACAGTTACATCAGACTGTATTTCCCCATGGCGGTTGTAAAAACCCGCTATGTTTTGCTGCTACCTGAAGCAAACGCTACCTGTGACACAAACATTACTCACATGGTCGTTTAAGGAATTGCCAAAATCGAGTTTTCCGGTGTCGGGTGCTTGGCTGTATGTTCCTGTGCCTGGTTATCGCCTCCTCAGCACAGTGCGGCGGTGGGGATGATTCCTAACCCCTCATTGCCAAGAGGGTGTGGGTCACGTCAAGGGAAATCCGAGCTGCTGGGAAGCACATGGAAACATGCACGGGCAGCCTTTGTCTGGGTGCTTTGATCCCTCCCTGGGAGGATGGGGAGGAGGAAGGTCGGTGCTTTCAATCTTTGGTTTGTCAGCAGAGGTCCCCAGTCCAGCATCGCTGCTGCTTGGGGTTTTTGTTTTGAGCACCTGTCTGAGGTGCTGCTGGGCTGTGCTCACCGGCAGCTCTTCAATCACAGCAGGAATCGTTCTGCAGAGCGCCCGTCAGATCTAATCAACCACAGCCTGCTTCGAAATAGCATTGCCTTTTATTGTATTGTACCTGTGGCTCCCCAGCCTTTTCCCTCCAGTAACTTCTAGGAATGAATCTTTAAAAACTCGTAGCACCTTGCTTTCAGATGTTAATCTTCCAGCTAACGCAAAGATGGGGGAAAGGCTGATTTAGAAGAATGAGGATCCAGCTGCTTCTGCTGGCAGAAGGGACTGAGAGCCCTTACAGACAGTGCTGTTCTGGGGAAAACTGATGGAAGAAACAGTAGTGTTTCCTGGTGTCTCTTAAAGCACAGGATCTAAATCCCAAGATGGTAAACGCAGTTGAGAAGTACTAATTATCAGCCCCAAGCAAATGAATCTATTTAGTGTGAGGCTGTGATTTCCTCTGAGAAAGCCCTTGAGAAATGCTGATGCCTTCAGAAGCTTGATTCCAGTGAAAAGCCGAAGCTGAAGCTCTCAGAGAGAGATTGCCCGAAGTTCATGGGTAGGGGATCTTAGGACATGGAGCCTCCATTATCCAGATTAACAGTTAACATTTTCCTACATCAGATTAAAATATATAGGCTCATTTATTATTTATTATCTTACTCAGCTGCTATTTCAACTGCTGCCACATCTGATAAGAACGGCGTAGCCTCCCGGGGGCTTTTATCACAGAAGCAGATGATACCCATATTGCTGTAGATAGATAGGAAGGCAGATGAATAATCTTTCATGGTCTGTCATTCAGGATAGTGAAACTATGGCTGATATCTCAGGGTAGCCTCCTCAACAGAAAAAGGTTCATTTTCTATCCTCTGGTATCACCTTTTACTGCTGAAACAAAATAGACACCAAAGGAAAATGTTTTAGCACTCCATAAAATCTTTCACATATTTTCAAACTAACCAATCATCTGAAATTGGAAAGCAGAGTTACCTTTTTCCAATAAACACACAGATGAAGCAAATCGTGTGATTCGAAGTCATATCATGTGTTTGTAGCACGTTCAGCTTCAGAATTAAAAAAGAAAAACCCAGTAGGAGGCTCCTTTAAAAAAATATTGACGATACCCTTTCTGTAACGCGTAAGGCCAAATGTATTTTTGCACTCCTTTATTTGCTCCCTGTGTATGGCTCATGTTCACAGAAATCTATGCTCACCCATGAATATCTATAAAAATGACTGGGAAGATATCTCCCTTAGGGTATTGAATGGCCAGTAAGTTGCAGGGTCTTGTGTACTGCTGTTTATTTCTCAACAAATCGTTGTATTGCTACCGCTAAGCTATTTTTTATTTAATCTGTGTGGGCCAACCACATTGCATTGCATTCTTAGAAATCATTTTAAAGATTGTAAATTCTAAAAATTGTAAATTCTGCAACTCTGAAGGGTTTCACAGCATTATATAAGCAGTCAAGGGAGTTCCTGTGCTGGTGTCAGTCTCCTAATTCGAATGCTAGAGGGACCAAGCTTGGCTAATGCTTTACTTGACTAAATGCTCACAAGAAGGGAGGAATTGGTGGTAAAACTATCCAACACACATATTGCTGTGAAGAGCATATTAAAAAACGTGCACAGGAGTAAAGATGCAGCTTTGGCAAATGAACATGCAGTGCTTAGCCTCATTTTTATATGGTTATAAATAATTAACACTGTAGAACGTTGGTAATGTTGCAAAAGCCAGTCAACAGCATTTTCTTTTCCAAAAGGTCAGGTGGATCAAAAAATAAAAAGGGAGGAAAACAGCATTAAGGCAACACTTCTGGGTTCTTACAAATAAATTGGTGAGGAAGGGGCTGGTTTTGGAAAGCCGCTCTGCCTGAATTGGGGTGTAGGCTTGAATTCCTGTGAAACCACCACAGAGCTGGATGTTTGATAGTGCATCTTGCCCCCCGGTTTTCCTGGCTAGGGAGAGGGACTGTTTGTGATTCCCTGGGTAGGGGATGAGGGGCTGAACAAGGCTGTGCTGCTCTGGCCACGCTGCAGTTCTGGCTGTGCCCACTCCTCATTTCTTCCCAGGGCCACCTGGCTCTGCAGAAACGCACTGGACCCTCCCTGCTGTGCCACAGTGGGAAGCCACAGTTCTGCCAGTCCTAAAAGCTGCTGAACTTTGAAACCTGGCAGCGCATACCTGGTCACAGCGCCAGCAGCTCAACAGCTTAATGCCTCTCCACACCGCTGAACACCATAATTCCCATCCTAATTATGACCTGGTCGTTGCATGGAGAAAGCAAGCACGGCCGGACACAGTCCAGTTGTAATCCCTTAACTGCTGCTCAGATGAGCTGTCCTTGTGCTGTCTAATGGTGCCAGGTTACAGTGGGCAGGGAAAAGCCATGGAAAATTATCAATCTCTCTGCAACCCACAGGAAAGTGCTGCACGCTGGAAACCCACCATGGGGTAACTTGGCTCACTCTGGGTGTATCAGTCCCATCACCTTTAAAAAGTGGACGGGGCAGTCTTTGGATGTGCTCCCCTCCTGCTGTAACCCACGGGTCTGTAAGCTCCAGCAGCATGCACAGAATGGCACGGGGGGGAAAGCTGATGTTCCTGCTGTCTCAGGGAGTTTCTAGAACAGGGAAGATGCAGTGGTGCTTTCAGGGAAAGCTGGCTGGGGCATTGGCTCACCAGCACCTGGGACCTGGGTGTAATCACAGAGGGACAACTTAAATTGTGACCTCCACAGCTGTGCTTTTACAGCCTCCTCAGGGTGAGCAAAAGTAAAGCCTTTTTGAGAAAAGTGGAGCAGGACACGATTTTTATACCCAAGAATAACACGTCTTATATTTTCTTTGCGAACATGAACATTTCTACCCTCCAGAAAGTACTTTCTCTCTCCCAAACTCCCTCAGCTCACATGATAGTTGGCAAAATGGGTTAAGAAGCCTAAATTTCTCTGACAGTTAAAATACAAGAACCTGAATAATTTATGCAGCTTCACCCCAAGTTAAGAGGCAAACATCAGCCAGTGTGCTGCAGCCAGAGCTCCTTGAAATCCTACCTCAGCTTTGGGTATTTTAGGTTTATTTTATTCCAGAAACATGGAAAGAGAAGTGGAGGCATATGAGCAAGCATACCCAAAATCTCTTCTAATTGAAGGTGACATGAGCTGAAATAATAATGAATCCCAGCACCTGTGTTAGATGCATTAGTCCTGTGTGTGCCTAAGGTGTTCTGCACACGCACCAAACTCCTGCTAAAGCACTTCAGCCCATGCTGCTGTACCAGAAGAACCAAAATCTCCATTGTACCTTGCAAATTACTCCCCAGTGGGATCTTAAATATTCATCTCTTTCAGGTTATTAATCATGTAGAATGCAAGAAATCTATTTAGGCCATGGAGTAGGATGGGGACTCTCCTTTGTCATTGTGACAGAGGTAGGATGAGGTGTCCTGGAGTGGTGGCAGTGGGCACCATCTCTCCTTTGCACCTCCCTGCCTGTGGCGAGAGCGCTTTCCAAAGTGCTGAGAGCACTGCCTGGGAGGGAATAGCTGGGGGCAGAACCAGTGCCAGAGTCAATGGGTGAGGACAGATTTCAGAATTTGCTTCTAGGGCATGGTGAAAAACCCCATCAGGCCTGCAGCAAGGTGTGAGCCTCAGGAACCCTTGAGAGATCCTGCTTTCCCCTTCCCACCACTGCAGTGAATTACAAGCCACGTCCATGTCAGACATGGGATGAGCTTGCATCATGTTCTACGCACAGCATCCCTGGAAATCTTAAAGATTAAAAATGTAGCAAACCATAAATATTTGAAATCCCCTGGAGCTGGCATATGTACTGTCTTTAAGCAGAACTTTTTGATCTGGTATCTGTTTTTTTCTGCAACAGCAACATGCCTCTTGCAAAGTTTTTTTTTCATTTTTCTTCCATTTCCCTTCTCTGGCAACAGAAAATTTCACATTGCTCTGGCACAGCAGGAACAGAACATCACAAATTCCATTTGCCCAGCTGCACAGACAGGAGGGGAGGCTTCAGTCTCTCCTGTGCCACCTCTCTCCATTTTCTTCTTGCCTGGGTTTTGCCTGAGTGTGTGGTGATCTGATGGCATGAAGAATGGCTACATAGCAAGGCCACCCTGTGCATCTGCACAGGGACAGGTCTAAAATGGGGAGACTTCTTTTTGCTGAGCACTCAGGAGGTGCAGGACAGCACGTGCTGTCTGCCCTGCTAATCTGCTCTGAGCCTGGGACTGCAGCTCCTGCAGGACCTGCTCCGAGGCCCTTCTGAAGGATGTGGGAATCTCTTCCCGGTGTTTAACCCAAGGGATTCTGGTGGTGGTGTGGTGGAAGAGGCAGTGCTCAGCTCTGGCACTGCTCAGATGAATGAAGACAAGTGGTGCATGTTGCAGCATTACTCAAAATACTGTCTGAGCTTGAGTTGTTCTTGAACAGCCTGGGAAGACTGGCAAACGTTCCAGGGCAGGGTGGACAGACATTTTCTTGAATTTTCTCTGACTCACGCTGGGAATGCAATCAGGCTATCTCCTATGTTCTGTGCATCTGCTCTAATAAGCACTCTCCTGTCTGTCGAAGAGAAGAGTCAGGAACAGCACCAAAAGAAATTCCCACTTGCATCCAAATGAGTGTTGCCTGGGGGAAGGAAGAACATATTCCTTCCCTTGACTTATAACGAGAGGGAAGAAACAAATCAGAGTTTTGCAATGAAGTAATACAATTTTTATAGCCCAGGATTCATCCAGTTACCCTGCATGACTATATCCAACGTTACCCCAGGGTGTCCCAGCATTGTCCTGCAGTGATTCTCCCTCAGGAGCTGAACTCTGCAGACTTTGCTTTGCAAGAGATCTCTCTGGAGCTGGAGATTGGCAGCTGTAGTAATTCTCATTAGCAGGCTCATTAGCCTTGGATACGGATCACCCTGTAGGGGGAGACAGTGGTTCTCCCTGGTAAAACATCTTATGTGATCAAAGACAGGGAATATCTCACCCTCGTTTCCTTACAGTTAAGCTGAAATGCAATTATGTTCTTCCCGAGGCCGGGGAATAGGGAGATAATAGCACACACTGACTTTCCCCTGATGAACTTCTTTTCCGAGCAATTTTTCAGAAGGATTTCCCCGCCCACCTTTGCTCTGCTGATGCTGCAGACAGACCTCTTCAGGGCACCTCAGGGTTTGGTTCTTTCTCAGTCTATTTCTATTTTTAGCCTGGTTTCCCAAGCTAGGAATCCATAATCATGTGCTCCCTCACCTTTGGTCTGGCAGTCCCTCAGACCTCCTCTAATGGTCTCTGAATTAATTGACCAATTTCAGCCATTCTGGACAGAATACATTATGTTTCTTTGAGCAGAACAGGCAAAGGAGAGAGATTTGCATGCTTCTGTTAATGAGGGTTGCCATGAACATTGCCTGTTGTGTTTCAGTCTGGATGGCTGGTCAGCACATTCACAGGCCTGACACAGACTGGTCACTTCTTGCCTTGGACAAGTGACATGGGAAAGAAAAGGAGGAGAAGACTTCAGTGCTGAAAAACAATTATGTGTGAGGGGCACTCATGAAGGAGAGCTGGGCTCCTTAACGCCAGCAAGGATATAGGGGACTGATCTACTAGAGAAGGAGTTTTATTTGTTTCCAAAATCTACTGCACTGCTGATAGCAGTAGAAAGCATTTCTGCTGCTGGAAGATGTCCTAAGGACATTGTTTGATGTCATACTGGGCACCAGAGACACCCAACATACTCCCCATTTAACTCTTCCTTGGAAGAGCCTAACAAGGAGAAACACCTCACTGCTCAACAACTTCTCAGCCCCCTCGGAGATTTATCTAAACTTCATCTCCTATAATTCCCAAACTTTCCTTGCAGTCATCAACTAAGAAGATCTTGAAATGCCTCCTGTTTAGGCAGTACAGCCCTGCACTTACAAGCCCTGCTAACAGAGGCAGCTCTCATCTGCAGGCCAGCAAATTGCATTGACCCACTCTCCAACGAGCAATGAATTCCCTTTCTTGTCTCTCCTTAGAAAGCCAGAGTTGTACCTTCAACTAACCCTCTGTTCAACTCACACTTCTTTAAACCTTCTAATAGCTTTGCAATCAAGATCCACTTTTGGCTCAGGGCTTATTTGAAGTTGCAAACCTTTTTGGGTGCATGGGGAAGTTGTGGCACTTCAAGGGGACAAGTGTTGCTGCTTCTTTGGCATTTTGAAGTAGTGCTAATAGAAGAGGCTATGTGACTCCATCACATGGGGAGTTAATTGAAACCCTGGCTGTCTGCTCTTGGCCATTATGTCAAGCTGAATTGCGTGTCATCTATCCAGAGCATCCTGAACCCTCCCCTGATGCTTCTTACCCCCATCAATTCGGATTTCCAAGATAGCAGTTGGAGGGAAGACAAAATTTTCATGTCTCTGGGCAACAAACACGGTACTCGTTTTGCACAGATTTATTATGTGTCTGGACAATGTACTGCTCCTTCGTCCACCACACAACAAAGCTGGCCAGTATGGATGGTGCCTAGCTGTACTCTGCTCTGGTGGCTGTCACTGGGAGCAGATTGCCAGACGTACTGGCAGGACATCAGCCATTCCCTAGAAGTGGCCAAACACTCCAACTCACGCTCTGTATTGCAGGGAGTGGGTGTTGCTGAGTAGCTGCAGCAGCATCAGTAGCCCACGTGTCCCAGGTGACCAGGAGCTGCTTAAATCATGGCATTGAAATTCTATATGGTGGTTCATAACAATGAACTTTATTGATCCTGTCCATGCTGAGGGCCTGATCCAGCCAAGCATCTGAGCAGGAACATCGCTCTGGGGCAGCAAGTGTGTGCTTTTGCTTTGCTTTGCTCCAATTTGAAATGAAAAGTACATCCTCAGTACAAATCTCGGTGGCTTGTGTAGAAAGGGAATCCTATTCCCCTCAGAGTGCCAATTGCAGCAACATCGTGTCAGAGTGGTACAGCATCAGTGTCCCCTGGGAGAAGAGACCTGAGTCAGCACTGAAAGGATTGAGAAGCACCTGCACCATCCATTGCAAGGTTTCAGCCAAAGGGAGGTGGGAGAGGGGAAGCAGCCCATGGGTGGTCATGATATTCAGCCCTGGGTGATCGTTTCTGATCTGCAGGGACATGCTGGAGGCAACCCCGTGACTGTCCTGATTCAACTAGATTGTTTGTTGTATCCAACAAACATGATTTTTGCCAGGCTCTGAGCATGGTACAGTTCAAAGTGGGGCTGGCACTGCCCTCAGCCTGTTTCTCACCTCCATGTGCAGCAGGGGGTCATCAGAAGGCCCCTCCCCACTTCCCCATTTTTTTCTCACTTACAGCCCTTTGGGGGATGGTTGTAGATCATTTTGGAGCTCATGACAAGCCAGGAATCTTGCCTGCAAGTGTGAGAAAATACTCAATTTACAGCTGTGTAGGATGTTTTTAAGGCTGCACTTAGTTTTTGAATGTAACTCCAGTGGATGTTTTAATTAGGCTGAATCCATCTGGGAACCTTGTGCTGGGACACTCCTGTCGCTGCAGGTTAGGGTCTGCCACTAACCACAGCTGTGAAAGGAAGAGTTACACTGTTCAGAAAACACAGTTGTTTCAAGAAGAGAATATTTGTCAATACCTGGGAGGTCACATGGGGGGCAGATGCATCCACACCTCCCTGTGTGTCCCAGCCCAACGCAGTGCTGATCAGGTGGCTCTGTGCTGGCATTAACTGCAGAAGTTGATGTGTTTTGGTGAGCTCTAATCTGAGGTGCCTCAGGACACAGCAACATCTGCAGCACTGACAAGCACATTTTACTCTGTTTTTATCCCAGGCTGTTTTTTTTTTTAATTGCAGTTGTGTTTTACAGGGTTCTGTGTGTTGTGTTGTGACCATTTCACATGTAGAACTTGGAGATCTAATTTAAGAAATCTCAGCAAACTTTCTCTTTCCCTGGCTCCTATTTCACTCGTTGTCACACCTGCTTTGATGTATTAAGCCATCACTTGTTGTGTGCGTGCTTTTTAATCCTTTTAATTCCTTTGATTGCTAGATGTTGAAAGACAAAAGGCATAAATAACTGGAACAAAGACTGAAAAGTGCACTTGAAGCGTGCTTCCTCTTCCTGAAGTTGAGGTTGTTTTGCTTTTACTCACAGAATTAGTCCAGTTCACTTAATCATCTTTTTCTAATGGGAGATGCACAAAAGGAGGGATTTTCTTAGGTGAGGTTCAGCAGTTGAGGTGTTCAGGGAAACCAGCAAGACTCTTGCCTGCCCTTAAGCTTCTTAATTTGCTTGCTAATTAAAAAAATTCAAAGCACTCCCCCCAAAATGAAATCAGGGTTTTGTCTTTATATCCATGGGAAAGCTGTTTTTCCTTTGGTGAAGGAAAACACTCTGGGCAACTCTTGCTTTTAATGACTTCTCCCCCTAAAAAGGTGGAGGGATCTATAGTTCAATTAAAAAGCATCTACACCGATGCACACAGCACAGGCGATGAACAGGAGGAGCTGGAAGCAGCTGTGCATCTGGAACACTATGGCACAGTTGGAAACATGGGAAGCATTGTGGGATGACTGGAACAACTGGAGTGCAGCAGTGGATGGCTATGAACTCTTCAGAAGGGATCAGCAAGGAAGGAGAGACACTGGGGTAACCCTGTGGGGGAATGGTTTTAATGTCTGGAGCTTGAGGGTGGGGACAATAGGATAGAGGGGGAATGCCAGCAAGGCAGGAATCCTGGTGGCAGTCTGTTATGCCTCATCCAACGTGGATGAAAAGATAGATGAAATATTCTATAAGCAGCTAGAAGAAATGTTTGCCCACAGAAATGGTCGATGCACCATCCCTGGAGGTATTTAAAAGATGTATAGATTTGGCACCTGGGGACATGGGTTAGTGGTGGATTTGGCAGTGCTTGTTAATAGCTGGACTTGCTGACCTAAAGGTCTTCTCCAACCTAAATGAGTATGATTCCATGAATACTGACTAGAGACACTGTCTTACCCAAGTGTCAGACACATTTACAATTCAGCCTCCAGCTGGGAGGTGACCATGCTCTGACATTTGCCCCCACAAACATTTACAGAGACTTTCTGGCCAGCCTAGGCTGGAATAAGATGGTGTAATTAAAGTGAATTTGTGCTGTGCCATACAGATTGAGGGGCTGAGGCCAGAACAGGCTCAAAACTCAGAAAGATGAATGAAGTTTTCTCATCCGAGGGGTCCTGTTGATCAGCAAGATTTACTGTTTGCTGTTAAGAATCTGAAGTCAATAATCATCAAATAATAACACATTGATAATGCAGCATTTGTTGCCTGCCTGTGCCTTGTGCTGGTTTTGCCCCCTTTTTCATCTGCAAAGCCCAGGTACCCTGACAGGGTGATGTGCACTGCTGCAGCTCCCTGCATTTCTGTCCTGAAAATGGAAAGGGATTATTTTTGTATGCTTCTGAATGTGTGAACATTTCTAATTTTCTTGCCTGCTCCTGGGGCTTTAGCTTTGTTAACGTTTTGGTAATGAAGCTGTGCCTTAAAAAAACCTTTTCACAAAAAAGCATTCAAGCAATCAGTTCAGAGCAACCAAAGTCCTGTAGCTTCAGAGTAACTACGTTGCCTTGTTCATTTTTTCCATTTAATGGCATTGCCTCCCCTGCTCACCTCACACGCTTACTTCAGTGGGAATAGTCAAGTGGGAGCTCCAAAATTCAAATTATATTGGATGTGTTCTTTTGTTCCTTTTGAAGGGAGATACAAAAGGCCAGGCTGTGAAAATTTAAGATTGCATTTTTGTTGTACTTAGGAATGTATTTATTACCTCACGTCTTAATCTCTCTGTTGCTTTACTTTGTGCCCACCTATAGAAAGAATCATAGTCTTGTCACAGCAGTGAGAGGATGGAATCCATTTTCTGTCCTGTGCTTTGAGAAGGATAAGTGTCAGACCGTGTCTTGAAGAGGAAGAGCTGTAATCCGAGATCCCGGGAGTCACGGGCAGGATGGTCTAGGAGGTTCTCCCAGCTCCTCCCAGGAGCAGCAATTCTCTCCCACCCTTGCATGTGGCTGTCCTGGATCGCTGTTTGCAACCAATACTGGGCTCTGCAGCACCTTTAGGATGCTGGCAGAGCAGGATATTTCCATCAAGGCCACACCCTCCCTCTGAGTCCATCTTGTCACAGCACTGGCATGTGGCTGGGCATGGCAAACCTTAGGGCTGTGTCCAGGGGGTTAAAACTGAGGCACTTTCAGCTGAGCTTGCAATTTAGTCTTCCAGCTGGTCTCACAGACCTGCTTCTGCATCATCCATCCCTCCAGTATAACCCAGTCCGAACAGTGAGAACCAGGATTTGTTTTCTAAATTTACACACCCAAAAAGTGTTTTGGCAGTTTCTTCACAATGTGAGCCAGGATCCTTCTCAGGTACATGCACAGCCCAGAATGTTGCTAGATAAACCCATCTCCCTGATTCTCGTGGTGTTTTTGCTTGTCTCATGCTGGTATTTTTCTTCAAGCCAAAAGGTACAAGTAGTGCAAGGTGTTGTTACAGTAAGGGAGTCAGTAGCCTGGATGTCAGACATGGAGAACTGGTCCCTGTATAATTCTACAGGCTAAGTTTGACTCTAGGGGTAAATATTTAATCTTTTCCATTTGTTTAGTGATAATTTAATAAGATAAATGACAACACCAGAGAAATAACATCATCTTTGGTATTAGAAAGAGTTGTCGCAATCTGTTTAGTAAAGACATAAACATTTTTAATTAATAAAGTGTTTTTCAAAAATGCATTATTTACTGGTTTGAATAGTAATGAGAAAACAATTTATCTTATTTAATGAACCGTTTTAAAACATTTTTTTGACAGAGAGAGCAACAGACTGTTCCCTTTGGCATTTTTCTTCTCCTGTTGGTACTTGCATATCAAACCAAACACAATAATACGGTGAAACAGTGTCAGGCTTTCCAGAATCTGGGCCATGAAGTCAGGTTTAGCTCACCCCAGTTATCTGGGGAATGCATTACTCTGTCCCACACCAGGCTCTATTGAAACACATTACTGAAGAAAGAAGAACAGTTGACATTGTTGAAATGTCACCTCTTGGTAACCTCAGTTTATTCAGGGAACAAAATGATCTCTCAGTACAAACCTGTCCTGATAATCTCTGGAGAAATCCCTCCATAAGACTATTTAAAGGTTATCTGCAATTTGGCTGGAAAATAGAGTCAAAGCTGTTAACATGACTCTGTCTTTGTACAATCCTGGAAAGTTCAATGTGTTTCTGAGTTGTCAAGTGCAGAGATTTTGGCCTGCTTACAGCCATGGCAAATACTCCTGAGGATTCTTGTCAGAATTTAGAAATGTATTGATCAGGATGAGTAAGAGGAAAAGAATAAAAAGTCAACGTGAAGCATCCTGAAACTGAAATGCAAGGATCAAGAAACAAAATATAATCAAAACTTATCAAAGACCTTTTCTGACACTAAGAATATGTTAATTAGTGTATATTAGTTCTATCAAGTGTTCCTTCACACTGTGGAGGAAAAGGTTAGATTGTTGCTGATTTGGAACTCATTATTGGACTTATATGCCTTGTTTTTGACAAAATATGCCTATGCACAGTGGAACAAACCAGTAAAATGGGGAAAATGAGGCTTTTCTTGATGCTTACAGATTAATCAGAAGCCAGTCAATCCCAGCTGACTGTTCAGGTGGGGACAGGGGAGCCACAGGGACTATTTCCCTTATCTGGACACCTGTGTTGATGTTTTAGATCTGTTTCATGCATCTTTCCTTCTCACCTCCTGCTTGATGGGCTTGCTCAGCCTGGTCATGCTGTGAGGTGTAAGATGAGCCATCTCAGGCAAAGCAAAAGGGGAAAACTGGGCAGGAAAAACGAGCAGGATGAGGTACATGAGGGGGAGAGAGCAGAGTGGACCCACATGTGTGAGGCTGGGAGCCCCTCGCTTCTCCACAGTGACCAGCTAACGAGTGAGAGCACCTTTGAAAGAGACATTATAGCAAGGACAGAGCCACAGATTGTGCACCTTCCCAGAGGTGCACAGTCACTGGACAAGAGCCAGTGGGCAGAAGCTGCAGCAAAAAGAATTTCTGGCTGTATATATATATATATATAAAAAAGAATTGATGTGAGTTTTTTGAAGTGCTGAAACAGGGGCCCAGAGAGGTGTGGCTCTGCATCCTTGGGGCTTTCAAGATTTGACTACAAAAGACCTTCAGCAGCCTGATCTTGCTTTGAAGTTAGCTCTGCAGGCAGTCGTACTAGGTGACCTACAGAGATACCTTCCAACCTAAATTATTCTACAATTCTAAGAAAATGAGGCTTATGTTTTATGAATAGGCACCGTATGGTAGAGCAAACAAATACAACAAAGGAATGAAAAGTTTGTTGGTTTTTTTTTAAATTAAGGATTTCTTCTCCCTTGCCAAGATTTGGGTGAAAGATTTCCTTAGCAACACCAGAATGTATTTTTTGGCAGAGAAGGGGTGGTGCAAAAGTACTGTTCCAGCACAGTGTAGGTGCTTGGCCCATCAGCAGCTGCAGTGTGAAAAGACAGATCTCTGAACCCCAAGTTTGGCAGGTTTAAGTTTAGGAAAAAAAGAAAAGGAAACCATCTGTACCTCAAGTTCTGCTGAAACAGAGTTAAGCAGTGAAAGACAAAGTATCTTTAAAGCAGTCACCTGAGCTTTTTCTTTTTGTTTCAATGTTGCCAAGGACTAGGAATAATGTTGTACCAAATGCTCTTGCAAAAATGGAGAAAATAGCTGCGGTCGAGCACTATAAAGCACCTGACCAACATTTCAAATACACCTTCTTCCCCTTCCTCCCTTGGTCAGCAGTCTCTAGGAAATGAGAAACAATCACTTTGGTGGTGTTTTCCCCAGTGGGCAGCCTTGCCTGTAAGCGATTTGTCATTTAGCACAGTTAAATGAGAGATCATGTTTTTGTTTCTCCCCTGTTAGCCAAGCTGTGATCCTGCTGCAGCAGCGAGCATGCTCCCCTCCCTCTCCTCTCCTCTCCCTACCTGCCAAACACACACACAAACACCAGATCTGTCTGGCCTGGAGTCCTGCTGTACTTTCCAGTGTGGAATAGCCAGGGAATCATCCAGCCCCAGGAACAGCTCCAACATTGGCTGAAGAAAATAATAGGAGGAAAGGAAAATGATGTGAAGCTCAGCCCAGCAGCACTGGTGCTCTGCAGTCCTATTCCATGTCTCCTCTGAAATTCCTCTTCCTCTCTTCCATAGGGTGAGGAGGAGTCGCTCCAGCCCTTTTCCCCATGGTGCTGTGAGCTGGTTGCATAAGGAGCAATTGGTCAGATTTGCAATTTAGGGACACCTTCTTTGAGCATCTCAGGAGAAGTTAGCAAGTCAAACTATCCCTAAATTTGGGATGGTCCCTCCAGTGATGTCTGGGACCAAGAGATAACTCGCCAGCTCTTGATGGAGGTTTTTTATCTGGGATGAGAGGGGAAGCTGACTCAGGACTATTCTCCCTTGACATGTGGTCCAGGAGAGGTTCTGCATGTGAGGATAACAGAGCATACCAGGTGCAGTTTCATGTAGCACAGGGCCTGAATTAATCTTGGAAATATGTATGTCTCTAAAACCTGTATGATCCTATTCTCCTGTGCAAAAGGATTATTGTTACTGTGAAGGTCTACCTGCAGACAGATACTACAGCTCTTTACCAGCTGCTTTAGACAAATCATAAACCTGTTCTCCTTATTTTCTATTTCTGTCACCATATGCCTGCAAATGTACAATAAATAAACAAATAAAAGAAGAATATGGCTGTTAGTCAAAAGTAAGCATCAAGGAGGTGAGAACATCTCTCTCCAGAACGACTAGTGCCTGGAAAATGAGCCTTGAGGGGAAAAAAAATGAAGGGAAGTCATGGAAATGAACAACAGGAGAATGCTACAAAATGTTGTTGCTTCTCAGTAGAATTTTACCCATCAGCTTTGACATAAGTACCATATTCCGGCTGTAAAACATAATTAGAGCAGTGAATCAGAAAGGAGCTGTCCATCGAACAGCACAGTGTGTTCTCAGCCAAGGAGGGGGATGTGAGGCTCATGCAAATAAGGCTGAGCTCCCCTGCTTCCTCCTTAGGAAACTGAGTGTGACACAATCAGCAAAAAACGTTTGCAGCGAACTGCAAATTTCACATGCTGTTGGGAGCCGGAATTCGCCTCCGAGCCCTGCATTAAGTGGAGGGAGCTGCCTCCCTCCATCAGCTGCTGCTCTCTGAGCTCCCCTTGCAGAATGCAACTGTTCCACTGTGCTGCTCCCCGGCTCTGTTTGAGGGGAAAGCCACGGCCAAACTCAACAGATTTGGATGCGAGCTCGAAGCCTGTTCCAGGACACGGCAGAAAAAGTCTTCCAGCTCAGTGGTGTGGGTTCTTCTGATGTTTGCCAGGCTTGATCCAATCATCCATCATCTTATCAACTATGCTGGCTTTGTGCACAGAGGACTCGAAAGCTGGGTCTTTTAAAGGGCCTGTTCAGGAAAAAAAGCAGGTTCGCTCTCATTTTGGTTTCTTCAGGATTTTATCTGTGCCTTTTTTTCCTGCTGTTCTACAGCTTGGTAGACTATGTCTACAACATTATGGACTATAGTGTTATTTAGATATTTAGTGCTGCATTCCTGATCCCCAGAGTTGCCTTTGTATTGTGTCACACTCTGCCTGTCTTGACCTACCAAATCTGCTTTCTAGGCTGGGAAGTTCAGACACTGTGGGGCACACATGGCTTGTTGCCAAACACTGCCCCTCCAGCCAATTTGACACAAATGGCCTAAGTCATATTCTTCTGCAAGCCAAACCTTCATTTGATCCTGGTTATTTGGAACAGGGCAAACCTGACCATAAATCTGAGTACATTGTACATCCAGCTAAATATACTGAGTTTTATAATGGCTTTTGACTGCTTAACTTTGCTTTAATTTTGGAGATGTAGCAGCAGCACCACAAGTAACACAGACAATCAATGCTGAATGGGTGGAATTTCACTGCTTGCACATTCCCTACAACTAGGACTTTGTCCCTGAGGAGCTTCTGGAATCCAACAAAAATTGCTTATCCTGGTTAATATTTGAAATGAAATACATCCTCCCTGCCCCGAGCTGACCCAGAATCTGTGATGAGGAACATCTACTGCCTAGTGGCCAAGCTCACAGGGATGCCTGTCCCTGAGGAATCCAACATCCCTTTCATTTGTGCAAGGGAAATTAATTGTGTGCTAAATGTAAATTCATCTTAGAGAAGCGCAGCTGGTAGCAGTGGCCTCCTCAAATGCATTCAGCTCTCCAAAGGCTGCTGATTCCGAGCTACACGTGCTGGCTCCTCTCTTGTACTCTGAGGATCTGTGCTGTAACTCTGTTGTTAAGCCCATTTTCCCCTTAGGTACTTGCAGTGTGTGTGGGCAGCACTCAGCTGTGGTGTATAACAAGCAGGATTTGTCTGTCAGCACTGTGTCATTTTGGCAGCACAGAAAGGATCATTCTTTGATATGGAACAGCCAAGGTTTTGCTGAGTGGTGATAACCAACCTGAGCTGGGCACTTGTGCAAAGCTCCTGCACACTTCAACTGTGCCTCATCAGACCCTTTTTCTTCGAGTTTCTTGGCTCACAGATTGAATTTTCCTCTTGAAGCTAAATGTCCCCTTACATAACTGAGAGAAAACCACTGGGATTTTGGGACAAAAGCAGATACCTGAACATAGGTGTAGCATTTCAGGTGCCCAAGGGTAGCAGAGACTCACAAATATATCCAGGACCCAGTGGAGATTTTAGACCTTTAGAAACCATTGGCTGAATACCAGGCAGCATGTCCTACAGGTGTCTGAAGGCATTTTGGACACGATGTTTTGCAGCTGGATATTCCTCTTTCCACCTCATGACCCTTCACAGAAAGTATTGGGGTCCCTGTGAAAGGACTTCTTGATTTCTAACTTGCTTCAGCCAAGAAGGAGCAAAGGCAAGGAAGGGCAAAATGGCAGTACAAGCAATAAATAATAGCAGATCTCTGTGAAGAGATCCAAGAATGCAGGGAGATTGTCCCAGCCCAGTGGACATGGCTGAACCTCGCTGGCTGAATGAATTGAAGAAATGAACACGTATCTAGGTTTTAGCATCAAATGTATCATTTTCAGTGTAATGGCATCCCTGCTATTAACTTAGCAAGAGAAGATGGACCTGCTGGGAATCATTTTTCCATTTTCGTTTTAATCAAGAAATCAGTAAATTAATATTAGCTCTGTGAAAACAGCACGGCCTTTTTTGTTTTCCCTGATGAGTATTTATTCAGGTTTTTGAACAAGTTGTCATCATTCACTTCTTATGTTTTCCACAGATTTTGAGTATTTCTGCTAGTAAGGTTCAACTAAGATCTTACAGCAGAGTTGCTTGAATGCCAGTTCATGGATATCTGTCACAGCAGTCAGAAATGTCTTGATCTGATTTATGCTGGGAATGATCCAGCTGCAGGGCACTAGTCAAACTCCATCATGCTCAAGGGAGAGGAAGGAAACACACCTGAGTGCATGGTTAGGTCAGGCAGAGCCCTGATGGAGTAAAAGGGCTCTCACACAAGGTGGATGACAGGCAGGGTTTTGGAAAGTGCAAGGAGATGACAGTTCAGGTATTTTGGTTTCAGAATTAAAATTGGACCATGGGAATTGAACTGGGCTCTCAGCAGGCACTTCACAGTTTCCAGCAATCTCTAACTTTGGCTGTGATGTGCAAATATGGATAGTGAGTGAATCTTGTTAATTACCCACTTATCTAATCAGATTAATTCAGCACCACAAGGAGAAGTGTCAAGTGGAAGGTGGAGCAGGAAGGCCTGAACTTTCTTGGCCGTGGCTTATTGGCCTTTTCCAGAGCTGGGGGAATGGGCATACCCTGGGCTGGCAGAGTTTTGGTGTATCTCAGTGGCCAGGGAATCAGTCCATGAGGCAAGGAACATCTGGTTTATCCCTAATTTTTCTCCATCTGCTGGATGACTTGGCGTGGTGGGAGGTCAGCCTGCCCTTTGTCTCCATCCTTGAGGATCCTTTGTGTGATGCTGAAGACAAGAGGAGCAGGGGTGGAATGGGCTTTGGCACTGCAGGTGCTGAGGCCAGAGGACATTCTGGTCACTGTGGCAGCTCAGGCCTTTGTCACCTTGCTCAGGAAGAACAAATTCACTGCAATGAGCTCTAGAGAGAGCTCCAAATGACGGTAGTGCCTCCACTGGCTCTGCCAAACTGCTGACAGCCCTGCAATCAGAGAGCTGGGGTTCTTCTTTTCCCTTTGCCTTTTTGATTTCCCCTGCTGTATTCCTCCTATACCACCACCAGACACCCACATTAAAAAAAAAAAAAAGAAAAAGAAGAAAAAAAATTCAACCAAAATGGCATTTCCATGATGACATCACAAAACAACAGTGAAGATAAACACAGCTGAAAGCACGGTCTTAAACATCCAGCAGTGATATGACTTTGCCCTGTTTCTGACAGGTTAAGGTGTCCAAGAATTCACCTGCCCTTTTCTAGCCCTGAGGTCTCATTATTTACTATTTTTCTTGCTTTTTTCTCTTTCACCCTGTTTCCTCATGTGGTTGTTCTTATTTTGTTTTTAAGAAAAAAGACTTGCACTCTAAAATAAGGGCAAGAGCACAAACTTCACAATACTTTTTTCCTTTCCCATAAATACCATATTTAAATACATCTAAAAGAGTGTCTAGAGGGGTCATCATATGCTACAGAAGCTGTTGCTAGAGAAATAGGGAATAAGAGATCTTGTAAAATGAAAGTTTGACATAATTTTCTACACTGCAAGGACTTCTAGTTGAGATAACTTTTTTGCATATTTAACAAAAGAATACTATTATTTTTAATTGTGGTTGCTTGCCACTAGAGCTTGGCATGTCTTACTAAACTCTCTGTAACAAAAAAAAAAAAAAAAAGGAAGCCTCCGAAGTTCATTTAGAATTTTTTTGTGTTTTACTTGCTTTGGACATATTATTAACTTTGATATTTCATGCCCATTTATTCCATCAAAATTAGCATAACCATTTCCTACCAATAAAATAATAATTGTTCCTTTCTATTATTTTTGTTACTATAGAAGGGAAATACAGGGCTCTGTTTTCATCTTTTACTTTCCAGGGCTTTTGTAGCACAATTGCAAAATTAGGTTTTTGTCCCACCAAATGATTCAAGTCTTTCAAAATTATTTCTGTCCCATGCTTTTGGAGGAAAAATCATGTCTTAATAAGTTTTTTGAGACAGAATCTTTTATTTAGTTAATTTGGATATCTTGTAGAAGTCTGAAACATCTCTTATTCAGAAAGATGATTCGTTTTTTACCCTATGGAAAAACCCTTACTAACTCTAGCTAAGTAAGGAAAAACAAGGTTTTTTTTTTAAAAAAAACCAAAACAACAAAACAAATAGAAACCCCAACCAAAAAAAGCCCAAACAGCACTTACGTGCAAAAGGTCCTCTGAAATCTTTTGAACAAAGAAATTAATTAAATCTCAGTCTTTTCATGATTCCTTTTTTGTCTTATACAGATTTTTTTCTTAAAGGAGACAGTGAATGATCTTTGAAAAAAAAATAAAAATTACCAGCTCTAAATCTGAGTGTTAAGCATAAAAATGGGGAAGAAGGGAGGGCTTTCAGTGGTACCTTCTACAACAGACTTATTTAAAAATAAAAACCAGAAGGAGATGCAGAGATTGGCCTGAAATCTGATCTAAATCTTTTCCTGGCAGGGGAATAAACCAGGTAGCGTTATCAGCTACCTTTCCTGTTGTGACTGGATTTCGCAGCGCTGCCTTTGACGTGACAGGTTCTGGCAGGCGTTTTGTTCTCATCTGGGGTGAGAAGCTGCAGGGGTTTAATGCACGGGGCGACTGCAGCCTGCAGCACTCCGAGGTGCACCTTTGCTATGGCAACTGGAGGGGTGAATGTGCAGTGGAACATGTGGTGCCAGGTGTGTGACACAGGTGCCACATCCAGGCATCGCTCCGGCGTGTCTAGGATGGTGAGGGATGCCCACGTGCTTCCTTGGGAGGTAGGATGGACACCCACCTGTAAAATTCAAAGTTAATTTATCTGACTGGAAAGCTGAGGAAGTCAGTCCTGCTTCTCTGCTTTTAGCTCTGGGAAAAATACCCCAAACCCTTCTAGATGTATAAATATGCTTTTACAAATCTCAGATGCCCCCTCCAATCTGGGGGCCACATGCCAATGTCCACATGCCTGCTGTCTCCACCTCTGACTTGCTTTACTTACTAGGGGAAAATGGTTTGAGTCCCTGCCAAAATTCCAACACCCTGAGCAGAGTGTGCATGAGCAGAGACCCCCTGGCACCTGTGTAGAGAGCCTTGGGCTTGTGCTCTCCAGATCTCCCCAGCACAATCTAGTCCCTGCTGCAGTAAACTCCATCAGCACGTACCAGACTTTCAATCTCAGACTCTCAGAAACAGACCCATCTTCAAAATCTATAATGCAATTCACAGAGTCAATTTTTCATCTAGTGCTCCATGTCTAGGGTGAGCCAAGTTTCTGAGAGTTGCAGTCTGGGGTTTTTTTGCCTTTCTGGCTTTTTGGTTTGTATTTTGTTTGGTTGGTTTTTTTCCCTTTCCTCTCTCAGATGATTAATGTGAGTCATTGACTGTTTTTTCTGCTTCTCTGATGATTTGATTGGCTTTGTAAGGCGAAAATGAACCCAGTCCCTTGTGGAAGTATTTGAAGGCCTTTGCTAATTCAATTAACTCTAAACTAAGTTCTTTGTGGTAGGAAGTTAGTGGAAACTGCCTGGTGGGGAAGGAATTCTGCTCACTTAAACTTCAGCTCACTGTGCCGCTGCACTGACCTGTTTCACAAACATCCCTGAGAACGGCAGAATCCAAGAGAGATGCAGATTTATTTCTGAGCCCATTAAGTCACCATTTAGCTGTTTGAGGCATAGGACTAGAAGGGACAATTTTGAGTCATCGAGTCCTGTCCTTTCCAGCAAAGGCAGATTTACAGAAAGCAGGTGTCCAAGAAATATTTGCAGAACAGCTGCTCTACCTGCCCTCAAAGAACATGTCCCACTGCCCTCCACCCCACAGCAGTCACCTGGAGTGGGAGATGAAAAGAAAACCCCACAGCTATTCTTTACAAGGGAAGACAGCAGGAGAGATGGGATGTCTCCCGTGTCCTAGATTTTCCTAGAGTAGTGTGGCTGTTGCGTAAAACTTCTGGGTGAGCCAGTGAACCAGACCACACAGCACACCAGAAGGGACAGGAAAGTTTAGCTGACAGCAGGAAAAAAATTCTCATAGTCTCACACAAAGCAAAATAACCAAAGCCAGGCACCTGGCAAAATAGCCAGTCTCCCTCCAGAGCAGAAACAAGGCTGGGCCCTCCCCACGGAGCTCCGAAGCTGTCTGCACACAAATGCGTGACTGCTCTGGTATGTTATTCACTTCAGTGGTGGAGGAAGTAGCTGTGCAGGGAGATCTGGATGTCATCACTCCATTTCCAGAAGGAAACCCCTCATTTCAAAGTTTCACTCCCTGTCTGAGGGAAGATGAGGGGCTGGGAGGCACCCTGGGCTGGGACAGTGCCTGCCACTTTCACGCTGTTTGCTGAACTGAGGAAATGGGCAGCACAGAGATAAGTTCCCAGATCAGGTGACCCATTTTACTTGAGTTGAATCGAAAAATTTGCATTTCATTTTGAACTGTGGCTTAACCTGTAAAAGAAAAATCTGACAGCCTCCAAAATAGGACCTCAAAAGGTTTTGTTTAAAAGGAAAGCTGAATCAAAACATTGAGAGACTCCTTGATTTCTTCATACCACCTCTCCAGAAAAAGCTGTTTTGCACCTCACAGATTTGAGGTGCTCACAGAATCCCTTTTTTTCCTACCTTTGAGCATGCAATCCTCAAGAGTCACTGCTGAGCACTGCAGTGAGCTTCTGTTCCTCTTCTCCAGCTGAACCTCAAAAATGCAGGGACCTCAAAAAAACATCTCTTTGGTTTAAGTCACTCCCGTCAAACCCATGTGTCCTCTCCTGAATACTGGGAAGCCTTTGCTCTCCAAGATCATTGTCTATTCACTTCCCATGTGGTTCTGCCATCAGTAAACACAGGAGATCTGAGTTTCAACCAGAATCATTTATGAAGCAGCAGCAAAAGTGCTGGTGGATTAAAAGATGTCATGCTGTTTGTTGTTGTTTTAAATCTGATGTCTTTACAAAGGGAAAACATTTCCAGGGATGGGTTTGTAGTGTTAATAAGGATCTGAAGCGAGTGAACAGGAGAAGGAAGTAGGAGGAAGGTTTTGAAAACACTTTGGGGGATTTGGGGAGGAAGTCAACATGAAATGGAAGTTAAAATGGGAGGTGCAACGATTCGAGAAAAGACATTCAGCTGCTTCCCTCTTTCCTTGCTCTGCCTTTCTTCCCTGATAAACATATGGACGGGAGAGTTGAAACAGATTTAGAGTAGGAATGCAAATGAGGTGTGCAGGAAGCAGCATCTTGTCCATTGTTGCTGGAGGAACCTGGATGTGTCCCAAGTTCCCAGGCTGCAGTTTGCTCAGGTACAGCAGGAGCAGCAGGTGCCTCCCGGCTTCACTCACAGACCATCCGCTCACGCAGCACGAGTTTCGCTGTGCCAGGTGCACAGGATTAGAAAGTGGGGAAATGGGCCTGATCCAAACTTGTGCTCACTGTGATTTCGATTCTGGATGGCTTAGTGGCCCTTGAGGGTGTGTGGCTGCTCACACATTGTGCTCAGCATCTCACAGAAGAAGGCGAATTTTGGCTAAAGCTTTGGTGTTGTTCCGTTCGCTTGTGCCTTGCCTTGGACAGTCTGTCGCACAAGCCAGGCATCCAAAATATAGGTCAAAGAGCTTCTTGTTATGATACTCCACACCTAAAAGCTTCTCACCTAAAAACTTCGCAATTATTTCAGTAGAATAACTGCTGTGTCTGAGGATTTTTAATAGTCTGAATGGATTCTTCCTCAAATCTGCATGCCATCTCAAAATCCCCTCACCTGATATTTAATGTCTTCCTGAGGCTGACAGCCCCAAGAACATAGAAGAGGGCAGGAAGGATTGTCCTGTTGTCACTCTGCTGTCTCTTAGGGGAGCAAGGATTGCATTGATAAGCAATAAATGCCCAAAAGCTCTTCCTTCCCAACCCCTGGAAATCCATGGCAGCAGCGAGGTGATGTACCCAGCCAAGATGCTCAACTACCTGAGAGACACCAGCAGCTTCACAGGAAAACAAAATAAATTGCTCCCTGGAAGTATTTCCACTGACTCCACAGGAGGTTGCAGTCAGAGTAATTTGGCTGTACTTGGATAAATTTGGGCTAATCCTTCCTCAAAATCTGCTCTTGGCAACATCTTTTCCTTTCCAGGATGCCATACACCCATTCCCAGTGTTCCCGTATCCATGCTTTTGAGTGAAGGAGACCAAAGAATGGGTGGGGAGGAAATAAAAGTAGACAACTGAAGCCTTTTATTTTATGGGCTGGAAAACGGTCACATAAGCCTGGCTGTGTTCCCCCAGGTTGGAAATATTGTGAGCTGGAGTTTGGCACAAGGCTCTTTTCTCAGTGACTAAATATCTCATTAGTTTGGGATGTAGGATGTGAGGGGGATGGCTGTTGTCAAAATGAAACATTATGAAACAGGTAGATCTCAGGATGAGCTCTTAAAACTTCCATGTAACTACTTGGCATTTCTTCTTAACTCCCAAAAGGACTGGATTTAATGACACACTTATCCATTGTGTGCTTGACCTCGTGTCTGGTCTCCCCAGGATGGCCCAAAAAAATCAATGGCAAGACTTTAATCAGCTCTAATAAGTTCATGGAAGAGAATCATTTACCAAGGCCACTCTGTGCACCGTGGCTCCGACTGATTTTTCATGCCAATTATTAACTATGAATCAGGATTGGAGGGAAAATAATCTGTGCTTGGTCAACCTTGTGCTTTCTGAGATTTTCAGTTGATGAGACCAGCAGCCCCTTCTGTCCCTTATCCTTCTATTGCAACATTTAATTGAAATGTTTCCCTCCTAAATTATCTGTGGTGAATTTTTTTCTCTACTCTTCGTACAGTAGAGCAAAACCATACAGTGGCTGGAGAAAACAAAAAACAATTTATTCATTATGGCTCCAAGCAACTACAGCCCAGGCTCAGGGGCTAGAAAGTAACTTGGATGATTTGTGGATGGATTAGATGCAGCTTTCATAGACACTCATACACTTCTGTAGTAAACTATTTAAAACCAAAATCTTAAAAAAACCCCACAGTATCACACAACTCTGGGAGTTATTATTTTTACATAAAAAGACCTATCTGGCTCTGCTAAAAGCTAGCAATTAGCTTGTACAAGAAGTGGAAGGCAGACAAGGAGTGGCACCTCAGTGGTTGTCTTTGCTGCTTCTCTGCTATTGGGTCCTTCAGAGAGATGTCATCACCCTGACAGTGAGGAGAAAAAATCAAACCCTTTCTGAGGAATAGCATGCTCAGCTCTTCAGCTGTGTGCTTAGCAGAGAGCGAGCTTGGTAGCACCACCTAGTTAATTAAATCTTACTTTGTCTCTTTTTAACATTGTAATTACACCAATTACAAGTCAGATTCTGATGTTTTTCAATGGGTTTCTGAGAGCTCAGCTCCTTGAGACTGACTTTATGAGACACATCAGGTGGAAGAGATGGGTTTGTTTCAGGGTGGTCCATGGCTGCCACCTGCAAAAACACCTTTTCCTGTGGGTTTCTGGTGTACAGGCAAAGGACACCCAGAGAGGGAAATCAGAGGGTTGGGACACAGATTGGGTCTGTTAATGGTCTTGCATCTCTGTGCTGTGGAAGGCAAACAGAGCTGGCTCCTGCAAATCCTCTGCCTGTAGGAACCTCCGGGACCTGGTGGCAGGCTCTGTCCTGTGCAGGTCTCCTAAAAAGCTGCATTTTAGGGAGGCAATGCTAACAATAAATTATGCTGATAATAAGCCTTAGCTCTGCTGCTCCTGGGAGTATTTGGGAGGCAGCAAAGCGTGCTCAGCCCATGGAAGGATTACTGACACTCTGAAAAGTAAAAGTCACACGGTGATCTCAGTCCCCCTAATGCTGTTACAGCAAGTGTGAAAACAGGGCTTGTGTGTGTTCCCACCCTGCGCAAGGACCTTGTGCTCAAATGAAAAAAAGCCCTGCTCAGGCAAGGGATTAGGCCACTGCCAATTTTCCTAGGCTGACAGCACTGCTGAAATAGAAAAAAAACCCCAAACGTCATTTCTCATACCCCTGCAGCTTCCCATAGTCTTGCTTTGGAGCTCTCTCTAGCAGTGCCAGCACAGGCAAGGCTCCTCCTTCCCCCTGCTCCCCCGGTAGCATCACTAAACGCTCTTCTCTGAATGACAAACAGGCTGTGAGAACACAGGGGCTGGACATTACAGCTTATTGGTAAGATGAGTATTCCCAGATAGCTCCGAAACAGGAGCTGCACTGCCAGACTCCAGCCCCTGACAATGCTTAGAAACACAGGCTGCACCTCTGAGAGCCTCCAGGTACCATCCCTGACGTGGCCATCTGGAGCCACGAGGGATGATGGTGATTCCAGACCAGCAGAGAGAGCTCTTGATATGCACTCATGGCTGAGGACATTGTGAAAGCACATCACAACCATTTCCATGGCAACTGGCTTTGATGGACTTCAGGGCAGCAGGAAACTAAAGAATAAGTTGACTTAGGGCAGGGGAAGAAAAACAGTGGTTATAAGTGTTGTGTGAGTGCCCATGGGCCACTTATCTGTGCTGGGTGTGTGTGGGGAGGTGTTCACATGTGTGAGGGTGGAACTTAACCTAAACCACTGCCCAGGATATTTGTCTCAGTCAGGGCCCAGCTTTTGCCTGCTGCCAAACATGTGCAGCTTTATTTTCATTGGTGGCTGCTGCTTCATTGCTTCTATCACTTCAGGAAAATAATCACTTAAAATCCATAAAAAAACTTCTGCATGGCAGGAGTTTCCCCTGGTAGCACATCTCAGCATGACCTTGGAGTCTTCTGTGAGTAGTGGACTTGGGGATCAGCAGGACAAATCTGCATAATGATGGGCTTTGGAGAGTACAGCTCAGGGGTGCACTGTCAGAGGGCTTGAAAAACCAAGCCCCAAATAAAGCATTTTTGTGAATCTGTGGCAAAATCTATGTGCTAGCAGTGCATGTACAGGCAAAGTGAGTGAATCAGGTACTGGGAGAGGATTGCATTAATTTATTTTCCTGTGAATGTCATATTGAAGAGAGAGAAGCAGTGCCGCGTGGCAAAACCCAGCATGGATCAAGCGCAACTTCTATTCTCTTCCTGAAAACAGCTCTGGGTGTACTGGTAGTTTAAGGCTAATTGGAGAGGGCTTATGGTGGTCCCATCAGAGTGAGAGGAATGATTCAGTCACTCCTGCTGAGCAGAGTCAAATGCTTCCAGCTTTTGGGTTACACTCCAAGAGACAGGATGCTTGGCCAGGCTTACTTGTTCTGGTGTGAGCATCAGGGAGCGAAGACGAAAGTGAGTTTCTCACATGCAGAGGTTTGCAAAACAGCTGCTCAGGACAGAGCAGAGCCCAGACAAGCTTTTTTTTTCTTGCTTTGTCTTCCCCAGTGATATCAGCCTAAACCCCAAAGCTCGAGCATGAACGTGCTGAACCGTGTGCTGCCGTACTCCAAATCTGTGTGTGCACTGACCTGGAGGCTTAGAGTTACCCTTTGGTGTGAAGAAAGAGGTGTTTTTCTAACTAAGCATTTAGAAATGAGGAAGTGAGCCCGAGACATGGAACCTATGAACCCACAGAGCACCTTGGACGCCTGGTTTTCATCAGGCAGGACATCCTGCCAACACGGGCTGGTCCGAGGCATTTTCTGTCGGGGCTCATTAGCACCCCTAAATCACAGCTACAGCCCTTCTCACACGCTTGCCTCTGACTCAGAATTTATCATTCCCATCCCCACCCCTTTCTGTTTGGCATTCTGGAGTTATTTATTTATATCAGGAGAGACAATGGCAGTGTTTCACAGGTGGTCGCAGTGGAATGCTAAACAGGCAGGACCAGGTCCCGCCGGTACTGCAGGATGTGGAGTTGATTTGTCCGATCCTACGTGACTAATATTAAATATCACCATATGGAGCTGAAGTCTTCCCCAGGAGTTTATCACTAATTCATCTAAGGGTGACTTTTGTTGTCAGTGTTAAAGTAACGCTGGGCTTTTCTTTCTTTTTTCTGTGTTGCTACACTGCCTTCCTTTTTTTTTTCCCCTCCTGTTTCTGAGAACTACGCAAGGCAAAAAGAAATATTAATTAAACTGTTTAAAAAATAATCCCAGCAGAAAGGTTATTCTTGCACCTAGATGTGTGAATGGAAAGTGTGTAATTTGGTCACAGGGGGAAAAAATAGCTCACTTCCCACCTATCTCTTGTGAAATCAGTTGCTTAGCTGTGAACCTTATTCTTAGCAGAGAAGCAGAATTTATTCCATGTAAACAGTATCATCTATCAACTGATTTTTTTTTTCCTGTTTGCACAAGTATTTTGTGAGTTTATATTTGCCAGCTGGACTATTTAGCTGGCAGTTTTAAGGGAATCAATTCAAGCCTTCAACGCAGGGTGAAAGTTGTTCACCTTGACTCTTCACTTCTTATAAACAATTACTGGATTCTCAAAGTTGTGTACACACACTTCTTTGGTCAGATCCCCGATCAAATGGCTTGCATGCCTGGCCAGTTATAATTAACCAAACCTCTTTCTCAGGGTAGGATTCTCTGATGTGCATGGAAATAAAGCCTATTCCCCTACTCTTCCCAATGAGCTCCTGCTCTTGCTTCTTTCTCAAACCTATCTCTTTTAGTGCTGTTTATTTCCAGAATCCCGTTGTGCTGGGCACTGTGAAAACACAGAAGCAGAACAGATCTTTGAATCCTTACAGCCAAAACATGTCCCCGATGCATCAAATTAGCCTTTTAAATCAAGAGCTGCCTCCTGCTTGGAAACTCAGAGCTGCTTTTGCTTTCTCTGTTGCCCTCACAGAGATATTTTTGTTTTCCGATGCCCAGACCAGAATCCTGTTTTCTTTCTTGACCGTTCCACGGGGTTTTGTCCGCTGTAAGAGATGCTCTTTCCGAATTCCCTTTCCAAGCACCAGAGAGGAAACTCAGGGTTGGGAATTACAGCCAGGGCAAGCAGCTCTGCTCTTAGGCTCGTTCCTCGGGATTGCTGCATAACGTGCGGGTGATGAGGGGAAGATTGATGTAGTGGCAAGCACAGTTCGGGTTGCAGCCGCTCGCTCCCTGAGAGCGCATTAAAGGGAAGATTTAGATGCAGCAGTAGTTGTTGGGATGACTGGAGAGTTGATTCCACATGGAGGACAATTAGCAGCTCCTAGTGAGGCGGAACCTGCTGCACGGTGCACGCTGCCATGCTCAGGGCTTCCTTCCCTGCCCTGAGGAAGCTTTTGCCTCGCCTGAGCCACCTTCTCCCTCACCTCCTCCTGCAGAACGAGGGGGTAAAAGTCAGCCAGGGAAATGTGTGTGGGGCTGTGCTCCCCGTTGGATCCTAGTGCCCGTTCCAGCCCTGCGTGCAGAATTCCTGATGTTTTGCACTGAATAAAGGCAGGATATTTTTAGGTGGCACCTGAAATACAGGATATTTTTAGGTGGTACAGTTAGTTAGTACCTCCTAACTGTACTTGGAGGAAAGACATGAGGGGAAATGATTCCATGGAGAAATACAGCAGCCCAAAGCTGATCCTCCTTTAGCTGCGTTCTTGGCACCGTCATGGACAAAGATCTTTTTCTCCAATTCTCTGATGACACATGAGGAAACATTGAGCCATCCAAGCCTGGCCATTGTCACACCATGAAATAAGAAGGTGGTTATACTTACAGATATTCGATATAATCAGGCTCCTAAGTGATGGTCTTTAAAGACCCATTCAATTATGTTTCACACATTTTCACTAAAGTATCAGCACTGCAGTGAGAGTAGAGATCACTTATCACCTTTCCTGTTCCTACCTGAATGTAAAATTACTTGGTTTTTTTTGTTTCCCAGTAGAATAATTCTGAGGCAGGTTTTTCAAGATTTGGGTTGGGGACCATTTGCAGTCACTTTCAAAAAGTTTTGCCTGTACATTACACACATGATGCAATTTAAACTCCATTTTAACTTCATTTTTCTCTAAGAACAGCTTTAATTTCTTTTTTTATTTTCCCTTAACTATCAGAAATGTCACACAAAACTGGTAAAGAAATCCAAGGAGACCGTTATTAGATAATAGTGCTGCAGATTAGCAGTCATACAGAATCTGCCTTACATTGTATGTTTTTAAATCACGTTAACGGCAGATTTTCACACTGAATTTCAGTCTTTTCAAGTCGACAAACTTACTACTGAAACTAAAAATCTCTTAATATTTCACACTGTAAGAAGTTGCTTAATTTACTCATCTTTTAGGGGCACATGTGGTCCAGAGACTTTGCAGCTTGTGAACCACTGCCCCGAGAGAGACCAGGCAGCAAGCACCAGCTGGTAATTCCTACCTGAGCTGCACTGGCAGAGCTGCCAAAACTCACCAGTGACCCTGTCCCAACATTCACCATTTCCCTGCTAGCTCAAAACTGGATTTCCCTTGGTTGTGGAGCAGAGGAAAGTTGGTAACCTCCACACAATTACACAAACTCTAATACAGCAATCAGAGTAATTCATTTAAATAAGCCCATACTGCAATTTCTTGATTTACGTGAGTTTGTATTTGCAGTCCTTTCAAATCATGTGGGACAAAGAAGAAATTGCCTTAGATGCTGCTCTTCTTTGAAGGGGCTGAATTTATGATTAGTGTTATTTCATAAACAAATTAATTGATTTACTTGTACATCTTCAAAAACTTCATTGCATACTCAAAGAGTAAGAGTTATGATTTCAAGGATGAAAAGCTGCGTCCTTCATATGACTTTAAGAAATTAATCCTGGTTAGGTACAGAAGAACTTATGATTCTTGTCTGAGAATATGGTAACATGACTGAAAATGACCGAATTTTCATGGTTTGATTAATTTCTTCCCTTTAGCCAGCACTCAGTTGCCATTTGACATCTGTGATAACCTATTTTCAGGTACATGATCTCACTTTTTGTACTAAGCAATATTTTGGACCCATCCAACTACACAATAGTAGCCAAACAGCTTCGTAGTCCTCGAGTTGTTCCTCTCCTCTCTTAAAACCTCCAACTCCTACTCCAAATACCACAAATTTGGAATGTTCATCTCTTTTCTACCTGAAGATACACGGTGGTTGATCCATACTCAGGGGCGGTACATTTGTGGGAGTACATTTCTATAAAATGTAATGTTACAGGATTTACATCTTTACATTGTTCTTTGCCTCATCTTCTAAGGTGCTTTATTGTAAACAGCCGTAATGATGATTAATACTAAAGCAGCAAATGAATTCCAAAAAGTCTTGAAATTAATCTGTCAGCCAGAAGTTCATTCAAATATTACCCAAACCATGCTTGCCTTAAGATGTCCAAGAGTAGTTCTGCACAGAAGAGGCATTGTCTTAATTAACTGACTTCTGGGTTATTTTTGAGGCCATTTTTTTCTCTCCTTGTGACTAGGGTTAATATTCAGCTGAAATGTTCTGTTGCTTAGGAACCATCTCGTAATGCTGAATTCATTAAGGCTTTTTCCAGCTTGCTCCCAGGAACCTTGTTAGATAGTGTTTCCCACTTTTATCCTAATTAACAGGTACCTAGGAAAAAAAAAAAAGAAAAGAAAACTTATTTCAGTAGAGAGCATTTCTGTTTATCTTTTGCCAGTCTTTTTTCTCCCACCTGTAAAGAAGCTGTAGTATTTCTGACCTCAAGCTCCTAATTCTTTTTTCAGTAAATTACAATATCCCTTGAGCAATGCAAGTACAGTTCTCAGACTGGTCCTGGCATTGCTGACTGTCAAGAGGATTTGGTGGACTCTTCCCCTGAGCCTGGGTGAGCTCAGCAGATGATTTCAGTCCAGGCTACTGTTTCAGTCCAGACAATGTCAGTGATATTTTGATTTAAACGGGATAGCAGGCTGGGATTTGTGACATAAGCATGACCAGAAAGGTGAGTGGTGAGGGGGCTGCAGGAACCCAGCAGCTGTCCATCATTCACACCCAGGGGACAAGAGGCACAGCTGGAAGTTGGACAAGTGGTTCCATCATTTTCTCCATCCCTGACCTCCTCTGAAGTTATCCTTTAGGGCCTTTTTATCTGGTTTGCACTGCAGGGCACTTAGCTCGTGGCTCTGGTTTTCCTCTGCTCGTGAGTGTCCAAAGGCCAAAGGGGAGCACAACCAAGTGTTTTTGTTAAGAAATTCGGTATTCTTGGACCAGTTTGGAATCTCAGTCACATCAACAGGCAAAACAAGGACAAGCTCTATCGATGCCATTAAACCACCTACATATTATGAACAGAGGACGACAGTTCTGGAGTGTTTCTGATGAAGAGAAGGCTCTGCTTTCATTAGGTTTATTTCTTTAAGTTTTGTTGATCAAAACTTTTTTTTGGCTGTGCTGCCCCTCCAGCCGTATTTGCCCCAGTCACACTCCAGGACTCAATGTCTGGGAAAGGATAAGTTACAAATCTCCTTGAGGTTTTTTTCCACCTTTTATGTAACTCTAGAAGCAAGAACCTTTTCAGATTCTAAAAGAGGGGCGGAGGGGAGTATGGATAACCTAAAATATATGTGTTGATTGCTGCTGTGCCTCCCACTCCCATTCTGCATGCAGAGCCTGGAAACACCAAGGCAAAGGTGTTTCCATGGTGTTTACTGTTTAGACCTCTACAGTCAATATCCCGCCCTGATAATAGCAAAGAGCATGTTAACATGTCATTTTCAGCCAAGATCTGCAAATTCAAATGTGCTGAGAATAATAGCCATGGATATGAATAAAGAACTGGATTTCAGGATGCTTGTGCAAGCCTCTCATGCCCCCAAGATAACAATTTCTCTATACTGATAATAAAGAGACTTGCTTTTTCCATGTTGAGTTCTCAGGCAGAACTGCTGATGCCACAAACATTTTATTTATTGCCAGCCCTGATTAGATTTACCAATATATTGCAGCCAGACACAGAATTAAGTGATTTTAAGTGATCACATCCTATTAAACATTTGTCTTTGACATGGCCCTGTTAATTGCTTTGCTCTGCTTTAAGAAGCCAATTCAATTTCAATTCAATTCTTTTAAAGTTCTGTTAAATAAGGAAGACAATATGCTGCCTGTTTTGTAAAAGCTGACAGCAGTGTTCAGGTAAAATAAAGATGAATTTGAGGAAGTTATTTATGTCCCAAACTAAACTGGAGTTAATTTTGGGTAATGATTCACCTTAGTTATTTAAATAGCAAACTGAATAAAACAGGAAAAGTGAAATGGCATCATGAAGGTTTTTTTTTTCCGACAGGGCTGAATATCTGAATGAAAGGGTTTTATTTTGCTTTGTTTCTTGAACAGTAAATTCCGTTTGGTGGGTTTAATCCAGACATTTCATTAATGTAGGTCAACTCAATCAGTTTTAACTCAAGAAAGTGAACATTCTGGGAGGGGGAAGAAAAAGGCTCAGTAATTCTGGGATATATACCAACAAAAAAACCAAAAGCTGAAAGAAATTTAGTTTTTGGTTCACTAAAAATCTTTCTATTGAATGACCGCAATTTGCATGTTTTCATTTTGTTTGCTGATGGTGTTTTTTAAAATATATGCTTTGGATTACCCGGAAATCAATCTCTTTTCTGATCTTCCAGAACTGCAAGCAAATAAACAAAAAAATATCCCTTATTCATGCACCTCTGCTCTTGAGGGAGTCTGTCTCTGAAAGCATTCCAGCACACTTTCACAGATGTTAGAACTTCAGATTGCTCTGATAGGATTCAGGGAGATGTCCAGAGAGTGAGATCTTCACTGATACTTTCTGACACTCACTATCAATGACATTTCTCACCAGATATCCTCTCCATCGTATCAGCACGCTCAGACCTGGGATTGGCAAAATCACACACACACACACACAAGAGAAAAAAAAGAGCTTACAGGTGAGATATGTCTAATATTTTGCTTCGTGCCTCTTTTCATGTCCTCAAAACAAGATTTGCAAATGAGAGAGACTGGAAAGACAAAAGTAGCAGCCCTATGAATTTGTATCTGCTCAAAAGACCCCTTATATCCCCAGTTTCAAAAAAAGGTCAGCGAGTATGAGGATGGGTGACTCTGTTCTAGTTTTGGTTGGACTGCAGGAGACAGCTCTGATCTGTTGGGCACCAGGCTCATTCTCAGTGCAAGCAGAAGGCAAAACATTCCCTATCCTGGCACTGCTTTTCTCGTCTAAGGGAAATGAGAATATGGAAAAGAGTGTGACAGGAAAGATGGACAGAAAGAACGAGAGCAAATCTGCTCCTTGGCGTGGAAGGAGAGGATATGAGCATGTCTGACTAAGCCATCTCCATGGAGGGAGGCTTGGAAACACTGGCATGGAGCTGCTTCCATGTGTGACTCATATTAAAAGTCAGCGTTAAATGAAGTGTGGCTGATTTGTGTGGTTCACGTGGAAAGTCACTGTTTAGGTGAAGTGGAAGATGAAACCTAAGGGATTAATTGCCAGTTTTTTTCAAGGGCGCTCCCCGACTCTCCAACTTGCTGAGGGTATTTGTGAGTGAGCAAATAATGATGGCCTGAGCTGGAGGGGGAGTAGGTGAGTGAGCAGCAGGAAAATTTACTGATGGTCTTGCTTGCCGTGGATTAGTGTGCCCTGTGCAATGTCATGAGAAACTGAGAAGCTCAGAGTTACAGAGAGGTGAGCAATTTTAAATTATTGGTTGATTCATTTTTGTTCTTCCTTTGGAGAGAACTTAGGGGCACACCCATACACAGGTCCTGGGTCTGTCACACATGCTGCATTTCCATCAGTCCTCATGCACAGCACTCTGCTCACAGGCCCATACAATAAGTCCCTGTGATTCAGTATTCCTTCCAGGCTTTTCATTTGTTTCTTGTGCTATAGATCTGCTGGACATTAGTGTGTGTATACATAGACAAACATATTTGATTTATGGAAACTATAATGACCTGCAGTGAGATAGTCTCACCTGTCCCCAGAATGTTAATCTTCATTTCCCACAGTCACTTACTCTTAAATCTGACTGAAGGCTACTGGGTCTGGCAGGAGAACTGTAACAGCCTTCTCCTGCTCTGAGATAAGAGCAGTGGAGCCCAGAAAACAAGAACGATGCTGACAAGCCAAAGAATCCTGTATAAATTACACAGCTGTCGTCTAGATT
The DNA here is from genome assembly GCA_013398055.1 of Ifrita kowaldi. NCBI lineage: Eukaryota > Metazoa > Chordata > Aves > Passeriformes > Cinclosomatidae > Ifrita > Ifrita kowaldi. Next base: position 340,076 of record VZRS01007801.1, on the reverse strand, counting down.
TCATGGAAGCTAATCCTATTTGTGTTTTGCTCTGTGTTTCTCGGTAGTCAGGTTCCTGCCATTGTTACACCTGCAACCTTCTCTTTCTTAAGCTTCATTTTTTGCATTCAAGCCCAAGGTCATGCTGCAGAGCTCCAGGATGACCAGGCAGTGGCTTGAGATTTTAAGTGCAACAGGTCTCATGTTTTTATGTACATGAGTTCACTGGAATTATTATTTGAATGGATTTGCAGGCAATACAATAACATGGCTGAGTGTACTGATAAGACTGAAAGCAAGCCTTTTCAAAATATTTTGGTTCATGAAAAAAGAATAATTAAATGTTTTAACTCGTCCTGGTTCATGGTTAAGGTAGTCAGAGAAATCTTGTCTTTTCCCACAAAACGGAATTTTCATTTTCTGTCCATATTCTGGGGGATATTTCCCCCTTGTCAGGGTGTTGGGTGGACCAGAGCAGCATTCCTGGCACAGCGCAGCCCCGTGTCAGGTTCTGAGATGAGCACACGCTCATTAGAGCACAAATCAGGACACCCGTGGTCCGTTCCCAGACACAGCCCTGGCTTTATTAAATCCCCTCTGCACCTTAGTGACACCAGCTGGACAGTGCCTTAGTGAAAGCTTGTCTGGGGTAATAAAAGTCCTGACATATTTATGGAATAACGTGTGAAACATGTTTTTAATTACTGCCTGCAAAGGTGCTCTTTAAGCTCGTCAGTGCATGCGTACTTTTATGTAAGCGAAATAGGGGGGCAGTAAAAAGGAATCTCATTGATCCCAGGAATAATTTGTCACCCTGAATAAGAGAACCTGAGAGTCCTTGTGTTAGAACAGTTGATTGTAAAATAAACAGCACATTTTATTGTGTAGCCATGCCTGCTCCCCAGAGCCTGCAGATCCATTACTTACACTGCTCTGGTCTCACCATGAAGCCAGTCAGTCAGCAGTGTAAATCTTTCGTCTCCTCAGGTCATCTCAGAACACTTCAGCTGTGGGTTGTTTTTTTTTTTCTTTATTTCTTTTGCATTGTTTATAAACCTGCCAAGGTCTGAAGAGGGAACTTTTGTTTGTCCCAGAGGTCGCATATTACACAACTCATTTGCTGGTTCAGTTACAGACACCACAAGCTGTCTTGCCTTCAGTTTGCAAGCTGGAACCACTTTCCATTTGTAATTGAACCAGCTCTTCCCCTTGTGTTTAGTGAGACCTGTTGGACACTGCATCTTTGTCTGATCCTGTTCAAGCTATGCAGAAACTATTCGAGATATCTGGAAAAGAGGTTTGGGTTGTAAGGGGTTGGCCAGATCCCAGGATGCCATTTTATTCTGGGATTTCAACACCCAGCAAATGTTTCAGCGGTGATGTTCAGTAGGAGAAGAGGGAGCTACGAAACATGAGTATCTTCGTTGCTTTTCACAAAAATTGATGAAGGCAAAATGAGATAATGAACTGCACAGAATTTCCCAGCTGGTTTTGGAAAAAAAAAAAAAAGAGAAAGAGAGAGAGGGAGAGAGAAGAAAATTCCCCACGGAGTTTCTGGATCAGAGCAGGGCACACAGCCATTGAAGCATTTAGTCCTGGTTAGTGTCTTCAGCCTGGTGCACAGCAATGCACGTGGGGATGGTTGTCACGAAACACCAGAATGAGTTGCTGATGGATACAGAATGAAAGACCCAGAGTGGATAAGGAGCTTAACACAAGCCTGGGAAGGGTTTCTGGCCTTTGTGCTACCTCGGGGACAAGTGCTAAACCTAAGGAGGACTGTGAAAGAAAAGAGAAAAGAGGGGAGGTGGTGTATGAGAGCTTCAAAGGGCAAGAAAATATGAGACTGGCCCTTTCTCAAGAGCTTAGAAGCAAAATTGGCTTCCTGGAGAGAGAACATAAGAAATCTGGCAACCTAAATATATTTAAAGGGCTTACAGCTCTCCAGGGAAAATTTTGAGGCTATTGAAGTGGAAAAACCCATTTGCTAAAATTAAACAGGCTTTTTTTTTTCCCAGAAAAAGAAAAAAAGAAAAAATTGACAAAGCAGACAAATGTTTGGCAGGAGACCCAGAAAAGAAAAAAAAAAAACAAACATCACAACCTGGCAATAGCAACAACATGATGTGGGAAATCTGGGTGGAGGAGAGGTCCAGCCCGCTTTCCTTTTGTCTTCCACAAAATCTGCAAGGGGAAAGTGAGATATTCGTCCATGTGGAGTTTCCTAAAGAGCCAGCTTTGCAAAAAGAAAACTAAAAAAAAAAGTTCTTAAAAAACCAGAAGAGAGCCTTTCCAAGCAGAAATTTGAAGATGTAAGGCCAGTGAGAACTGTTGCAGAGCTAATGTTGAACAAGCCCTAATAGCTGGTGTGTGATAGGGAATGGTGATTGCTGCTCCACCTTGGGCCCCAGCCTAATGCTGAGAACAGGCGCGGTCACAGTGAGTGGCTCATGAGATGGAATGGCAGGTGCTGAATGATTTTTAGCTAATTTGACTGCACATTTTGAAGAAATTGGCTGTGAAAATGTTAGTGTGAAACAGTGCCTGGTCCAGGCCTCTATCCCTCCATGCCTGAAGCAAGGCACACGCCACTGAGATGGATTTATTCTTCTTGGGTTCTGAGCATCTGCATCCCTGCAGCCCACGGGAAGCTGGAGAGCACAACGTGTGACATCTCAGCTCTTACTGTGGCAGCAAGCTGTTGACCTGGAATCGAAGCTTTGCCCCAGGGAGGAGTGGAGTGAGGGAGAGAGCAAAGTTCCTGCTGAAACAGTCCGTAAATCTTGGCAGTATTTGTGAAGTGGATGGCAGGTCGTGGAGAACATCTCTGCGCTTACAGAGAGGTAAGGGTGAAAACACTCCACTCACAGCAGCTACTGAATCCAAAGGAATAATGGGGCTTATGGGAGAGATGCCCTTGCGTTTCCATGGCCAGCTAGGTGTGAAGGGCCCAGCAGGAGGTCAGCATTAACCTGCCTTGTTAATACTGTGAGCCCAGATGTCAAGCTGATCAGCCCTTCCCTCCCTCAAGTATGCAAGATGGATGTAAATTCTCACAGAGTGTATTCCCCTAAGATCAATGACCTGGTTAAGGCTAATTACCACGCACTCTCACTCTAAATTAAAAGGACCTTAGTAACTGAAAGCCCTGTATGATTAAGTGGCTCCAAAGATTAACTGTGATAAGAATGGTGTGGAGTTTCAAGGTTTCCTCAGTGCTATGTATTTGTTACTCTCTGAACCCACCACAGGGACCTTGGAGCTCTGCTTCTAAAGGTCTGCAAAGTGAATTCGGGGTCATTTGGCAGTCGGGAGAGGACAAACCAAAGAATGCTTTTGAGCACCAGCTTTGTCTGGGCAGCAGAAGTTTGATCCCTGGGGCATTGGCTGGGACAGTGAGCCTGGTGCTCCTCCATCAGCATCCACCCTGCTCCTACTGCCCTTGCTGTCACCCGTGTGCTGAGCCAGGGCAGCTTTAGGAGAATTTTCTCCCTGACTTCACCTGAGTGCTGAAGGTGCTGGTGCCTCCTTGTTCCCTGAGCAAGTGCGGAATGTAGCACCAGTGTGACACCCCATTGCCAACTTCTGTGCTTCGGACTTGGCTGATACAGGAGGTTTTCTGTAGAGGCAGCAGCTTTCCACCCCTGCCGCAAGGGGGAAAAGGAAGAAATCTTGGAGAAGAAAGGCTGAGGGCTAATGGAAATGGTTCCTGTCTATTCCCTACAACAGGGGAGGCAACAGCCTACGAGCAACCCGCCAGTCTCAGAGCAAACGTCCAGCTGGAGCAGAATAGTGCCTCTGTCCATGGCTGGTAGTGGGTGCTTAGAAATGAGTATTAGAAAGAGAAAAAAACAGAGAAAGAAAACTCCCTGTCAACACCTCTCCTCATTTTTCAGTAATCTGCAGTTTAAAGAGTCCCAGATTGGAGCTTGGATCTACTTCACTGTGTTTAATAAGCCCTTGATGTACTTTTCTTCCATGAATTTGTCTAATTGCTTTTTGAACCCATTTATACTTTGGGCAATGAGCTCTACAGTTTGATTATGCTTTGTGTGTGAAAAAGGGCTTTCTTTTCTCTGCTTAAATCTGTGGCCTGATCGGTTTATTCGGCGCCTCTTGTTTCTGCCTTACAAGAAACAGTGAAAAATGGTTCGTAGTCCCTTCTGTGCTGTTTGTGATTTTATATAAGCACACATAAACCCTTCCCTCATCAAACTGACGAGCCCCAGCCTTTTGATTTCTGTGCCCAGGACCTGCCCCATACCCACCTGGTTGCACTTTCAGCCATCTCTGTGCCCCTTCTAAAAAATAGATAAGATTTCTCAAATAAGAACTTTTGTCTGAGATAGCAAAACCAGAATAATCAAGATGTGAATAATTTTAGCAGTGCCTTTTATTCTTTTGTACTCTGGATATTTCCTAATTGCTACTAACATACTCCTGACCTCTGCTGAACCCTGAACTGACTTTTGCAGAGAAATTCCTAGTGATTCCAAGATAACTCCTGAGAGATTCTGGCTAATTTGGAACCATTTCTATGTATTTACAATTAAAATTTATTTTCCTCTTGTGCAACACTTTATGTTTATCTGGTCTGGAAGGGTTGTTACCATTCACTTTGTGAAAAAAAGATTCTGAAAGTTGTTCTACTTGCATTTCAAATAGAGAATTCTTCAGATTCATCCCTCGTAAACTACTGACCTCCTCCCTGGTGAACTCTGATAAAAGAATTTATTAGGCTTTTCCACTTCAGTTTTTCTTTCTTGAGGACCCATTACACACTAATCATGAGCTGCCAGTATAAAATATCTGACAAGTTTCTTGTTTCTGATGTGCTTGAATTGTGACTTCAATTGCCTCTCAGGAGCTGTTTCTGAAAACCTTTTTTGCCCTGCCATATGACAGATTAACATTGAACTTGGCTAAACTCTTTTCTGTTTTCCTCTTTTTGGCCCAATTTCTGCTCTTCAGTGGATATCTTCTACTTTAAGTATCTTTTTTTCCAAACATAGCCCTTTTCCCTGTATTCACTCCTTCTGCAATTTTTGATGCTAGAAATTTTAGTGAGCAACTAATGTGATCTTTTCAACGATTTTCATGCCACGGGAAAAGTTTTTTACCCTCTTAGCTGTTGATTTTCTGCTTCATTTTTTATGAGGCTGGCTCTCCTCAAGATAAATTCTAATGCTACTGAAGTGAAGGGTTTGTTCATTTGTTTCTGAATCCTACAAGGCTGTTGAATTGAATTAAATTGTGCCTGTTATTACAGATGGATTCTTAAATAGCTGTGTCTCAAATCCAGTCCTGGTCAGAACTCGATGAAGAGTTGTCTTTTCCTCCTACAGGGTCTCAGAGCTGTGTATCCAGACTTTCCATATTCATCAAGCTCAATGCACAGACATGTATTAATAGGGACAGCAGAATTATGCCTGGCTGGGACATGGATTCCTTTCAGGCTCAAACAGATCACATGAAAAATAACTGGGTTAGCATATAAACAGCCTGAGATCTTTGGAATTTGTTTTTGTTTGGGTTTGTTTTATTTTTGTTTGGTTTTGTTTTGGGGTTTAAAAAAATTTTTGTGTGATTTTTTTGTTTTGTTTTGTGGGCTTTTTTGTCACTTTTGTTTATTTGTTTATTAATAATTCATCTGTCTAGGTGTCCAGAAGTAGATTCATATATTGCATATCTCTGTGCTGTGTTCCTGTCACAGCTCACGTAGTAAAGGAACAGATTTTTGGTGTGATAATGCCCACTTTTATCCAAAAAATATGTAGTTGCTTTTCTTCAGATGCTCAGAAAATTACTGACCACTTCTGAAAGTCTGTAATTACATCATCCTTTCTGCTTTTCTCAAGAATTTCCCCAAATTCTGCCACTTTATAAATATTATTGATAAGATCCCCAAGTGTTCAAGGCTTGTGTCGTCTGTACCAGCATTTCCTGAAAGCTGGCTCTACTATCTGATGCAATAAATATTGCTTAGAACATCCAAGACTATAAATCAGTAGGAGAATAACCTGGACCCAGTAGCAAATTATCACAGGCAAGCTTACAGATCTGTAGAGATTTGCAAACTTTACTTGAACCCAAACTCAAATGTTTAGTATGTGGGACCTGTACGTGGGATCAGCTGGACTGCAGACCCTTTCTCTGTAACCCTTTAATAAATCCATGCCTTTATTTTTAGTAGCAGCTTTAACTGCCAAGTTATCTGTCATGTCTGGCCTGTCTGATCTTCTTCACTGTCATATCAGAGTGCTCATATTAAATAATATACTGGCACCATGTTTTTGCAAGAGGATTTTGATAAGCAATAAGGGGAGAGTCTGATAGCATTGCCATGCTGCAAGGAGAGCTGAATCCTCCCATTCTGTACCCGAATTAGCTCTGCCAGTGCCTTTCCCAGAACAGCTGGCTTTGCTGGCTGTTCCAGCCCCACATTTCTGAAGCATTCAGCAAAATCCACTTCTCTCTGCACTGCACCTGCTATTCAGGGGACAAATCTCACACAGTGACCCCACAGCACTGCCCACCTCTCTATTCCTACAATCTCCTCCTGTGCCCGGAGTGCCAGGCAAGGTAATAGTGGGATATTCCCTGCTCTTGATAAACAGTGACAGGATTCAGATGGCTGAGCTCATTTCCACTGTAGCCTTGAGCAGGTCTGAAGCTCCATCTCCGGTGTTGAGAGTTTTAATATCCCATCTGCTGCCCTTTGCTAGCTGCTCCAAGGTCAGACCTACTAAAGAAGATATCTGCATTCATTGCCATGGAAAAGAGGAGATTTCAAGGTAACTGCCATGAAATGGGAAGGCTGGAAACACAGGGCAAATAAATTAGACTACTTTCACCTCCCCACTCAATGTTTCTATACTGCCCATGTGCTGGAGGAGGATTCCTGGGCTGTGCTTCCCCCATCCCTGGGCTCTGAAAGGCCAGGGGGAGTGGTGTGCAGAAGCACACAAAAACATAATTGCTTTCAATTTTCTCTTTTGTAGTGAAATTTTATGGTCAGGATGCAGGGTGATCTGCAAGACAAGTTGGCAGAGGTTTTGGGCCAAACATAATTTGGGATCGCTGCCCCAGAAATCCTGGAACTAGATAGAGACATAAAAATGCTCTGAATGCAGGTTGAGAACTAAATACAGTGTTTGTTATTCTGTCTGTCTTAGTCTGGCAAGAGACTGGAATAATAAGAGGTGGGGAAGCATTGTTTCTGCTATGGATACAGCATGATTACTTTTTCTTGGAATGTGTCTCTTTAGAGGAGATGGATAAAACTGACCAAGGCAATCTGCACGTTCCCAGCAAAGGTCTGTGAAATTACGGGCTGCAGTCTCAAAGGTGGCGTGGCAGAAATGCTCCAGCAGTGATTTATAATTTCCCACCGGCTGAATTCTGATGGTGGGGAGTGAGTAGGACAGGAGTGACGCAATGCCTTGGAGGAGAGAGCTGTTATTTGTGCACAAATGCACTAATAATCAACAATGGTGAGAAATGAAAGGGAACATTCACGTGGCAATTTAATAGGGTTTTGGGAACTTCTGATATGAAGTTTTGCATGAATCCAAAAAGGGACTCCAGCAAATTCCTTTTCCCCTTTTTAATGGAGGTTAAACAGATTTTAACAAATCTTAGGGCATATTTATTAAATATTATGTAGATTTTTACAAACCCACTGGAGATTCAATAACAGTTATTTTTGAGTTAACAAATCTTTCCTTGTGCTTGTTAGAGATCTTGGTAGATTAAACAAGGAGCCAGGTCTAGCAAATGTTGAAATTTAATATTTAGAGTCAGTCTGAATAAACCATGGGTGGATTTTGCAATGACGTGTTCAAGTTTTAACAAATATTGTCTCATCTCAAGAAAATAAATGTTAAATAAGGATGAAGCTAATAAGGTTCAGCAAGACAAGAGCTCCATTTACAACTCTTTTATGTATTTAATAAATACATTTATTAAATGAAGTGCAGTGCTCATTGGAGATTGTATCAACGTAAGAAATTCATCTCTGGTAGGACTTAATCAGACTAATTCCCCATTTATTAAACGTTCTTGAGATTTAAGGAGTCCACATCAAGCTTAATGTGCATCTGGAAGGCTCTGTAAAGCATTCATAAGGAATGGCAGCAGTGGCAGCCTTGAGGTTAGGAAGTATCTTCATCCTTTATTCTCGTGCTTCACCCCAGGAAAGGGACATCTGAAGGAAGGAGTAGGAAGTTATTTTGAAATTAAAGTGTTTCTAATATTAAATTTGTGTGGGAGAGAAGCTTCTGGACACAGTCATGGAGACAGAGAAGTTCATACCCAGAAGTAGGAGGACAGTGAGTTAACTGGGGTTGTGGTAGCTGTAAGATTGTACAGACCTGACACTCTGGGACAGACACCAAGAATCTGGAACACTGAATATTCAGCATTTTCAGCATTAAGGAAAATATATATCTTGCAGATTGCAGTGGACTGACCCTTTAGCCACAGTCCAGGTGGAGTAGCAGGGCAAGCATCTGTTAGTCATTTGTCTTTCTGTTCTCTACCTGCAATTTCTATTCCTGGCCAGCTCAGCTCTTGGCTGCCTTGCTGAGACAAACAGAGAGGTGATGAGTGGATCTGGTCATTTTTTGAGTGGATGTCTGTCCCCTGGGAGGTGGAACAAGGCTCTCAGGTTGCGCCTGGGACCCCTGGAGAGCTCCTAGGTGGTCTCAGGGCTCGGCAGGTGCTGCTCTGGAGAATGGTGTGCTGAGAACCTGAAGGACATGAATGAATTTGAGCCCACTGACGACCCCAAGTGTATTTTGGTAACTCAAAATTCACACTGTCCAATATCACCATACTCTTCCCAATGACACCACAGCAGCATGCTCACTGTTCCCAGAGCATTATCACTTCCATGCACTCCTACTGCCCATGGTGCCCTCAAGGATTGGCCACGTGAACACAGCAGCGTTCAGGGTGGGATTTGATAGGCCTGGGACAAATGTATTTGACTTGTTTTCACATCTAGTAGAAGTTCTTCAGAGAAAAATTCTCAGTGATGACATTTGCAAAGTGAAAATCTTGACTTTGGCTTGGCTTAGTTCATTCAGAAGATGGTGTAAATTAAATGTGGATCTTTGCTACCTGCAGCACATTTTGAGAGTCTCCCACATCTGTCATAGAGGGGGACAAAGCAAAGGGACCTCAACAAGGCAGAGGAGGCCAGCAGGAGTGCACACTTAATATAAACAGGACTATTTACTGCTGTCTGCTGCTGTTCCACAGCAGATTTCCCAGCAGCAGAGAAAACATCTCTCAGAAGAGATAATAATCATAATTGAAATCAGAAAACCCTCAAGTATCTTTGTGTGCGCAGTAATAGCACGACATTTCGAATCACAGTGGGATTAATAACGGGGCTGTGTTCTGCCACTTGTGGCATGTTTTGTTTGGGGCAGGGGGATGAGCTGTGCTGCACAGTCCCCAGGGATGGCTCTTGAAGGACTTTTCCTCCTGACCCTCCCTGAAGGAGGGGTGGCATCTGGTTTGCCAGTCAGTGGAAGAATGACCAGAGCTCAAGCTGGACCTGGCATGATGGAACTGAAGCTATTTAACATTCTGGCACTCCACACAGGAAGAAGAGAGAAGCACAGGAAAGCTAAGCTGATATTCAGCTCACACCACATTTTGAAGGAACAATTATAAAATGCAAATACTCTGGACACTTGCTTAACAAAGCAAATCTAGCCATTACCTGCCTCTGTTCTTTTATCAAACATCCATTTAAAGAGAAAATTCTCTTCTGTTTTTTCCTCTCCCAAGGTCTATGATGTTAATGCAAGTTGTCCATCAGAATCCTCACTGTATCACCACGCTGAAGGAAGCTGGCTCCTACTCAATGCTTCTTGTGTCACATCAGATAACGATGATAACTCTGCTGGGCATCTCCTTGTGCTGGGCAGCTTTTTACAACAGGAAGGTTTATGGCAGGTGAGAACTCCTCATTTTACAGCAGGAACACAGAGAAAACCACACTTTTTGCCAGAGCAGCTCCCACATGTTGGCAGGAAGCCACCAACCAGATTAACCCATATGTGCAAGCGAGATGTGCTAAAGAAACAGCCATTGCCTGAGCTGGTCACTTTTATTTCTAAACCAACCTTGACCTGAATCTATATCAGCTCTAACTACAGCATCACCTGCTGCTGATCCCTTCTCTTCTGGCCAGGGTCCAAGGGTAGCTCAGTCCCATCTATTTCAACGTCTGAGATAGTGACAAAAACCTCAGGTTATCAAGATGTCAAGCAAATACTGAAAAACAGGCAAAAGACCTGAATACTGGGGGGGAAAAAAAAAAAAGAAAGAAAGAAAAAAAAGCAGTATACAGCTGGAGGAAGCCTCCGTTCCCAAACCCAGACAGCTGGGCTCTTTCCTTGCTGTTAAACCTACTTCATTCCTCCCGGCGTGGACAAGCTGACCCTCCTGCTCTGGAAGCTGGGACTGCCTTTCCCGAGCGGGAGGAGCCAGCCCTTTCCCAGGTGTCGGGAAGGTGGCTGTGGCAGGCGGCTCCGCAGCAGGTGTCAGCAGTGACGCAGGAAAGCAGACAAGTGTCTCAGTATTCCCTGTCTGTCGGCCCCTCTCTTCCTCTGCCATTTACATGGTGTGCAAATTATTAGAGCCTTTTGCTGCCTTCAACGGGATTTTGAAAATAGATCATCCGAAATTAAGGTCACTTTTCTCCCTTTTCTGATTAGCATTGAGCTGCTTCCATATCTCAGGGGTGGGGAATAAAATTTAAATGAGTTTCAACAATTATTAGGAAATTTCTTCTAAGATGCCATTACGTTCTTGTTTCTGAGATCTATTTCTTCACAGCAATCAGTTTTAAGAGTCGCTGTTTAATTCAGGTGACAGGTCCAGGGGAGTGAGACATGGACAAATCTGAGGCTTAACGTTAGAATAAAAGAGAAATCAAATGGAATTGGGTTTTACACTCTGTCTTTCACACTGGGCACATTGTTCTTCACATTTATCACCATCTATAAAAGATGCAAGAGGAGGAGGAAAAAAGCAGGAAATGAAATGCCAAAAAAATAACTGTCTTTAAATGATGAGCAGCTGAAGAAAGCCAGAGAATTCAGACTGGAAAGGACACCCTGAGATAAGGCACTGAATGGTGGATTTGTTAAAGGGAGAGATGAGCTGGAAGACATAAAGATTGATGTAGGAATTTACAAAACTCTTCACAGTGTGAGAACTCAACTAATTCTTAACTCCCTTAATCTGCAGACCCAATTATCTTCACCCCATCAAAAAGTGTTCCACAACAAGCAAAAAAAAAGACCAGAAAGCAGCCCACCATAACATTACCTTTCCATTTTTACCAGTGTTTAATAGCAGAGTGCTCTGCTGAGATTTCCCAGTGCTAAGAATCCATTACTTTTAACTCAATATGCCACAGTACTTTATGAGTGCACTAACTAGCACTGTAAATAATTGAAAATAAGTGATACTTGTTAAAATAAATGAACAAAGTGTATTTTGTAATGCAGTACCTTTGATTTTTTTATTGTGTTTGATTGCTAATTTGCAGAATTCTCCACTCCCAAATACATCTCTTAGTCATTAGTGGAACTTGTTCTGATCTGTTTCATGAATAGAAATGACTACATGGTTTTGATATCAGTAAAAGAGGGGGTTCCTCAGCTATGGAATATGTCAGTTAAATAAGAGGAAAGGACAGGAGTTGCTGCTGTTATGTAGTTTAGGAATTTATCCTGCTTGTTCCTCATCCTACTGAAGCTGGAGTGCTCTGTAAGTGGAGGCAACAGGAGAAAAATGGGGTTGGAAAAATTGAAAGTCAGAGGTATTTCTTTTACATGAGGTATAAATTCAATATAAACCCAAATTTTTTTCTGGTTTTATTTTTCATGGTAGGGATTGAGTGAAAGAGCCATTAAATGAGTTCCTTTTCTCCTGAATAAAGGAGTAACAGGCTGAGCTGTTCCTTTTTTGTGTCAGTGACTCCATCGCTGTCATTTCAGGAGACACCAGGGTGAATGCCACCAGCCTGGTCTCACAATCCACGCTGGCCAAAAGATAACAGGTAGCATCAACTCAAGCCAATTATATCAGGAACCATTTTATGGCTGTACCAGTAACAGCCCCAGAGCCTTAGAAACCTCTGGGCATCCTCACCCAGCAGACAACTGCACAAGCAGGCACCAGGCTACAGCCAGCAGCTCCTTGCTGGGGAAAAGGTTCTGCGTGTATTGGCTCCAGTGCTTAACCTGGGTGATTTTTCTTTTTTTTTGTGCCTTCATTTACATCCAACGTTGATTGCTGCTCACCTTCTATATGCTCATGTATTCCTTCTGTTTCAAAACCTGCTCGTTATTTTAGAGCCTTGTCCTGCTTGCTGATATCAAACAGGAATGCTTTGCCCTATACAATTTTGGCAATCACATTTGAAAGGGACTTCAGCAGAGCAGCAGATCCACTTCCCTGCCCCAAGGCAGGAGTAATTGTCCTCCTGTCGTCCCTGACAGATGTTTGTCCCATTTAAAACTACCAGAGGCGGGGACTCTACTGAGTTCCTGGTGCTCTGCTCTCTTCATCACTTGAAAGTTTTTCCTGACATCTCTTCTGAGACTTTCCTGCAATTTATTCTCACTTCTACTTACCCCACTAACTGAAAGCGGAGGACAGGTTACCGCCTTTCTCAGTGTCTTTTTAATGTTATTCAAAACTTAAGTTCCCCACTGAATTTTCTCTTCTCGTAGCTGAACGATCCCAGGCTGTTCAGTCTTTGCTTGCAGGTCGTGTTTCAGTCATTTGATCTTCCTGCTTTCCTTTGGTCTCTCTCCAACAACTCTGCCTGTCCCTTGAAGTGTGCATTAAAACCTCACAGCGATTGCCCAGGAAAGCCTCCAACACACCAGGTTTCATTGCTGGTTAAAAGAGACTGAACTCACACCTCATGGCCTAGGATTTCTGTTTTCCTAGGATTTTCATTTCCACATTTCCAGCAAGCAGGTACAATGAAAAAGTCTTTACAGCACTTGGTCTGGCCACCTTCAATCGCTTGTTGTTCAGTCAGAATAAAAGTTGGCTACTCTTAGTCAAGCCAAATTCCCAACTAGCTGGCGTGGAATTTATTGAGGACTCCAGGATCTGACCTTCTGTCCTAGATCATGTGTGTGACCTCAGGATGTACCAGAAAACAGTCTGTTAGCTAAACCATTTTTTTAAGGAGGGACTGGTTCAAAGTGAAAGAAGTCTAGCAGTGTGTCAAATAATTTTTCCCTATGCATGAATTTGTATGAGCCATATGGAAAGGAAGAGGCGTAGGACACCAAATTTCCATATAAAGCCTTTTCAGCACGATAACAAGGATTCAAAATTCCTTTTGCAGGCAGAATATAAAAGGTTAAACATGCCAGTAGAGCTGCCACTGTCACCCTCCCCATTTTTCCCCCCAAAACAGCTCATTTTTTTCGACAAAGCCAATTATCTGAAAATGACAGGAAATGATTAGTCATGTTAATTAAAAATAATTTTCTTTCCCACTCCTAAAAAGGTCAGAACGTCAGCTGTATGGAAAATTGAGCCTTCATGCACTTTCATTTGATTTCCCATTCAAAGTCTAATTAGTTACAATTTGTTGTTAAAAGAGATCATTTTTTTGATAAAGCCGACATTTTTTATCCTCTCCCTAGTCATTATGAGGTTGATATTATTATTCCACTATATGTGTATATGATTTCATCACACAGGCTTATCAAAACAACCTTATGTAATGGGCACAGAGGGAAAAGACAGGGTGGAACGGGGGAGCACTTTGCAGTTATTTCTAACCAACAAGAACTTGAGCAGCACAGGGCAGTGGCACCACAGACCTCACAGTCAGAGGGTTTTGCTTCACCATCTCTAACTAAAAAAGTAAAAAAGGAATTTGGAAATACCATTAGGGCTGTCCCTGATGTTGGGTTTCAAGGCTCCAGAATGCAAAGCCAAGACAAAAGACAGAGAGGATAAAGCAGCAGCAGAGAATGGTGGGAAAGGCTCATTTTAATTTCGCTGATAGAAGGGCCAGGGAGTTTCCTGGGCTGGCTGAGCAGCTCTGCCATTTGATCAGGCAGGCATAACCTCACTCACCCCATGTCAGGTGGGCTGACAGGGTGGCTTTGTCTCCGGCATGCAGTTCTCACAACCTGGCTGCTCCCAAATTTTATGTGATGATGAGATGAGTCCAGTGAAAAATGTGTGTCTGTCTTCCATGGAGAGTTTTCTTAAGATGTTTCTTAGTTTTTCCCCCCCTTTCCTTTCAAGGGAAGTAAGTCACATGACTAGTGACTAATACACAGAAAATAGTGCTGAAGGATGAGCGCTCACAAGTAGTTTATGTACAAACTCCACACGAAGAGACAATGCTGACAGGAGTGAACAATTACAACATCATCCATAACATATTGGCACACTCCCTAGGCTCACAGAGACTTCCTGACAGGTCTGAGTGATAAATACCATTTTAGGAAAGTCCTCAATGGGAGAATTGATTAATTTAAAGATTTCCAGTCTCAGCTCGGCTCATACTGGAACCAATACTCTGACCCTTTCTGGTCACCTTGAGGTACATTATTCCCAAAGAAAATTGCTTTTTCTTTTAATGAGAATTTGTGCTTCCACATCTCCTCCCACCTCCTGTGGGCGTGGCAAACCCGGGGAACAAATAGAAGTGTTATTGCTGAAAATAACAGCTTACAACAGTTTCAGACTAACTCCCAGTGACTTAATAGAGCCCGTCAACATGGAAAGACCATTGAGCAGCACAAGCCAAATGAGAAACCACTTAGCAGCCCAGCAGTGTGGGAGATTAAAATACTCCTTTGCAGAATATAAAGGTCAGTGAGGCAGTAAACTCCTTAAAGGGGAAGACAAAACATTTCATGCATGAAGGACCAGGACACGTGTCAGACACATGTGTCAATAATCCCTCCTAAAGGAAAATATATTGATAATTTTAATTGGAGGACTTAATGGCACATGGAGGAGGCGACAGCGCTGTGGTCAGTCACGGGCTCCCCAGATGGGATGGGAACCCTCACAGACAGAGTTATGCCTGGTTTTCTGTATCCTCCTATAAACCCCCTTGTGACACCTGAGAGAGCAGCTCATGCCATGAGACACCAACACACCCTAATCCCTGATGGGATTGCCCATCGAGCGGGCACACAACTGTGTGTGTGTGCTAACATCCATCCTAAAGAGTTTTAAATTGCACTTGTCATCCAGATATTGGAGTGAATCTGTGCAGCTCACAAGCAGCAGTGGCCTTGTCACCCTGTAGGAGTCCACTTAGCTAACTGAAGTGCTGTCCAAAGACTTCCTTCTCCTGAGCATCAGCATTACCTTTCTATTCTGTGCAAATGGGGAAAAAAAAAATGGCAAAAGCCACAAATGGAGCGTTAAGGAGTTTGTTTTGGTGTCATGTCAGGCAGTGGTGGCATGTGAATGAATCCACCAGAGTGGAGGAGTGAGCTGAGAGCACCTGATGTACTCATAAGTAGAAACATGGAGGCAAAGAGAGGTGGACAGTATTTTGTAGAGGTGAATTCTCCTCTCCTTTGGACCTCTGTGAATTTAAAACCATATTACTAGTGAGCATAGAAAGCTGTAGCAGAATCTATCCCCTTGCCTCTGTTTTCCAGCTCCATTTCCTCTGCATATTATTGATGATAATAATAACAATAATAATACTCAGCACTTAAAGCTTTTCCAGAAAAAGCTGATGTCTCTAAGCCTGCTGCCAGCAGGGGATATGGAACAGCTTGCTATGAGAAAATGCTGATTCTGAAAATCTGAGTGTTTCAAGGGACAGTATCAATTTCATCTGACTTTTATTTAACATTCTGCTTGGGTAAGGTTGAAGCACTTTGTTTCAGCCTCATTGTGTTGGCTCTCATATGAATTATATTGTTCACCAAAAAATGTTGCAATGGGGAAATTTACAAAAGCAGTTTAGGAAGGGAAATTTCATTTAATGAGAAATCTCAGAATACTGGGGTCCTTCTTCAGAAATCATTCATTTTTCTTCTGAATTTTCTTTGTAAAGAAGAGAAACTGAAATATTTGGGGAGCACAGGCTGGAAAGCAGAAGCTCTATAGCGACAGTGATTTTGAGAGTGAATTCACCCTATTCTAAAGGCCACAAAAGTGGGGATGGGGAAAGTAGACTGAAATTCCAGTAAAACACAGGAATCAGCTTTCCCGAGGAGATTCCTGTGACTGTGTTTTTCACCACCTTTTTCAAGAGTCCATGAGCCTTTTAGAGCTGGCTCAAGGTTTCTCAGCAGCTTGGGCAGGACTGAGCAGTGCCATTCCACAGACAGGACACTGGGACATCAACAGGAACACAGAGGTGAAAGTGTGCTCTGAAATGATGCCCAGAGCAGGGCTCTGGGTCTCTCTCAGCACGGGAGATACAGTCATACGAACTTTCTGGAGCTGTGCAGTTGGGAAAACAAACCAAAGGCACTTTGCTTCCTGAAAAAGACAGTGTCAACAGCCGGTGTCATCCCTGAAGGGACTGCCACCAGGACACAGCTAATAAATGCAGGCGGGCTTACATCTGTACCACTGGCCTGCTCTGCATCCCTTCATGAATCACTTCATCCCTGCCTTCTCACCACCTTCTGGGTTTGTCCAATTTAGCTCTTCCTGAGGGCAAGAACTCCAGGTGGCTCTTTAGTGTCTGACACAACCTTGGTTAGTGCTTTTAGGCAGGAATGTGTTACAGATAATAAACCTGAGTGCTTGGATGATGAAAATAGCCTGGGGTTTTCATTCAACACTACACTCAACATGAGCATATATGAGATCAGATCTTGCATTATCTTAATCTTTGCAATGGGTTTTGTGGCACCAGGAACTCAATGAAAGCCATAAAACCAAGCCATGAAGCCCAGCTGCCTGCATCCACCCGGTTTTGACTCGGATGTTAAACCACGTGGAAACTGCACACTCACTATGAATACATTAGGGAGGCAAAACAGAAAAAAAAAACCATCTCAAGGAAATGGGAAATGGGAAAAAGGCTTCTGAATTTTTTAATAACGCATGCTCTGATTGAAGGGTTTGCTGGGGATCTTGTTTATATTCCTGCAGCAAATAAAGTACTCTGAAATAAAAGCTGTTTGGTCCTTTCAAGCTAATAGCCCTTTGTTCACAGCACATTACTGGAACAATTTTTAAATAATGACTTAATTATTTTTTTATTCCTTGAAAGATGCTTTTTTGCAGTCAGAATCTGGTTCTTTGTTTTCCCAGTCTGCACTCTGATTCATTAGTGCTACTTGCATCCAACTTGTAGAGGTTTATTTGTTCAGCTAGAAATGGAACATTAACATTTTAAGAGAATGATGCACAGCTTTTAGAGATAATATTCACTCTGTCCTATTCTGCTGATGCTCTCTTAGAAAGTGTAGAAAGCCACATTCTCTTGTTCCAAAATGATGAGTTTATTATTAACAGTCATCACTTGGGACAGGATTTTCTATTTCTTTCCTCCCCCCAGCTTTTTCTAATAAAAACACCTAAATTTTTCTACATGCACTTACTGGGCTGGAAAGTTGAGACTGGCAGTTTTGTTCAGGATCAAGGAAAAGGCAGGCAGGACACGAACTTTTCTTACCCTGTGCCTGGGGCTTTTCTAAAGGCAACTTGGGGTCCCCCTGCCTCTCCTGCCTGTGCTCTTGTCCGTGGCCAGGGCAGTCGCCTCTGGCCAGGTCTGATCTCCCACACCCGAGTGCCAGCAGTCACTGCAACTTTGGGACACCCGAGTAGGGGTTAAGCATCAAACCGCTCTAAGACACTGCCCCACTGAGGGAAGAATAAGTCCTGCCTTATGTGCAAAGTGCTGCATTGAAAGGGTGTTAAGGCTGTAAAATTGGGTGCTTGTAAATTAATCCGTGCCATAGTTACAATTTCCTACACAGTCTGGAAGTACAAGCACTGTGAAATTCCACGTGCTTCTCTTTCTCTGTAGCTTGGCTAGAAGAGGGTTGGTGAAATATAGGGAAAACCTCCTATTTCTGATAAGGAGGATCTCCCCACCAGCATATTACATTCCTGCACCTGTTTGCAGAGTATGTGCATATAAAATTTTTCCATAAAATTCCTGCTGGAATTTCTTAAAATCAGTCAAACAGAGAATTTCTACCACTTCAATACTAGTAAATGACTGGATGGTGTGCAAAGTAAAACTTCAAAAATAAATAAATAAAAAACCCAACCCAAAATTACAAAGGCAAACTCATCTGGCATGAAATGAGGCGCCTGAACAGTTTGTCATAAAACAATACTTTAGGAGGCTATTGCAGTACCTGCTTGTGCCTTTTTAGCGTCAATATTTACAAAAAATCAAGTATTTCTATATCCTCTCGCAGGAGCACATTTCCATTTTGCTCATCTCAGACAGCCCTCAAACCTGGGGAATCTGCTCAGTGGCAAAAGCTCATCTCCCACCCATGCCTGTGCTGTGGGTGTGTTACCCCAAGGCAAGCTCTGTGGTCCAAAGATGTTCACTTCCATCTTCCAGGCACTGGCTTTCCCTCCTCCAGCTTCCCAGTCTTGAACACATGCTTACATCTGCCAGAGTTGATCTTTGCAGCATCTTGAACTATCTGATGCCAGGAATTGCAGGAGGGGAGGCAGGGGGCTGTGACTGAATGGTCAGAGCTGGTAAAGCGTGGGGCAGTTGAGGCGTGAGGCTTGAACCCATGAGTGGGGTTGAGACACATCAGCTCCACTCCCTGAGCTGCCAACATGAGCCTGCATGTTCTTGGGTAAACCACACATATTGTTTTCCTGGGAAATCTCTCCCTTAGCGCTTAGGTCGTGGGGTATTGTCCATCTGGCTTTGGATCTGGAGAAAATGTGGCTGTGTTTCCTAATACAATGGGCATAGACATGTATTGATAATTCTGTGACTGCACTTCACGTCCAGCAGGCACGGCTGACCACAGTTTTAAACAAAACGATGTGAGGTCAGTGATCTAGGTTTGAGAATGATCTGGAGTAGGAGGAGGAGGAGCAGGGCATCATTTGTGAGAGCAAATGTAGTATTTGAACATGTGCTCATTCAGAGTGGTTCAGCAGCAAACTACATTGACTGCACCAGCTACCTGGCAACAAAGGGACACTGAAGCTTCACTGAGACCAGATTTGTCAGACTGGACAGATTCAGGCAGAGCAACAGGAATAAAAATGTGATTCTTAGGAGTTTCCTGGCTTTTATCAGCTCGTGTCATGCACAGTCCTGGTATCAAGTGAATCTCCATTTTGTATTTATTATCATCTATTTGGGTGACCGAGACTAGAAATTAATAATAACAGCAACAGGAATAGCACGGCTTTCTGAGCTGGAAAATATCTGACACTGATTAAACTGCAAATCTAAATAATTGATATTAATTACATGAAGTTTTTAGCAATAATCTACACAAAAGAACTCTGAAATTAGAGGATTAGAAACTAGAGATAATACTCAGCAGCTGGTTCAGAGGCATTATGCAAGCACATAGTTGACATGAACCCAAGGAGTATGATTCATAGAGCTCTTCATCTTCCCTTGCTCATCTTAAACTGGCATTTGCAGAAGTAAGACTCCCAGGCTGGCAGAGAAGGGATTACTCAGTCCCTAGCATGTTAAAAATAAAATAATTTTAACTTTCTGTCTTTGAACAAGCAAGCATTCATAGAAGATTTTTAGTAACAAGACCTTATTTTATTATTTTGGACCTTCCTTTCAACTCCCAGTTTGTAAGCTCAGGGCAGTGTACACACAATGACACACCACTCCATGGAGATGTGAGCAGACAGTGAATTCACATGTCATGAACATAGCTTGGATCTCAAAATCAGAAACAATTTTTTTTTTTATATATATATATATATATCTATATCTTCCCTGTAAAGAGAGAGAATTATGCTAAAGCTGTGGCAGTGAGAACCTGGTGGATAGATGTCAGGCACCAGCTGAGCATCTGGCCCCTTATTGTATTTTAAATGATACACATTTATAACTGTAAAGCAGACAGACAAGCGATACTGTCTAACATCACCATCACTAATAGCTCTAATAGCTCATGTATCCACAGCCTGCCTCATCCTGTCCTAGCTCAAAGCAATTTTGAGACAATGGGCCCAGCTCTTCTCAGATAGATATAAATGAGATGTATAGAAAAGACACAATTCCCCCTGCAAGAGTCCAGCAATGCCGATCCCCCTTCCAGGCTGAACCACCACCCAGCTGTACTCCAGAGAGGCAAATGTCATGTAGAAATCCAGTGGAATTTTTCCTTTTCTTTTTAACTCATTACTTGCCCCTTAGAAAATGTTTCAACACTATTTTTTTATTATTATTTTGTTGGTGCAGTCTTTTTAAGGAAAAAAAATCCTGAAACACGGAAATATGCAGTCTGAGCCTATGAAAATCCAACATCTGCTGTGCCTTCCTGGTGAGGGTGCAGCTCTCCTTGAAGTCAGCATGAGAACAGCAGAACTACGGAATGGCCTGGGTTGAAAGGGACCTTTAGAGGTCATTTAGTCCAACCCCCACTGAACAGGGGCATCTTCAGCTAGAAGGGCCCATCCAACCTGACCTGGAATATTTCCAGGGATGGGGCATCCACCTCCTCTCTGCGTCCTGTGCCGGTGTCTCACCACCCTCATTGTAAACAATTTCTTCCTTAAATGGAGTCTTAATCGACTCTCTTTTTATGTAAAACCATGATCCCCTGTCCCATCACAGCAGGCCCTGCTAAAAATCCATCCCCCTTCCTGTAGGGAAGGTCCCAGAGTACGAGGCAGTGTGAGCTCATCTTTACCAAATACGTGGGGGAGGCAGCCTTGGCCCTTTTTCATTTTGAAAGCCACATTACATCTTATAAAGGGAGGTGTGCAGGCCTTGGGTTTGCCAGCTGCTATAAAACTTGTGTTTTTCTAGCATCCAGCTCGGTATCTACATGGGCTCCAGTAGATACTTTCTCCTTGGGCTGTGAGTGATGGGATGCTGGAATTGGGCTCATCCCAGCGAAACAAAGGCCTAGAAATGCTCCTCTGGAAGGGAAAGGGAGGAAAAAGAAAAGGGGCTGAAGTAATGAGCACTGGGAACCCATGATATGACATGTTTTGGCTCTTTCCAAACCTAATGAAGTTTTTATACATAGGCATAAAAGACCACATTTTCTGACTCCCCTCGAATAATTACCTGATAAACCCCCACTTTTGGAGTTGGTCTGAGCCATCCATTACACCACTGCCATGAACTTTATTTCACCACACCAGGGAGGAGACAGAGCAGTTGGAGTGCTCAGACACTGCATGTAATAACTGGCCATAAAAATCAATGTAAAATTTAATGCAAAAGGTCTGTGGGCACCCAACCATTGGAGTCCAGTGATAAGGCAGATGGAGAGCACCACTGTGCTTTCCAGCAAGTGGTATATTTCCTTTAATGTTCCTGAATTATAAATGCTGTTGCTGTTTTGTCCATCTACATACTGTTAAAATGTGCTGCAGCCATGATATTTATGTCTCTGGGTGGTTTTCAGTTGCAGTTTCCTGGACACAGGATGTGCTTTGTATTCTGGATGGGTCCCATCGCAGGACCTGGGAGGGAGAGAAGGAATATCTTCCCGCTGTTTTCTCTGGAGCAGCCTGATTGATATGCAGCCAGGAGTCCTGCTGTGCCCTACTCTTCATGGGAGGGACTGGGAGCAGAGCTGCTGCTTCTCTCTGTGTGTGCCTGACCCAGCCAGCCCCAAAGAGCAAAGGTTGCAGTTACATGCAAGCTCAGTGTCATGGGTGTCGCTCAGCTGGTCTTCAGTGAACTTTTGGTGCTCCGGCGAATAATTTTGTTTTAAATAACAGCTCTCGTCAACCAGAGGATCCTTCCCAACTCACTGGCTCCTTCACAGCTTTCAGAGGAGAAAGGAGCACGGGATCTGCCTGAAATATTTGAAAAGGAAAAATAATAGAAAACAGTAGAGGGTCATCGACCTTTGCTTCCAGTCCAATGTGAACAGGCAGTGGGATGCTGAAGTCCCAACAAAGGGATGTATTTCTTCAGTTCCTATCTGTCACTCAGCATGCAACTCCTCACATGCATTCCCACAGGAATGGAGAAAGGAAGAAGGATATTGTTTGGCTGTTATCAATTTTAGCATGCACAGGTGCTCAGATAGTAAGAACTGAGACCGGAGAAATCATTGCTGCTCTGATGTACCTATAAAGGCAAAGAAACAGAAGGAGTCCTGCTTTGGTTGTAATGCTGAGAATTACATTGTTCCTAACGATTTTAGCAATGGACTTATTTCAAACATCAGTAACCTGTAGAATGAGCCACTCTATTAGCTTCCTCTTGGATATACAGCTGCAGTGGCTGTGCTTGAAGTATATTAAGTCTGGGGTATTTTCTCTTTATTCTGGGAGCTGCTATTGATTTTACCCTAATAGATACTTGGGTCCAACACATGATGAAAAGTCATTTAGAAGAGAAATAGAAAAGAATTCTTAACTCCTCACACTTGTGATTCAAAACATCTCTGTTTAGGTATTACTGCAAAATTCCAAGGGGAAAAAATTATGACCAGAAGGATGGAGAACATTGCAGGCAGACTGGAAGAAGCTGAAACAGGATTGTGTGAAGCCATTTTACAATGCAGCTTAAGTGTCCTGAAGTATTTATTAAAGCAAACAATTATGCTATTCTGTACTGTTTAAGGTTATTATAGAACTTGTATTAGACGAGTAATTGCCTCTGGATGAGCATATGGCTTCGTCTGCTGGTGAGAAAAAAGAGTATTTTCACAGGCTAATGATTTCTGTGTAAGAACTGGATGGCAGTGATTCACAGAATGCAATAGTTGGTTCTTCAGGAATAATATGAGCCTGTCTTAAATGAAAATGTGTGAGATGCACAACAGCATTTGCTCTTGGATGCAGCACGTGAGGGTATGTAATGTACTCATGCATATGTGTATGAATGTCACCTGTGCACATATGCATGGATGGAGAGCGCCTTTCCTGCAGGTGCACACACCCACCAGGCTTTGCCCACAGTACCCAGGCAAAATGATAAATTCTGCACCCACTGCCCACCCCCCAGAGCATCCTGCTGTTGCTGCTTGGAAAAAAAAAAAAAAAAAGAGAAAGTTTCAGTAAATTCTGCCTTGCCATAATATTGTTTTGCACTCTGAGATGGGCTGAGGCCTCTTTGAAGATTCCCCTGAAATCACAAGATTAGTTCAGACCAACTCATTTGACTTATACAGTGCTCAGAAGCGGTATTTGATATTCTCACAAATGCTCATTCTGTCAATTGGAAATCTTTTGAATGCCAGGATTGTTTATATTGAATTGAGCTGCCACGGTCCTGTTTAAAACAGAACACGGTTCCCTTCTGTTGCTTCATGATTTATTAGCAGGTAAAGAACTGGTTAAGCTGGGAAACCAGTTGAGTGGTGAGGAAGGAGTGGATAAAGGCCAGCATCTGGTGCAAGTGGTATTGGAACTCCCTTCTGGGGGATTTTAAACAGGATTTAACAGCTGCAGACACTGAGCCTGGAGCTATGTGACAGGATAAGCAAATGAGATTCCCATTCCACAGGATGGTAAAGGAGCTGACTGGGTTGCTGGTTATCACACTATAAGGTAGTAGTGGGGTTAGAGAAGTGTGTGGAGAGCAACCTAAAGCTTCATCCAAGAGCTCCCTGGATGGAGCATCAGAGAGAGAGGAAAGGAGCAGCAAGGAGAAGGAGCAGGGGAATGACAAAGAAAGTGAAGCGCTGTCTAAGTTCCTAAATTGTGCTTGGCTCTGGGACACATTGCCAAGTGCCACGGCTATCTGGAGAACACCATGTGACAGGTACATCGGGGTCACTGCCTTGGAAGAGGCTGGAGTGATGAAAACTTGCTGGAGGGCTGCAGATAGAGGGAAGCGCTGGGAAGGAAGCCAGCACCTCAGGCACTGGGAAGCTGGAGGCTGTCCAAGTGACGTGGACGGTGAGAGCCAGCGGGTGTCCTGTTCATGGGGCTATTTGTCACACTAAACTAGATTATCAGGAAATAAAAGTCCAGCCTACATGTTTATAAATCCTTCCACATCCCAGCCACAGGGCTCTGGATGTGATGTGCAGGTAGCTGGCTATGAGGTTTCTGACTCATGACAAACGGGGCTCTATTCCCTGGCTGGGAAAGGGGAAGCAGCGTGGGGGTCGAGCTCTCCTTGCAGCTGAGCTCTTCCTTATGCATCCCTCCCCTTTCTTCTCCTCTATTTGGCTGCAGTGTTTCATTTACAGGAACCTGCAGGAGCCGAGGCTGTTCATCTCTGCCGCTGAGCCTTCCTCCTGCTGCAGGCACTGCCACACACGCAGGCAAAGAACCATTGTTATCATCAGCCACTGCTGGCAGCATGAAGAATGGTTAAACAGGCTGCACTGAATGCAATCACCTCAGTTGGTGCTGAACTTGCAGTTTCCAGTGTTAAATCAGCATTGAAACACCCAATCCTGTTTTCATTTGCACAGTGAGGGTTTGAAACTGGAAGTCTGGAGCTCTGGAGTTGCTGCTATCAGCCCAAGACCTCAGCTGAGGGTGTTCCTCTGCAGACATCTCTGGGAAGCACTCCAAGGACCCAGAGCAGAAACAATCCTGCAAGACAAACCCATCTTTGTGGGTGTGGTTCTGTTTCTCAGATAAAACCAGGACAGGGAGAAAAGACCACAGGCATGGCCAGGAAACAACAGAAAAATGGCCATAAGTCAGGGAAAAGCACTCTTTGCTGATGGATGAGGGCTCTGCTCTTGTTCCTGTGTCCCACCAATGGCCTCTTGCCTCTGCAGAAAACAAATTAAAATTTAAATTTTGTGTAAAAACCAACATAATTCTGCCAGACCTCACCAAACAGGAAGTGACAGGCTGGTGTGAGCAGAGGGACCGTGCATCTCGAGTAATGAACTTAATTCATTACTCTGCAAAACAGCCTCCAGAGTCACATGGGCATAGAAAACTCAGTGATGAATCAGGCCCAGCATTTGCTGCAAATTTAGACTGCTGTCTAGTTGGCAAATAGCTCTGAAACCAGTCCCAGTGCTGCATAAGTACCTTCATTACTCTTAAGTGCTATATTTATTCAATAATTTGGACCAAACATTTTCAGGTTCATTAGTCCCAATTGTTCATTTTTCTCATGGTTTGATTGGTTTCTGAACCTCATGGTTTTAGTGTTCCTCCAAAACTGAGAGTAGTAGGTAGAAAAGTGCTAATAACAAGAAATACACCTTCTGAAAGTTGGTTTTTGTTCTTTTTAACTGAATAATGACCCGAACAAAAGCTCATTAAACTCCAGGGATTCTGGAACATTGCTGGATGCACCAGAGCAATCTGAGTATTTGGGGAAAGCAAAACTAGAAATCCAAGATCAACTGAAGGCAATTCATTCTCTCAAGGCCACTTTAGATTATATTCGGAAATCTCGAACCCTAACCCTCAGCTGCACTTGTTAAACACGGATGTCAATAACTCCTGATGCCACAGTCTTGTCCTCCAGGGCTAGTGGCCCTCTCCACTGGTTTTCCACTTTTCATCCAGCTAGGTTAACTTCCAAACCCCGACTTGTGGCACCACAGATTGTTTGATCAAGGCAAGGGAGAACCAAGATGGCAGAGTACCAGCTCAGAGTGGCAAAATGGGTAGAAATTTATCAGAAGGAAGAAAAGATTGAAATGAAGCTGCCAATGATGCAGTTTCCATGACAACTGCCCTTCCACCTACAGTTTTAACCCACTTTTCCAGGCAGCCATTCCAGGAAGTGCAGGAAACCACACAACAGCTGCACATATCCTATTTCGAACACATCTCCTGATTAAAATAATTATTCCGTATATAGAGATTGCTCTGAGTGGCAGTGGCTGAAGGTTTTGGATGGCCTGGGGGAGGCGATTTCTCCCAGTGTTAGATGCTTTCTGAAATAACACATGTGGATGCAAATCCTAGCATTTGCTGGAGGTAGGGTGAAGAAAGCACAACCCAAAGCCACTGCAGTGGGATTTGTCCTGTTGTCCCTACAGAACTCTATGTCCTGTGTGTGTCACCCTGTTGGATGTATTCAAAACCTCTCTTGTCTGTGCCACAGCCTTCAAGCTGCAGGTGCTGAGACCTTATTTTAGCAGAAGTAGCAGGGACCAGGTTAAAAGCCAGAGCACATGACTTGCTGTCACACTCCATGTTCAAAATTTGTGAAGATCGATGACAGCCCCAGAGCCACCCTCACCTTCAAATTGTCCCCTCACAAGTGCTAACTGATGAAGTATTTTGTGGGGGAATCACTCCTGTAATCCTGGTGGGACCACATGGTGATTGCAGCATTGTGTGGATTCTGTGTGGGGATTATGTGGACTGACATCAGAAGACAGTGAGTCGTCTTTGTAGTCCAGAGGATGTTATTTCCCATTGTCAACGCTGTTATTGTTACCTCTGCTCTGGTTTCTAAAGGCCCCTGCAAAGATCCCTGTTCCCTTCTGCTAAATAACATGACAGGAGGAGATAGAGATTATACATAAGAGCTTGTAATTTACACCAACATAGCAGAAAAAGAGTTGAGGGAAAGCAAAGTTTTTGACAGGTAGAGAACTAGGAATAGGGAAATAAAATGGTTTTCTTAATGTCACACACTACATTTGTGGCCAGAGTGAGTCCAGATCCCTGGGGTCCCACTCAGGACTTTTATCAGCATCCTTTCCTGCTCTCCCAGGCTGTCACTCTCATTTGTCCTATAGAAATATTGAGACAGTTCTGGCAGATGCATTACCTAAAGGGGAACCTGTCTGAAGTTATCCTTTCTTCCCTCCAAGGACTGCCAAGGGAAATCTACATTTCTACACAGTAACTACGTTAACCGCTTAATTCCAAAGGAAGCAGATAACAGGAAGATATTAGTGTGGGAATGGGCAAGTAAATAAAAGAATATTTCTCTCCAATAAACCTCAATTCTCTGGGAATTATTTTTTAAAGACTTACAAAGAAGTCTGCCAGAACAGGTAATGACTATACTTAAGGGAGAGTCAATTGTCCTAGACAATTTCATGTGCTATAGTTACAGTGCTGCAAACAAGAATTTAGCCAATATGGGGGGATCTCTGGGTGACAGCATCTCTGCCAAGGACTTCAGGAAAAACTCTGGCACTTCTTAGCATTTAATATCTGAACAGCAAGGGCCAGATTATGAGTTTCTGAATTTTTTGTCTTAGCACCAACTCACATTAGTTCCAGTGCCTTTGAGAGTCCAGGGGGACTGAGAAACCTGACTCTGAAATCCAGTTGGATGATTTTAAAATAAAACATCTCCCTTTCTCAGAGATCACTTGTGCTGGTGCCTAGTGTGCAGTGATAGTGGATATTAGGATAACACCACGTTTTCAGCCGGGTTGGTCCAAGTTCATGCATCTTCCTGGCTTCACTGGGATAAGCAGGGCTGTGTGAGGAGTTTCATGTTTGATTGAAAGGAGTAATGAACTAATGAACGAGAGGAGGTTTGTGGGGAGGGAATGCCAGAGATGGGATGGTGGCTGTTGTAAGGTCACGGATGAGGAAAATTTTGGGTGCATTTTTGTTCATCTGTGTCTGAGACAGAGGTGTGGAGGACAACTGCTGCATGAATGTGACTCCACCGAGTGTTATTTGCCAAGTACAAATGCAGAGAGAAGGAAAACTTATCTTGCACTTTCCAGTGTCCCCATTTCATAAATATGATACATTAATATTCATTATACCACATGCATTATCATTTTGGAAGGAGATTACTGGGGATTCGCTATTTTCTCTCCATCATATTTTCCAATTAGGATCCCCTCTTCTGCAAATAATAGGCTTTTTGTTGCCAGAGGCTTTGCTGCAAAGTTCCAGTCACAGCATTGGCATTCTGTTCAGCCTCCATTTCAGAGAGAAGTGCAAATTGAAGAACAATTATATTTTTAATGACAGGTTAATCTTGCTGTACTAAATATGATTAGAGAATCACCTGGCTAGTGTCAGAGAATACAAGAGCTGGTAGGAATTGTTTCCAAAATACTCTAGGGAGATAGGTAAGGAAGACTTCTAACAAATGCAGCACTGAGTTAACAGGGGCTGATCAGACAAACTTACAGAGACTTTGGAATTCTTAGAGGAGAAACAAGAGGATAAGACAACAGTGGAACAGCAAAGAAAAAGGGGTAGCCTGAGTTCTGAGCCATTTTGAGTTCTCCTCAAAATGAAAAAATCCAAACCCAAATAAATATTAAAGAAAAAGACACAAAACAAAACACAAGAAATACAAATTTAGCCAGCTCTGTGAGAGGCTAAGTATTCCCTGCACACACATACACGTGCTAGTAAAACAGCCCTTTAAAGCTGTTGGTGTTGTCAGTTACAAGAGCAGCATTTAACATTTAATGGTCGTTTTTGGTCAGAGCTGTTACATTTCATTGTTTGCTAGATTTGTTCCTTAAATTTGCTTGGCTCTGTGCCATGCAATTCCTCCAGTTTTGTTTTATATTCTGCTTGGGGTTGAAGGATTTTTATCGTTTTTCCCCTCTTTGAAGACACATTGTGAAAGGATTTTCATTTTTTTTGCCTGGTGCATTGTCTTGTCATGTCTCATATTTATCTAGAGGGCACAGATGTCCCCTTACAAGACCTGTCGGAGTTCCAACTTGTTCTCAGTCTCCCCGTCATTGGGAGTCACCAACTGAAGCAGGCACAAGAAAATTTTTAGGTTAATTATATTGGGAAGAAGTTTTCAGAAAAAGTAATACCTGGTCTGCTGATGCTGTAGCTCTTATAGAAATCTAAAAGTAAAGAGACAGAAATAAGATGATGCCTCTACTTATTTCCCATTATAATAGGCTGGATTAGCTGTTCAATTAAAACAAATACAAAGCAAGGAAATCCTGCTGAGCATCTTGACCTCTTTTATAAACTTGCACTCATTCCTATTAATTGACCTGTTATTTGCCAGGTCTATTTTAATCAAAAATTCAGGGAGTGAGAGTTTTTCACAAGTGTTTGCCAGAGACTCCTTGCAATTCAGAAATTGTGACCCATCATCAAAGCCACATAATCCTGTGATCTCCATGGTCCTTATTGCTGATTCCTGGGGGATCAAAATCTTTAAGGCAAGATTTTAAAGGCAGGGCAATGTGATTTAGCTGTTGGGGTTCATTTCCAGCTGAGAACATGAACTACATGTTCCCATCCCAGCAGATTGCAGTGGGCACCCAGCAAAATAACCCTGGCCACAAACTTCACCTCCCTGTATGATGAGTGTCTTTTCTCTACCTAGGCAGATACTTTTTCAGCTAAACAGTATTGACCTATAGGGTGTTGAGCTCAATTTCCACTCCTATTACATGTTTCCTGGCATGTTTATAGTACTTCTAATTAATTATTTCTAATTGCCTGTGTTTTTCTCCCCCGTTTTTTGCGCCTTTGTTTCTTGTTTCTCTCCCAGCCTTGGTAACAAGATGTTGCGTCTCTTGAGGCTATGAGGGTAAAAGTCTATTAATAAATAATTAAGTGATGAGGCTCCAGCAGTGTGGAGTCACGTCTTGCCATCACATGGCTGTAGTCTCCATGGAGACTCACCGCTGTGGACAGAAGGGATCTCTTTGAGAGAAGGCAAGAAGAGGTTATACAGGGCAAAAATAGGAGAAGTTAAATTATATTTTAAAATATTAAAGGCACCGTTACACTGGCTACTTCCCTAAATAACCTGGAAAGATGGAAATCTATTAGCCCTGTTCTACCAGCATCCCCTGTTTCTGTCTGCCACTGTCCCATGGGTTTTTTTCTGGCCCAGAGCCCCCAGCACTGAGACTTTCCACTCTATAGATGATCCCATTTGCCAGTCAGCATTTTCCCTGTCCCCGTTGCCCCTCTGACCTTGCAGATCCACAGCAATCCTGCTGCTGAACTGTGCAGTCTCCGTCCCCATGAGGAGGGTGACTGATCTCTGAGAGCAGTGAGCGCTGAATAGTTTTTCATGTGTCAACAAGTCAAACTTTAAGGCCTGAATTCCAGAGGCTCTCACTTCTCCGCTCCTCTGTGTACTCCTTCCCTATCACAACAGCATGTCACCTTTCCCTGGAGCTGCCCTGCAACCTGCCTTTCTGCAAAATTCACACCTGCTTCTCATTAGAGCAAGATTTTGAGAAGCTTTTGCTGTGCTTTTCTCCTTTTCTGGCAAGACTTGGAGGCAGTTTCATGCGCTGGCACATGAAGGAGCCCTTCTATTTTTTCCCGTCACATAATCCACCTCTAAGTATAGCAAAGACATTTCTTGCCCATTCAAAGCAGTAGTTTTCAAAGGAAAAGTGGTTAGCTCAGCAGTTCCAGCATCTGTAAAAGTGTGTCCTTGTGCAGCAGTGGGATCTGAAAGCCCTGTAGTCTGTTATCAGCTTTCCATCTGTGTGAGCAGCCACACTCTCCACAAGTATCCCGATCCACGCACTTCAGCCAACATCATTTTCCCAAACCCTCACCTCTCCAGCAACGTTTCATGGGAACACCAGAAATGTTAAGCTTCCTGTAATGCCAAGGATGTAAATCACACTAATTATCTCCCAGACTTCAGAAACATCCTGGGCTTTCATTTCCTCTGCAAACTTCTGGAGCATTTACATTAACTTTTGGCAGGTAAATTGTAGGGGGCCCGAGCCATCCATCACATAAAACTGCATTGAAAACACATCAAATTCAGAGTCATGACAGGCAGGTAGGTCTCTGCTCTGAAGGAATGGAAGTTTTGATGTCACAGATCCCTTTTCCTCACAGAAGGACATGATGTTTAAGCCCAGGATCCTCCTTTTCCACACACTGACCACAATTTGCCGACTGCTCAGCGTCCACAGCCCCGCATGGACACAAGCCTGGTGACAACACTGACAGCCTGGTGTTACTTTTGGCTTTCTTTAAGCTTCTAGGACAGGATCTGCTTGACAAAAGGTGGTTCTGGCCTTGTAGAACCGAAATCTGCTGCAAATTGGGTCTTGATGGAGCAAACAGCCCCCAGTTCACCTTGGGAATAGGTCTGTTCCATTTGGTTACCACCAGATTTCTGGGAAGGACTGGGAAATAGAAAAATCTTTTCCATCCCACTTCACTGGCCTGTTTCCTCCCCGCTTTTCTTTTTTTTAGAGGCAGGCTCTAAAATAGAGGTGAAAGATGGTTTGAGTGAGGTTATCAGAGGGATAAAACAATACTTGAAGCAGTTTCAGACCTGTTTTCACGCTGTTCTCCCCTAGCCACTGCACAGGTTTTCAGAAATTGTTTCCCTGCCCTTTTCACCTTCACGTTCTTCTCCTCTCAACAGACTGAGGCCAGAGCAGAAGAGCAAAGTGGATTAATTTTTTTTACTTCTTCACAAATCTTGCATCCTATCTTTGCTATCACACTTCTTGTTATTCACCATCACCAGTGGAAAAAAAAAAGGAAAGTAATCTGAAATTCAGAGCTTGGTAGGTAAAGCAAAGAATAATAAGAATAACTATGACAATTATGCTGATTCTGAGGATAAACGTTTTCCTCTTTTTTTTTTTTTTTGGTAGGACTGCCTATGGATTCTAACACTGACTAGGGATTTAAAATTGTTCATCTCTTTTTAAGTGTTGTTGGCAACCTAATTTTGACTCAACATTTCCATGATGCTGAAGGAAAAAGAGAAAAAGAATAATTACAAAACACAAAATAAGCAGAAATGGTTTCAGTGAGGTGTTTTGATCACCCCCGTGAGCTGTTTTCTTGCTGTGTTGTGCATGACTGAAAATCAGAAAGTGAATCTGCCTATTACCAAATGGGAAGCTGACCAAACTCGTTTCATCAGACTGCAGCAAAAACAGCGAACAAGGGAAAAATAAACGTAGGTGATTGGAATTATTTCCATTCTGACAAAGAGACTTCATGAATGATACAGGAAAAGCTTCCTGGAAAAGAAATTAAAAATCCAAATGAAAGCTCTTTGAATGGGGGGAAGTTGAACAGATTCCCACCAGCGGTGCCATGGACTATCAGTGAACGAATGGGCTTTGGGTCTGCTCCCAGGGCAGTCCCTGGGAAGGGGCTCCATCTCTCCCCTGAACCATAACCTGGGCTCTCTCTATGCTGCTGCTTGCTTTTGGAGTAAATTTCAACCCTGCACAAGGAGTTGAATAAACAAATTACTGCCTGTGCATGTGTGTTCATTAGAAAAAAAAAAACAAAACAACACACTGATTACTTGGCAGCCTGATATTTCATAATATCACAGAGGGTTTGGAGAGATGAACAGCTAAAGCAAACCCTCCGTGAAAACCAATATCTCCACCTGTGGGAAATGCAAAGATAACAGGCAATTGTGACTAAAAATGCAATTACTGCAAGAGAAAAAGATTCACTTTCCTTCATATGCATAAAAATTATGAAAAGATGTTTTTATCCTAAGCAAAGAAGGCCTGAAGCTGGGTTTTATTCTGCATTTCGAACCAATAATAATCTTTCACCTATTATACATCTTCCTGAAAAAAATTTATTCTACTTCATCTCACCTAGAAGGTTCTCCACTTCTAGTCAATTATTTAAGCAGATGCAAAGAAATAACATAGACAAAGTAAATATTTGACTTTAAGCCTTTATAAATAGTTTTCTTTTTTTTTTCTTTTTGCCTTTCAAGATCAGATTTCTGTTGCAACTTGAGTGTGTACAAGACAGTCTTCCTAGTTGTTTCGAAAAAATATTCTGTGTTTTAACCACTAGCAAAATTCAAGAGAAATACAAGACCATCCAATGCAGAAAGAAGGAAGACCCATCCTGCACATTGTGGGGTGGTAGGAGCGGGTAAAACCCTACATAAAGCTTAGCAAAACTCCTCTCTGACACTGCGTTTGTGATTTCATCCCTTGACCTGGCTGCTGATTGCTCTTACTTTGGGTAGAGAAGCTCAGCTGCCTCTCAGAGGGTCAATTTTCTGATTTTCCAAATCAATGACCAAAACATTCACATGCAGGACCCCCACACCTGGGGTAAGGAGGGCTTTAGGAGTGATGTGCAATGATTGCTGCTCTGCTGAGTTCCTCTGCTGCAGGGTGAGGGGCTGTCCCAGAAAAAGAAGCTACAGAAGGTCAATTTGCTCGTGATCCACAAGCAGCTGAAGAGCCACAGTGTGGCTGTGGCCACTTTAGCCACCCACTCACTCCTGTGTATTACCCTTCCCCTTTCAGCCTCTCACTGGTGGCTCCAAACCCTTGGATCCCTTAGGATCATTGACAGCAAATCCAAATTCACCTCTGCTTCACCCAATCTCTTTTCTCACCCAGCCTTTGGAACTGCAGAGCTACCCTTGGGAAAGAAGCCCAGACCACAGAGGTGACCCAAAGGAGCAGGGGGAAGTGGAGTCACATTTCAGGGTTATTTACTAATTTTGGATTGGTGACTATGGAAATCATGAATATAAATCCTAAAATCTCTGCAGGCAGATTCGCTGCACCATACACATTTCCAGTGGTTTAGAGGGAAATTTCACGGGAATGAGGAGCCATCTCCATGGCCCTCGGTCTCACAGGGCAGTCTGGAGGCTCTCTTGCATTATCTTTTTGCTGCATTTCCTCCAAATTCAACAGTCTGCCCTCCAAATACTGCATGCTGGCCTTCTGTCTGCAAGCCAAGGTACAGTGTTGATTTCCTGTGACTGTTCCATGAGTGGGGTCAGCTAAGGAACATCTTCTTAAGGTCAAGTGGGTAGAGGACATGATTTGGCAAAGGGGACACGGACTCAGGGCAGCACAGACATTGTCACGGAGAGCATTGCTCCCTCACAAGAGAGACAGAGAGTGCTTCAGCATTCCTGAAAAGCCTCTTTGTTAAGAAGAAAATGGCTTAAGAATGGAGACTGTTGCTCAAATCTGTCACTGAAACAAATACAGAGAATGAAACTATTGAAAAATTTTGTCAGCTCTTCCACTTGGGGTTTTCAGTGTGAGGCTGAGCTCCACCAGAGGTGAGAGGCAATGCTGGTGTGTGAGTGAGCCAGTGGCTGGGATCAGCTCCCCAAAGCTTCCTCAGGATGTTTCAGGGTCAGCAACAGCCACAGCAAAGAGGACAGTGAGATCAAGTGAATTGAAAGAAGAATTGCCAGCCTACTTTTCAGGTATTGCATTAGCCTGGGCAGTGGGTACAGCTCAGCAAAACCCCGTGACCACACCTCTGGTGGGTTGTGAATAACAGATTATCATCATTTTACAGCGGCTACAAATCATGGCCGTGCCACTGCATCTCGTGGGAAAACACAGCTGCTTTCTGAGCAAATAACAGCCCATTGATAGGCAGCCCTCTGACTCAGGAGAGGTTTGACAGTGTATAAAGCCTTTCAGCAAGGAAACCGCTGTAAATCTTCCCGAGGCAGGCTGGAGTATCTGAAGAAATACTTACACCTCGCTGATCACCGAACCTCAGATTTTTGATAAGGCAGAAATCACTGCTGTCTGATCCACTAACCTGTGAGATATGACTCAGAGAGTCTATGCCCTGTCCGGAGTCGACAAGATGTATCAACATAACAAAAAAAACATCATCGGTCTGACACCTCTGTTGTCAGCCTCAGGAGGAAAAAAAAAAGGGTGGTGGAGTCCAGGCTCCAGAGCAAAGCTGGACATTGTTGGAAAGGTAAGGAAACCCTTGCTAGTGATACCCGACAGAACTGGAGATCTTTCATGACAATGCTGAAAGAAAATTACATACTTAGCTGATTTTAGTACATCATCCCCATCAGAGAAGTGCTTTGCACAAAATCAGTCACACTGTTTCTGCCTTTACCACCATCAGCCCCAGCTGGTGAGGTTGTAAAGCTTGAAGAATACGCATAATAAAAGTTACAAAACACTCTCCCCAGGATAATATCTTTAAATATACAGCACCTTTAATTTCACCTTTCACATCTGAAACAGTGCATGCAACTACACAAAGCAAACTCAGCCCTTTCTGGTGTGTTTTGAGGGAAATTTTCATCCACACTTAAACATACTGCACCGTACCGTGTTTCCCCAGGGCCCCTGGTGTTGTTACTGCCCTGAGGGACTCTGCCACCTCCCTAATGACAGCTATTCTGACCTCATGCACACTGACACAGAAACGCCTCTAAGACAAGGCTTTATCTCAGAGGTGCTGCACATTCACACATGCACACAGACGCACAAAATTATATCAGCCATTTAAGTAATCTTTGCCCAGCTGTCTTTTAAAATGCCTCTTTCGTCTTTCTGTAACCAAGGGCTTTAATATTCAAATGTTCACGAGAACCAGCTTTATTAAAATTAGGGCTTGGGGAAATGGTTTCAAAAAGGAGCAACGAATATTACCCAACCATTTAAAAGATGCTAATTAATGGAGTTCTGAAGCCCAGGGAGGCCATTTGAGGGAGCAGAGATCCTTCTACCAGACAGATTTGTAACTTAGCGCTTCGAGTGGCAGAGGCGGAAAGAAGAGACGAGTGAAATAAAATGCAAGTAGGTTAAGAAGAACAATCCTCCAGGTATTATGACGACTCCAGAGTTTAGTTCTGTGCCAGCGATTTGAGTTGTCTGCCCACGAGCTCTATGCATGAAGATATTTTTTTTCCTGGCCCTGACACAAAACAGAGTTTGTGCCTCTTCCCTGCTGGATCTGCGTTGTGCTGGGAACGAGTGAGCGAGCGTAACCCACATGGTGTGAGCCACGGCTGCCAGCTGAGACTGTGCTGCAGGAGTCACTGAGGGATGCATTTCGAGATAAATCTAATCTTGAGGTAGATGGGCATGTTCACACACAAGTGCACAAGGAAAGGGTTTTCTACTGGGAGAGCAGAATGGTCAGAGTTTCCTATGTAGCCTCTTTTATGATTGTTTCACCTGAGTGTGTAAAATCAGGAGCATCTCAGCAGAACCCCACTTTCACACACCCCTAGATGCTGGCAATTGCTTCTCTTGGCAGAATAAATCTGTATTTATATCTGTACCACTGAGAATAGGTACTAATATCCTAAATTTTTTTCTCTCTCTCCTGCTCCCCACTCCCTTCCTGCTCTTCTCTCTTGTGCACAGATATAACCCTGGGTCAAGAACTGAAAATACTCCATGGACCAGAGGAATAGATTATTTTTGTTGGGCCTTGTATATACATGTCTATTCCAGCTCCATTGTGGAAAAGACATCTCTGCAGTCTGACAGTGATTTGTAGCTGGATCTTCTTCACTGATGCAGTTCTTGTCAGGTCACTTGCTGTAAAAGAGCCAGGGTGGACTGGTGATTTGAAACCTATGATCCAAGAAGGAAACTAAAAGGCAGCAAGAGGGACAGATGCTGGGAAAAACCTCCTCTCCAGCCTACCGCAGCATGCAGGTGTCTGGGGAGGAAGGAGCACTGCATCCCAGAAGCACAACTGCCCTCCACAGCTGTTGCTGAACAGGATGAAGAAGGAAGAATTTGTTTTGTTTGAATTCTTCTGTATTTAATGCATGCCTAGCACCTCAAAGCTCCAAGTCAGGCCTATTCAGCACGTAGATGAGGGAAGTTACCTGTATTTAGTTTCTTCCAGATGGGAGCTCTAGCCTTGTCCTCATTACCTACTTATTCTCTCCCATTATCCTGCTTTTGAGCAGAGCCACTGAAACTGATGGCTTTCCAGGTACACAAATAAAACCTTCCTTGTCACTTCCTGTACTCAACCAACGCTCAGGTTCTCTTCTCACCTGGCTTGGCCCTCCAAGGTGACACCAATCCCACTGTATTTCCACTGTACATTACAATTTCTGTAATGGGACCGTAGACAGACATCCTGCCCTGCCTACAGGAAGACTCCAGCCTCTGATATCCAACCCAAATTTTTGGAGAAAATTAGGGCAACAGCAACCAACACGGAGCAATCTAGTCAAAGTCTAGTGGAAGGTGTCCCTGTGCATGGCAGAGGGGTTAGAACAAGGTGATGTTTAAGGGACCCTTCCCACCCAAATCATTCCGATTCCATGAACCTATAGCAATGCACAAATAGAGCTCAGAGGGGCTCATTCCTCTCAGCAGAGATTGTTGCTGCCCTAATGAACTCAGTTGTGATTGATTTTCCATTCTCAAGCTTGCACGTTCTCTCCTTTTCATCTCCAAACCAAATACTGCTTGTTCAAATTATGTTCCCTACATTTTCCTGGGTGTCCTTTGGAAGCCTCCAGAGTGCCATTTGCTGGGAAGGACACCCCGAACAAGTGCAGGGCAAAGGCCATTTAAGTCTGTAATAATCCTTTAATGTTTGTGAAGAGGCTGAAATCTGGACTTTTCAACTGTGCAGCTGAGGCCTCTTTCTGTAAGGGGACCTCGTTTGAGTTGTCCTGTGCCTGGATTAAGGTGTAGACACTTGACCTCAGTTTGAACATGAGTCTGTCCTGTGGTGTGTTGCCTCCTTGTGCTGGTGGAACCGAGGCAGCAGATCCCACCTTAGCTCAGTGCAATCTGCATCCCATTGATCTGCACAGGGGGTGGTGAGCCACGGCTGCCTTCCCCTGACAAACCTTGGGTAGAGAATCCCTTCTGGATGATGGAGTGAAAGCTTAAGATATTTGAAGCAAGATCTGAGGTTTTGGATAAAACACTGGGTCACGGAGGCTTAATGTGTTCTTGCACATCAGCAGAGCGAAGGTACCTGTCCGTACATATGCTCTTTGCCTGGAGCTAATGCAAAATAATATGATGTAGCTTCACTTTGTTTCACTGTCAGCGAAGTTAAATTGCATTATTGTATCTTTGTCACCAGCCAAGAACTGTGCCCAGACTGCTACCTCAGCTCTTCTGATGTTTGGTAACTTGTTAAGTCACTCTCGCTTGATCATATGTCAGAGCTTGGAGTCCTTCACAGCTGTCACAAAGTCCTTGGGAGTCCTGGTTTTGTTCCTCTGGGATATATTCTTATTTGCAAGGACTTATGGCTGTATATAGCACAGATATTTTACCCAGATATTTTTTTTTTACATGGGGTGCGACAGATTGGATGCTTTTTATCGATCAGGAAAACCATCTCCCAAGAGAACAGCACTTTCTGACTCAAGCCCTTTCAAGTCCTTTAATGAGAATTAAAAATTAAAAAAAAAATACAAAGCAGAAAAACCACCTGAAAATGGTTCTTAAAGAAGAAAAAGATTCTGTCAAATATCCAATATCTGCAAGGCTATAAATAAGAGAGATACTTTTTAAGTTCATAGAACTTCACTGTTTTCAGAGAACTATTGGGAGGAACAGCATGAAAAAGTGGAGTCTGTTTCTCCAGTAGTATATAGATTGACCCTCCTAAATGAAGACAGTTGGCAAGAATGATATGATCTGAGACAGAAAAGCAGCAGAAATTCAGAGTTTATATAAATGTATCTATTTAATTTATGTCTCAACTCCAGCAGCCTGCCATAAAGAAAATGAAATGCAAGCTGGAAACACAGGCTTGTTCTAATAGATGCAGGGGGAAGAATAAAGCTAACAAATATATTTGTTTCCCTAGTAATCCCTCTTCATTATAGGGCATAGCTGTTTTGCTTAATGGTCATAAATGAATCCAATATGAACTCAAACAAAAGGAGGTTTCTTTTCTGTTTGTAGATTAAATCATTTGTAAAAATATTTCAAGTGCATTCAGCATCAGCGAAGTCAAATAAAGCCTCTGATTCACACGAGCAAAAATTTACCATAGCTAGTGTCTTTCTATGACAAGTGGCAAGAGGTAATTTTTCCCTGGAGCCAACTTCCATTGGATCAGTGTTGTTCCAGTCTATAGCAGAGAGAGTTTGTGTTTGAATCTGTGTACCAGCATGCATAATAATGAATCACACCCTACATTGATTTAGTAAACCAATAGGTTTTATTAACTCAACAATGAGATTAAAATGGATTAAAACAGGAGAAGGGCTCTATCATTGCTCTGGTAATTTACCCCAATCCTACAGCAAGTGCAATTCACTTTGGTTTTAATACCTGATTAGACTCCTCTCAGTACTGCCAAAATGTTTTCTCCAGGGGGGGAAGTGCAGCAGATATAGGTGAATCCTATACCCACATGTAACTACAGAGAGGGCAAGCAAACAAGCCAACTTTAATCAGAGTTTGGACCTTTCAGTGTTATCCTGGACAAAGAAGTCGATGATTTCTCTTGGCAGGGAGTTCTGCAGCCTCCTGTGCTAAAACACACAGGAAAGCACAGACAGGGCACCAGTCCCATGAGGAAGCTGGGGGTGTTTATTCTGGAGAAAAGGAGGCTCAGGGGGGACCTTATCATTCTTTACTGCTCCCTGACAGGAGCTTGCAGCCAGGTGGGGGCCGGGGTCTCCTCCCCAGTGACAGGATGAGAGGAAATGCCTCGCTGCGCCTGCCCTGCCCTCCTCACCCCCTATCCAGCACCCGCAGCCCAGCAGGTACCTGGGCCACGAGGTGGCTTTGGAGTGGAAGCTCTGGCAGTGCCCTGGTGCTGAGCAGCAGCCTGGTGCTGTAAGATCTGCCTGAGACCAAGGGAAATCAGGTCAAGCCGAGCTGTGTTGCTCCTGGTACCCGGGCGGGCAGTTTCAGAGCCGTGAGCACTCCTCCACTCCATTATCTCCAGCTGAGGTTCGTGCCTGTTCCATTAGTTTCAGCACATTCAGGATTCGGCACCACCCTTCTGCAGGATTGCTTTGGGAGTGCCCTGGTGCAAACCAGTGATTTTCAACCCCCGAGGATGCCTGGGGACCTGGCGGCTGCTTCTAATGGCTCTGCAGTGGGAAGCCATAAATCTTGCAAAAGGGTAAAGCTTTTCTCAGTAGGCTTAGGCTTGCTGGACAGGGCTTACATGGGGAAAGCAAGCAGGTTTTAGAGGTCAACAAATTGGAAAAGGTTAAATAACGCTTGCATATGACTTGTCCTGGAGTCTAGGGAGAGTATAGGAGAGCCTCCTGTTTTGCCTGGCCTAAACACCTACCCAAATGCTCTTTGGACTCAAAATGGATCTCTAGGGAAATTCCTGTCAGAGCCCTGGTGGCTCTGAGCCCAGCTCAGTAAAGGCCAGTTGTGGAGGGATTGGCCTATGGGGTATGGAAGCATAGAAGACAGGGCTGGAGGAGAGCCCAAGGAAATATCTAGTCCTTCTCCTGAGCCAGGAAAACTAACATAATGAGTATTTAATTGCTTTAGTATGGGCTTTTTGTATAAATTGTGTGTAATCATCGAGTTATGCTGTACATATGCAATAAAATTAGGCAAATATTCAATGTTTTTTCACAGATAAAGATAAAATAAATCTAGCCCTCCCTTCCTGAGTTAATCCACCATGAACAACTCGATCAATAACCATCCTTTTAAGCCATCATCCACCCACCTCACTCCTTCCCACTTTCTCCTGTTTTCTGGGAGCAGTTTGATTTAAATTGCCAATAACTATCCTCACGACCGCTGTAATTATGACATTCATTATGATTGCTATTTGTTATTAGATCAGTAGAGGAAATACTTTCTCTCTCTGTGGGAATTTGCAAGATTTTGTAATCACTTTCCCTATTCTGGATTTATCAGTGTTTGTGAAACAATAGCCTAAAAAAAAACTACGGATCAGATCAATGCACAGTTCGTTTAGACAACTTGATAATATTCCATTTAGATGGTGGTGAGACTTCTGAAACAAAAAAGAAATTATTAATTCAGTTGTTGAAAATGAGGAAACAGGATGATTTTGCCATTTAAAAAATTAAGGTTTCTTCAAAGAGGAAATTCATTTGAACCAAGTTCTTCTGCAAACAGCTTGTTTTGACCTATATTCACCAAGAGAAAAAAACATTTAATCTGGAAACTGTCAGCTTGCGATTTGCTATCAAAAGTTTATATGACACATACAAAGTTGCATAAAAAGTTACTGCTGTTGATGGTGTTTTCAAAAAGAAAAACAGAATGGCCTAAAGGAGTTAAGCACAGTCAGGGATTTCAAGTTTGAAACTTCTTAGATATTTTTGATACCATCTTAGCCTCCAGGTCACGCAGAAATGACCTCTAATTCTGCAGCTCCAAGAGAGCTTTGAAGAGCTCTTGGAATTTAATTGCAGGATATACAAGTTTGGGCTTTATACAGTTATTATGTAATCTGCAAACCCTTATCCATCCTTTTAACTTTGAATGTGTTTATTTAGAATAAATCTGATGCTATTACCTTCACCCCAGTTTTGACAGTTGTAGTCAAGGGCTGTTCATCTCAGATATTCCAAATCCAGCCTCCCAAGCATGGGCAGCTGATACAGACTCGACTCATCACGGACTTCAGTCTGTGAACTTGGCAACTGCATGAGCAAGTGACTCATGCCCCAGCCGTGTTTGTCTGTTAGCTCAGACACATTTGTCTGGAGAAGAGCTGTGGAAATAATTGGGTTTGGGGGGTAGTGGCAATTCTCATTGCATAAGGATACTATAAATCACATTCAAACCTGATGCCAGCTTCTTTTACCATCCTGCCTTAAAAAGGTTACATCTAAAGAGGTTTTCTTCTCATTTCTGGCATCTTGAACTTCTCTGACCCTTTGTCTTTGTCTCTTTGCCCTAAACCTTGGGGCAAGTAAAGTCTTTATCTATTAACTGTCGTTCCTGTACTGTGCTGTATTTCCCTGGTCTGGCTCCAGCCAGATGATTTTGTCTGCACAAAGCAGTGATGCTGAGGCTCAGTAGCTCCTTACTGTGAATCTCAGCAACATCAGCAGCTCTGGGAGGAGAACCTGCAGACCACCTGCTTAACCATTGAGGGTCTCAGTGATGGCTTCAGCAGCAGCCAAGGGGCAGCAGAGAGTCCATTGTCCTGAAGAGCATTTGTGAGCTGTGGAGATTTATGGATGCCTGTGAAAAGCTGCCTCCGTTCCTGCCTTTGTGAAAAAGGGGTGATCCATTAAACTCAGCAGAGGGAGGAGGTGCTGATCAGGTAATATGTTCTGCTGGAGGCACTGGGGACGGTGGCTTTACTGTCACTACGACTTTACTGGCTCTGGCACGTGATGGAGCTGGGCAGAGTGCAGGAGCTCTGTGTGGCTGTGTGAGAAATCCAGTGCACAAAGGATACATCATGGAATGGTTTGGGTTCAAAGGGAACTCAAAGATCATCTCGTTGCAATCCCCCACCATGAGCAGGGACACCTCCCACTAGACCAGGTCACTTAGGGCCCCATCCAGCCTGGCCTTGAATACTTCCAGGAAAGTGACATCTTTTCTGATAAAGGAAGGAGTGGTGCTGAAATTAGTATAATGCAAGGAAAAGCTGTATAAAAAAAAAGCTCATAAAATATGGTTCCCAAAGAAATGATGTAATCTGAGTAAAGGAAAATGACATGAGACTCCAGCCTGACCATTTCCTTGCCCTGGTACTCTGCTGCTATATTAACGTGGGGATTCAACACAGCCACAGCAGGAACATTTGCCTCTGGTGAAGAACAGCAATTAGAGTATTTCCAATGCACCATCCATTTCTTCTTAAGCTATCTGAGTTGTCCTCTCTTGAATAAAAAGGGTCAATCATATAAAGAGGTCTTTAACCCTGCTGCAAGCAGCAGGAGGAAAGGGGAATATTTCTGAGCATATACGCAAAGTTTGTGGGAACAGCCTGGGGAAAATCGTTCCAACAAATGTCTGGTTCATAGCTAGGTTCTCCAGATGGCATCAATATATCATGAAGAGTCAAAGAGAGCCTTTCTGAATGCAAATTGCTATTCACATTTTACCTAATTTATGCAAATTAGCTCATTCAGTCTTCTACCTAATCCTCCCTGGAGTTCCTCCAAGGTTTGAAAGGAAAGATATTCCTCTTGCAGAATATATATAATCCATATTAATTGCTTCTGATGGAGATGAGTGGGATGGACAGCTATTCCAACAGTTAATATTTTAATCACTTCAGCCCAGCAGTAGCCCTGCCTCAGGTGAATAGCCCCTGACTCTGTCCACATTGCTGACATAAACCATAAATGGCTGCATGCTGGGAGGCTCCCAGTGGAGACTGGCAGGAAAGCAGGTTTTGGGAGGAACTGATCAGTACTGAGCTGTGGAGGAGAGAGCTGGTGTGTGGGCAGACCTGATAGGCAGAAGAACAAAATATTTTGGCTATCCAAGCTGGGAAGAGGGCTGCAGGAGAGGGATGAGGCTCAGTGATGGTGCCACATGGATTCCCCTGGGGATGCTGGGTTTTGTGTACGGATTCACTGGCAGAGCTGTGAGGTGGGTCATACTGAAACAAGATGAGAAGTGCTGAAATGCAGCTTCCCACCTCTCTGAGGTAGGTGGAGATGCAGGGATGGCAGAGGAGAATGGAAGGGGTCAGCATCTCAATTAGTCTAAGCCAGAGGTGTGGGAATCCTCTGGGATCCATCTGGTCAATGGATATCAACGCATCCTGAGTCCAGCCTGCACCTTGCCCCACTCTGTCCTGAAGAGGAGAAGAGGATTTGTGGAAGAATGAATGGAAAAAGCTGAAGATGATTGAGTTGGGAAGTCTCAAAATTATCCTCCTATTAAGAAGCAATTAAAATATGTTTGAGCATATTGACTTCAATCTGTCCTTGCTCTAATGTTTGTGTGTTATCTGGAATATCTGTTCTTTAACCACACACTTGTGCTCATGGATTTCTTATCCCTGTCCTTTGTGTCTGGATGGCTGTGATCAGATACTGAGATAAAATAGTAAGACTAATTCTGAAATCAATGAATTAGAGATTTAATGCATTGATATTTCATGGCTTATCTGTGTAGAAAGGCGAGATTGATCTGCAAGCAGTGAAATGCTCCGTGCCACTTGCGGTACTGACAGACCTCAGGACTCCCTCACATGATGGGTTTTGTCAGAATCAGCTGAGGGCACATGGCAGCCTATGACACCTGTACCAAAACCCACCCAGATCCCCATGGCTGAAGCAGATT
This sequence comes from Ifrita kowaldi, assembly GCA_013398055.1. NCBI lineage: Eukaryota > Metazoa > Chordata > Aves > Passeriformes > Cinclosomatidae > Ifrita > Ifrita kowaldi. The sequence continues at coordinate 296,133 of VZRS01007801.1, read as the reverse complement.
CCAGGTGCAACAGGTGAGAACTGGATCTGGTTTAAATGTACTTTATTTATATTGCCTAAGCCTGTAACACGCTTGGCCCAAGGGTGGACCTGCATCGAATTACACAATCTTTCTGCATTATCTGCTTTCCAGACCATGGCAAAGGCACTGACTGATGTTTTTCAGCAGGTTTTTTTTTTTTCCTGTAGCACTGTCAGTAACAAGTCTCCTTCTGCCAGTCAGGAAAACTTGCTTCTGAAGCATTTTGAATTGACATTTCAAATACATTTTTTTTGTGTCAGGTCTGCAAGAAAAGACTGAAGAAATTGATTGGTGACTTTCAAGAAATACATACCTCTTATTCTTCTGTAGGGAAGACGTGGGATTTTCTGACGATGCCTAGGGACAGGTATATCACTGCACTGCACTGCACAGCTGTTACTTATATAACATGATCGATGCTGTCTGCTACATTTCAGAGGGATCCATAAGATTACAAAGTGCAGGCAGGTGGGAAGAACCTTCTTTGCCCTCCAACTACACCTAATAGTGGTGGGGGTTTTAATGTAAATAATAGTAGAGAAGAGTACATTACAGTAATTTACAGGTTATATCACCTGAAATGGAGCTTTGAACAAAACAGGTTGATCACTTTGATGCTAAAAGTGGCTATAAATATGTAATTTGTATAAAAACACAGCAAGTTGAGGTTGCTTGTTTTCAGCAAGGCAATTACCTATGGGTGTCCGGGGACAGATCTCACACTTATCAGCAAAAGCAAATTCTCCTTTTAGGTGCCTACAGGAGCTCAGCAAACCATTCGTGAGCTGAGCTTGGTCAGTCAGAGCAAGCCCTGCTCTCATCCTGCTTGGAGAGCACATCTCGCAAAATCGGCTTTGAGGCGACTTAGAGAGGAGCCTTGGATGGAAGATGCTTAAATGGATCTTCGTCAATTTCTAAACTGATTTGCTCAGATCAATACAACTTTTGACCACTGCCAAGCCACGCTGCTTTAAAGCTGAGGATGCTTCCACAAAACGGCTCTCAGCACCTCCCCTTCCAGGGCTCAGAACTCTGTCCAACAAATCACTTAAGCTTGGGCTTAGCTTTAAGTACATGAATACCTCATTAACATCAAGGAGACTGCGTTAACTAAAGAATGTGTGTAAAGTGCTTTGCTGGATTGGGGCTGTGGATGCTGCAGTTATCGTTGCTAGGTAGAAAAATAAGCCAGACAAGGAGCTTCAGCAAGTATGATCTGGAGAATTACTCAACAACAGAAAACTGTGAGAGCAGGAAGATGATTGACTGATTACTTTTCCGATTCATGGGAACCCATGGGAGCATCTAAATCAACTCCTTTTGAATCCTGCGGGGTGACTTCAGTCCAGTGATTAGAGTTGAGTGAAATGTTTTGATTGAGAATAAATTAATTGAATAGTACTGTTTTGGCTAAATGGAAAACTTTTCCTGACCAATTTGGATTTTTTCTAATTTTCCATTTCCGGAGAAAAGTCCCAAATAGAATTGTTTAAGCTTTATGGATGTTTTTAGTCTAATGTGTGTATGTTTTTTGTGGGAAAAGTATCTTGCCTAAATGAAAACATTGTGGCAAAAAATCCAAAGAGACGAACACATGCTTTCATTTTTAGAAGTGTCCCACTAGGAAAAAATATATCTAAAAACATGGGTTTTAACTGAAAGATTTGTGTGGGTTTTTTCTCTTGGGGAATTAAATGACATTAAAAAAACACTTCATTTTAAATGTGGCAAGTTTTCATCAAGAAGAAAACCTAGAAATTGAGTGAAATGAAGGACAAAGTGCCTCTGTTCTACATCTACACAAAACAAACTTTTTTATTCCCCAATATCTCTCAATAACTCACAGTTATGTAAAGCCATTGAACTGGGAACTCACCTTCAAAGAACAGCAAGGAGACAACAATTTGCAATGAAGGGTTTCTTCCCATCCCATATCCAAAGGGAGTTTTTTTTCACAGATTCAAATAGCTTTATGATCAAACATCATTTTTCTTTTCAAAATCACAGGACAACCTGTTCCTGTTACCAGGACATATTTTATGCTACAAAGGAATAGGAAAATAACATATGAGTTAACATCACTGCAAGTGTGTTTTAGGGAGACTCCTTTCAAGCGTTATTTCCCCATAAATTCCATGAACCAAAGAATAGTCTTACCCCACAGTATTCCTTTTTAAGATGAACTGTAGTAATATTCCCCTCACTTGCCACCTGCTCACATTTCTGTCAGAGCTCACAGCTCATGGTGACACCCTCATTTCCTAACATGGAAAGCCCCAAAGCCAAAGATGGGGCTCATCTTTGCCCCAATTGACTCCTCCCAGCTCCAAGCACCCCAGTGCTAATGAGCCTGCTCATAATTTAATCATATTGATTTTTAATTAATTTAATTGATTGTGGTTATCTGAGGGGCTGTGCTGACAGCTTCTTCTCAGAGGCTTGATTTTGTGGTAGAGTGGGAGGGCACGTAAGTGGTTAATGAAAGGCCACACAAGTTAATAGGGAACGGGAAAACCAAAGGGAGACCTAGAATGAATACCTGTGGAAGAAGCCAAGGAGGAATAAAGGCAAACAATTTATTTGACTTGAAACAGGTTATAAAAGACAATAATTGTTTTAAATAGAAAGCTGTTGAATTATAATTGGAAGTAATTGAAACTCACTGAAATATTGAATAAAACATTAGATAATTTAAATGGTGTTATCTTTACAATTATCATTGGAAATAATTGCAGTGAAGCCCATGAACTGCTGTGAGAGAAGGAGAGTCACCTGGGGCACCCTGTTTTCCACAGGCATTATGCAGGGTGTTTGATGGGGAGGTATTTATAAATACGTGGCTGCATTTGTTTGTGATCTGGCATCTCACAAGTGAATGCCAGTCCCACGATGGGTGAGAAGGCAGGTGAGCAAGAAGGAAGCATCTGCTATTTTCAGAGCCATTGCTTTAAAAAACAATCAAGAAGATGCCTCTCCCTGGAAGAATTCCTGCCTTGCTTATTGGATTTGGAGGTTAAAGACACCTTTTCATGGCTGTGCATTATCATTCTGAAATGTTTTCCCAGAATGTTTTCAAGAAAACATGTGTGCGTTGTCCTTTTTCAACTAGGAAATCTACTTGAAAACAAGGAGTGCTTTTCAGCAAAAAAAAAAAAAAAAGCGTTCATTCATCTCAGCACTCAAAGGTTGTCTCATCAACATATGTAGCTATTTTTAGTTTGGTGTCTAAAGATGTAACTGCCTTAACTTCAAATGCAGTCATTCCACTGCAGAATTCATGGGAAACGTTCCCCAGGTTCTCAGCTCTGACCTGAACATCTCCCTGGGTAAGGCCACGTACAGTCCTCTCTGGAGGGGGAAAATTTGAATAATTACTTTATAGCAGGCTATGGCTTCATAATGCGTGACATCCTGCCAGAGTTTCTGGGTGATTAATATAATTGCTACAATGGGCTTGATGAATTTTGAGACAGCAACTGTGATAAGAGCAAAGCAGCATTCCACCTACAAAAAACATCTCTACAGATTCTAATCAGCTCCTTCATGGAAATTAGTTTGTTGAGATCTCTTCCTAGTTGCCATGGGCCATATTTTCCCAAGCAGATATAAAGCAAGCAAGGAATTGAATTGCAATGATTTCAGGTTATTTTTGGTCGCACGGAAATAAGCCATTTTCCATCCCCTTGATATTGAACCGGATATACAGATATTAGCCTATTAATGCTACATTTCCTATGGACTAAGCTGAGGAAAGAAGAGGAGCATCATTGAAGCATCAGTTGGGCAAAATTGCTGCAATGGAGTGGCAGATGAAGAGGGTTGAATGATGGCTTTATCTACGAGGAGAGAAGGAGAAGGGTGAATATGGGACATGCACAGAGGAAAAAGCAGCTGAGCTTTGAGAGACTAACATAAGCTATGGCAGCCTGCTAATATTCCTGAAGGCTCCATTAACAACAGGATGATTTTTCCACAGATGATCATCTGTTCTGTCTTAGATTTATATCTACCGAAGTCGTATGTTGGGCATCTGGCTCCTTTGTGCTTCTTCTCTAGAAGGACAAATTAGAAGGGGGATTTTGCTTTCTAACACAGTTTACAAAAGCTTTCGTGCTGCACATGGGCACAGGAAACAAATGAGAGGCAGCTGAAAGGGAAAGGATTGATCCTAGTATACCCAGGCCTGATTCCTTGGGAAGCTGGGAGGCATGGAGAAGAATCTGATGCGAGGAGCCCATGCTGATGCAAGTGATGCAAAACTGGTGGAAGGATCTGTCAGTAACGGGAGAAGCTGAGACATCATGGCTGATTGTTATGATACGATTTCCAAACTCCTCCAAGATTTTCTTCATCCTTTTTTTTGATCTTTAAGTGCTGTGTGATACATCTTTCTAAAGATTGTACAGGGTGAATGGGGGAGCACACAAATGTAAGTTATAAGCACTAGTAAGAAAGGAAATAATCACTTTGCTAAAGATGTCTAGACATCACAAAAAGTAATTAGTCACGTTTAAGATTCTGCCAGCAAAGATACACTGCAGGAAGCACAAATGTAAGGAGAGCAAGAGCCACCAGGCTTCACTTGGCTCCAGCCACTTCATCAGAGCTAATTAAAGTATTCTTCCAAGTCCTTAACGAGATTGACTATACCAGCAAACAATTTCAAATAAGATGAACTAGGCTAAAGAGGCGGCAGTGGAAGCAACAGGGAGGTAGAAATCTGCATTTTCGAATTCCATTCTGATGTGTTCAGTAAAAAACGTTCACAGCCAAGGGAAGCAAGGCCAAAAACAAGGCCAATGGATGCTCTCTAGTTAATTTATTAATTTCCACTTGATGGAAAGGTCTCAGCTGTCTGCAAGGTCCTACCTGTGCTCCTCATGTCCGTGTCACAGCTCATGCCCTGGAGTTTTGCTGCCACAGGGAGGATCACAGGACACTGGTGATTTGGAAGCTACAGTTGTGATCATGTCATGAAATATGATATACAATTCCAGTTCCATAAAAAAGGCAAATGAAGTTTGTGCAGGCAATCCTATGCTTTCTGAAGTTTCCACTTTGAAGCCAATAAATGCAAATCTGTATGTGTGTAATATAGATACATCAAAACTAAAGTCGCAGGTTGGGCCAAAATCAGGTTGGCGGCTTCCCTTTGAACAGTTTTATGGATCATTAAGTACCCCACTGGAGGCTGACTACACCAGCTATGTTTTATTGATAGTCGAGAGTTTCTTGCCTGAAACAAAACAATTATTCACGTTAACGAGAGGCTGGAATAAACTGCCCCAGACCAATGTCCCCTCCGAACACATGCAGACTCAAAATTCAGTCTCACATTTAGTTATTGATGCATTTTTCTTTTCACCCAGAATTATAACATTCTGTTGGATGCTTTCTTTACACAGGTTAGCACAACTGTTTTCTTGGGAAGGTCTTTGGCAGGCAAAGTGACAGGATTTTTCACATGTGCTCCAACAAAATGTCAGCATATTCATGTAAGTAATGCATATTCTTCTAAGAAAAATCAATTAAAATGAGCCTATCTCACCAGAATAGCCAGCCTTCAGACTGTGTCAGTGTGTCACACTTCCACGTGAAGTTGTAAGTTCAGGGGCAAGGTGAATAATGCATGATATTTTTATTCACTGCCTTCCCTCTCAGATAGCTAACACACCAGTAAAACTTTGGAGATTCAATGCTACAAATCCCAAAAAAAGTGCTCTAAGTATTGCAAATACTTTCAAGGGAAACAAAGATGAGGTAGTATATATGAAAAAGTGGTAATTCGCTTTGTCCTTAACTCATCACTGAATACAGAGGAGGTAGCTGAAACTGGGTCTGCCAAAATCATGATCATTAGACCAGAAGACGACCAAACAATTTTAACATTCACTGCAGCAGTAGCTCATTCTAAAAATCTGATCTTGTCATTCAGCCAGTGCTAATCTGCTACCATCAAAATGAAAATGGTCATCCAGCCCTAAAAGTTTCAGTGAGATATATGTGAGATTTATTGCAACACTACGGCATTCCTCACAAACCCAGGGCAAAATCAGAAAAAAACCCTGGACAGGTAAGTGAAATGTACAAAAAAGCTCCCCTCAATTCAGCCTCACCTTAATATTTTTCCCCTTTTATGGAAGCCTTCATGTAAAGACGCTAGAACTGGGAAGCTTCTAAAGTGATAAATCAGTTATGAAATGGGAACCTTCATTACAGGCTGTCCACTTAATTATTTGACAAGTTAATTAATCTCCCAAGGAACTGTAGAACTGCTGTTTCCTCAGTAAGCGATGGAAACAAACTTTGGCAGATCCCACAGGTCTTGGCACTACGGTATCAATAGGACTCTACAAAGTTATGTGTAATAGACATTAAGTGAGGTCAAATTGCCTCTGTAGGAGTAACTGGAATTGCTTGTTGCCTGAAGGTGTTTATGTTGCTAATTATTTCGCTGCAGCTAATTATGGTTTGCCAGTTCAGTTGCAGCTCAGCTTTCAAGAGATGCCTCTTTTCCCCTCAGAAAGCCATCACATCATGGTAGGAAAGGACAGAGCCTCCTGCCTCCTTAGAACAGTGCCACTGTCCGCCTCTCCTCAAGAGACAACACAATTACAGCTGACACAATAATTGATGATGAAGTTTTCTAGTGAGAAAGATGGACACACATTATTATCCCATCAATCTTGTTCCACACAGTGCCTTGTATCCCTGGTTTTTCATACTGTGGCAGCAAACTGACTGCAGGATGCTGAGCAGTCTGTTTGTGTTCCCAGGGGTACCCCGTGACAGAGTGAGGGCAACGCACAGGGCACGAGGAGAAAGGTGAGACCAGAGTAAAGATCACTCAGTGTGAATTGAAGCCAAATTTATTTCCTCCCCGTTCTTTACCTGCTCGTGTCTCCATTACACAGCATCAATTTCCAAGGAAACAGGAGATCATCCAACATTTGCTTATTACATGTGCATTGCATCAGCAACGTTTGACCATTAACAGCCACTGCCCCTCATTCATACCCAGCTCTGCCTGAATTTAATCACAGACACCTGCCAGGTCTGTAAGTCCATGCAAACTCCAATGGGAATGTGTTACGAATATATTAGAAAACTTTCCAGTTGTCTAAACTAAGTTTCGGTTTCCAGAGAAGAGGAGACTCAGGGAAGACCTTATCACTCTCTACAGCTTCCTGACAGGAGGTTGTGGCCAGGTGGAGGTCAGGCTCTTCTCCCAGCCAACAAGAGACAGGACAAGAGAACTGTCTCAAGCCGTGCCAGAGGAGGTTCAGGTTGAACATCAGGAAGAATTTTTTCACTGAAAGGGTGGCCAGGCCTCAGACAGGACTGCCCAGGAACTGGTGGACTCACCTGCTCTGGAGGTGCTCAAGAAATGACTGGATGTGGATCTTTGTGCTGTAGTTTATTTGGAATGGAGGTGTTTGGTAAAAGGCTGAACTCGATGTCTTGTAGGTTTTTTCCAACCTTAGTGATTCTATGATTCTTAAAATCTGCTCTCTTCATAGATACATGAAAGATACCTGATTTCTGCCTGTCCACTGCTTTTATGAATACCTGAGCAGAAAATTATTTTCTTCAGTTGATGACAACAATATGATTAGTCGACAAATATAGTTGCATCTTTTGTTAAAAAAAAATAAAAATAAATAAAGCCACTAAAATATAGTGTTTGGCACAGCTGTATTATTCCTGTAATGAATAATCACTAAAGATATTACTGTGGATGCAGTTACCATGCAGCAATGTGAATAAAATTCTTTAGATGGAAAATTGTACTTCAAGAAAATGTATGCAATAGTACAACTGTATTATTGCCCATTAATATGTATTAGTTCAATGAAAAATGCCTGACTGAGCTGCTTTACATAGATTAGGATGGCAGGCAGTGAAAGGAAGCACTTGGACTTGGTTAAATGGGCTGTGAAGATAGGAGGAACTCTAATCCAAAGCAGAGGAGCAAAACACCAAGATAGGCTGTCCAGTTCCGTTGGTATGATTTGTTCCTTCTCTCATTCACATCAGTGTTTTTATTATGATAAATAATCAGCATCCTGTGCTCCTGACGCATTAGCTCTACTCAGTCCTCTTGAATCTGTATTTAAAAGCTTTCTATTTAAAAATAATAAAATAAGATAATTCTTCCCAAGGTGGCTACTTAGCAGGAATCATCTCATTTGCTTTAGTGTCTCCAGGAGGCAGAATTGGAGCTCCTGACAGGTTTGTCATCATCAAGACAAGCTTATTTGAGCCTAAAATACTCAAATAATTCACTCCTTACTCTGACTTCTGCACATGACATGCAGGGCTCGTTCCAGCTCCCCAAACTGCACTGAGTGGGGCATCCCCACAGCCCTGGGGGGAGCTTTCACTGAGACACATCCAGCGTTTCAAATTATGCCAAATGCATCCTTCTGTCCAGGCATGCTTAGTTACACATATAAAAACCAACAATTTTGCTTTCCCTTCTGGCTAACAGCCTTGTTATGAGGCAAACTATTATGGCAGTCATATGCTCAGCATAAGATGTAGTTTTCCCCGAGTTTATTTAAACACTCAGTTTGGTGCCTCTCTCAGCCCCACCACCTGCACAAAGTCCCATTTCTAGTGTGGGGCTGGCTGACACCTTCATTTTCCTCTGCCAGTGCAAAAGGGGAGGCAATACTGGCGAGGGTTTAGGTGAGGAAAAGCAGAACACTCACGTCCAGAGGCAGCCTTGGCTGGAGGACAAGGTGGCCTGGTGTGGATTGAGTCACCAGGGATGGGGCATGCGGAAGGAAGAAGAACCAAAAGAACCTGGGAGGCCTCTGGAGTAAACATTGATGGAACACCAGTAAACAACAGATGTTTGGATGCAAAATACGCACATTATGGGTTTTGTGGACATAGATGTGTATCCTGTGCTGTTTTGACCCTCAGAACTTGTTGCATAGCACTTTCATATTGGGACAGCAGGATGTAAACGTGCCTTAAGGGTACAAAGACAAAAAAGTGATCCTTATGTTTAGAAAAATATATTTATATATTACCTGCTAGGTCACAAAGGTTATCCAAATCGGTGAAAAATGATATTATAAATGACTACAAAAGATTTAGTGTCTTTGTTCCCCAAACAGCCTCATAAATCGTATGTCTAATCCTCTGTCTTGACCACATCCTCATCCAATTTCATCTGCCTTGCATAAAACTTAGCAACCCCTCAACAAACACAGCTGACCAACAAGAGTGGGGTTCATGTAGTATGTCAAATCCCTTCCCTCCAATAAAATGTGATGGGACCTTTAATGACCACTCCTTATCTAGGAATTTTTAAAATTATGGGACTGGGATTATTCTTTCCACCTATGTTTTTATGCACTTGGTTCCCAGGACTCTAGTGACATTCTAATAAAGCATATTGAATTTTGAACTATTCAAGGGATTTTGCTATTATTTATGAGAATGGATTGATTTGTCTCTCATGTGAAAGAATATATGTAAAATTGAGTTTGCTTGTGGTTGTTTCTTTGCTCAATGTCTCTGATATGATCATGGCTTCATAACAACTTCAATATATTATTGCCAGAGGTATCATAAAATAGGGAGACATTATCCTTCATGTCATAATTCTTTCTCTGCTGAATAAACTCAAAAGCTTATTTTTGTTTGTTTGTTTATCGATCCGTACTTTGGAACACAGTAAATTAATGCTGTTAAACAAGAGGCCAATTTCCCTTGTAGTTTCACCAAAATGGACTTCAATTAGCTGTGCTTCTATGGCTGTGTTATGATGCTTTCATAAGTGGGTTATGACATTGACAACAAATCAGTGAAACTTAAGCTCCTGTTATTATCGACTCGAGATAAAAATTGTACATGCCTTTATCCCTACATAATGGGACCTTCAGCCAGTGTGGTCAGAACTAGCCTTGACATGAAATACCTACAAGTTATGTCGGCATTGTAAGACAGACCAGCCACAAACCAAGTCTGGAAAAAGGAGGGAAGAGGAAAAAAAAAAAAGGAGAAAAGAAGAAAATACATGGTCTTTGAGATGTCCTAATTTCTGCCTTCTCTTTGTTCAAGCTGTGCAGCAGCAGGGTATTTGTGACCCACGGTCTGACATGCCCTCAAAGCCAGTCTGCCGTGGTCAAAATTAGATACTCATGGACACACGAGGAGATTGTTTCCTTCTGCTATTATTTCGCTGTAGAAAATATGAACAGGGAATTATCATGCACTGGCTCTTTCCATAAGACAGTGAGGGCTTATGGAATAAATTTAGTTGGTGGCAAGTTCAAAACGTACATCAGGAGATTACTCTGCACCCTTGCCATGAGATGTTGTGGATGCTAAAATTTTATATGAGTTTTAAAAGTGGCGGGGTAATAAGGAGAGAGAAATTCTGTAAGGAATTATTCAATATAAGAATAGCAGCTCTGGTTGGGGAAGTCCCTCACCTGTAAGCTGCCTGTCAGAATGAAAGGCACTCTGGCACTATTCACAGCCAATTTGCTGCTAATGGCCAGGCTTAAAGGAAGCTTGATAGAAATAACATCTCAGCTAATCTTTAAATGACTTCTCAGTTCCATAGCAGCGAATGTGAGCAGAGAAAGCCTTCCCTGATGAAAGGCTGAAGTTGCTGTGAAATGCAGCAACATTATTGCTGTGTCTTCCTCTGTTGGGGATGGCGGGGACAGAGCCCTGCGTGCTGGGTAAGCCCTGTCCCAGTCCGCTGTTCTTACGCTCGCAGCGGATCAACCTGATTCAATTTTACTTGGGTTTACTCTATTTTAACATTTACACTGCTCACTCTGCATTATCCTCGTGTCTACTAAGCGGATGCCCAGTTCAGGGTGTCAAACTCATATTTTGTAGAATCTGAATAGAGGATGCATTCTCTGAGTCCGTGTAGTCATCTCTATTTACCTTGCCGATGCCAATCTCACATCTTGTCCCCTACCACTCAAAAAAAGGCACTCTTTAAAGCTTTTATTTTTTTTTTAATCCTATTTTGAAATATTTTGTTGCTATTCAAAGATTATTCCTTTGTCTTATTTATTTTCCTTTCTTTTCTTCAACTAATGGCTAAACAGCTGCAGCAGCATGCAACTTCGGGGCTCCCTGCTGCTGTTCTCAGAGACGAAACAATCTGTACTTAAACCAATTTGCTTGTAAATTCCTGCTTCCCTGCCTCCAGCCTGCTAAACTGCTCATGCCCACCATGCCAATCTGTTTTTCCGATGCAGACATCACCCCATCAGTGCCAGCTAACCCCCTGCAAACCAATGCTGCAGGCTATGCCTAAGGAAGGAGAAATAATGTCTCTGAGCTCATCAGCTAACTACATTGTATTGGAGCAACACAATTTAGATTGACCACTGAGGTCTGGATGAAAGGCAAGGTCATTTCAAAGGGGGAATATCATGTCCCTGTTATTGGGGTGCGGGATTTACCTCTGGAGTCCATATTAAAGGGAGCGTCATGGCACTAAGGGAGTTGTGAATATTGTATTTCAGTCTGAGAGCAATATACCTAACTGCAATGCAAAAATATGTGCTAGAAATCAACTTGAACTGGTAAGATATGAGACACTGGGAATGAACATAAATAATTCTAAGCCAAGGCACCAGCAGGGGACTGACAAAACATATAACCCAGAGACTGGCTGTTTGCTTCCTTTTTCATACTGTTTTATGATTTCATTTCTCTGTGCTGATTAAAAAGGGACTAAAAAACAATGCTGGAGACTGAATATTTTGGGCATGTGCTGTACCAGTCTCCTCCAAAAAACTCTGCCACAACCAATCCCTTTTCATCTTTAAATTAGTAGGTTTTTAGAATACATTTCCCCTAAATGACATTCAATATTCTGGTGGAATGAGATTGTCCTCTGAAATCTAAGCTGAACGTGTTTATGAGTATCTTTTAGCAATAAGTAACTTCTTCTTTAGGTTAAAGTGCTCTTGCCTTTTCCAAGTGTTTACTGCACTACGTAATTGTTCAATTTCTAGGCTGTGTAAGACAGGTCTTCCTAATTCTGACAGTAGAACTCTCCATTCTTTTCAGCCACGTTGTCCTGTTCTCCAGCTGCTCTACTTTAAATTCCCCCTTCCTGATCAGCAGACAGCACATCAGGAGATCTGACCTTGCGCAGCAGCATCCATACTTTTCCAAGTAGAACTGCACCAGCTGCTGTACTCAAATCCCACGTTGACTTTTTTAATGGTGACGCCTTATCGATGGATCATCAATTGTTACACCTGTGTTTTTCTTCTCACATGGCATTGCCAAGTGACAGATCACAGTAAAGAATATTACTACTGCTACCTAAAAGTATGACACAGCAGTCTGTACTGGTAGATCCCACCCTGTTTCTGTTAACCCAGCTCTCAAAATCATCTAATTCCTCTTACAATGTTCCAACACGTCTTCCCATTTGTGAAGTTTTCCAGGTTTATACCCACAGGTACAAATGTTTTCTGCACTTTTATGCACTGAATGTATAACAAAGAGTATTCATGAAAGTTTAAACTAGATTAGACACCTTTTAGGACTGACATTCCTATCGGGTTTTCAACCTGATGCTTCTCCCTTCAAACAAACCTATTGTTTGCTGTTTCTCCTTCAGCTGTTTCTTTGTTTGCCTTACAGTTCCCGTGCTAAACCCCAGATCTGCCTACAAAACTAATCATTTCTCATGCAGCACCATATCGAATGCTTTACTGAAATCCAGATAGATTAGATCTACTGCTTTTCCTTTGTCTAGAAAATCAATTATCTTATCAAAGAATGATATCGAGTTAGTCTGGCACTCTCTGAGTCTTCGTTAAACCTATCTAATGTTTTATCCCATTTTGCATTTACTTCCATGTCTCTAATTATTCTCTCCTTAAGAATTTACTTGAAAGCATTTGTGTGAGCATCTCTATTTGTGATCCAAGTGGTTTTGACCTTGGTTTGCAGGGACCCTACTCAGTGTGGTTCATTGTTCAGATTCAAGGTGCAAGTGCCTGTACAGTATCAGGATGTGCACTCAGAAGTATCTGTGCAGGAGTGCAGAAGGAGAACTACAGCAATGAAGGGGTAAAATCATCAGGAATTCAGAGTGATGTAAGGGAAGCATCATAAATTTTTGCACTATTCTTATGCTCTTTTTTCAGTTCCCTGCCAGAACAGCTGCCCCCGTGCAGATATTTTAATGGTTTCCTGATGAGGATGTTCTGAGGTTACCCTGCTTCCACCGAAGCGTACATTGCACTAACAGAAAAGGGCCTCAGAGGGTGAAGGTCCTGGCACAAATAAGCATCTGCAAATCTACTGAGGTCGGCTGAATGATGTCCTTTCATCTGTTCTGTCTTTGGTGTCCTATCCAAGCCCCACAGGGAAATTCAGGTGTGACAAAAGCATCTTCACACCCTCCAGAAGAACAGGACCAGTAATTGGTTTTGCTGGGGGAACACCTCAGAGATAAATATTGTTGGTTCTTTACCTCTCTTCTCTTGTCACTCTTCTGTCCCATGAAATATATTATCATTGTCATACTGAGGCTGATAGAAATGAAACTCTTTCACTGCTGCCATTATAAGCCCTACTTTTAAACAGTTTATCATTCAAAGGCAAAGATTCATTTTCTCCCCTCACCACAATTGATGCTGGGTGTAAAAGTTCAGGCACAGGCTACTGTCAAAAATAGACTTCTTCTGAATGTTAAACACAGCCATGAGCATTCTTGAGCAGAAATGGGCCAAGAAGACTTCGATATAAAGAGACACTAGCATTTCAGCCTGTGAAGTCAGGAGCAGTGCTGGAGTACAAATTTGAGTCAAAAATACTGAATATTGTAATGATCCTTTATCCTGCAAACAGTCTTAGCTGAATTCTCACAGTCAGGCTCCTTCAGAGTTTGGGAGATAAACGAACCAGATCTGTTTTTGTAATCTGTGCTCATAGAAAATGAAATTATCTCAGGTCTTTCTGAAGCAGGCAGATACACAAGAATTTCCAGGAGCCACAAGGAGACAAAGAGCAGAACACAGTGTCAATAGCTCCACATAAATTTAAATCTCTGCACAAGCCTTTGGATTCTATTGGAATGAGCAGGGGAGAGAGATCGATCCAGGAATGAAAGGGGGAAATTTGACCTGCATCGTAAATGGATGATCTGGTGGTAGAAGAGTAGATGTGGGATAGTCCAGTGGCAGTTAACCTCCCGGTGTCTGGATTTCTTATCCGTAAAATGATGGTAGTGATACTTGCCTTTGTGAAGTACTTTGAGGTCTGTGATGGAAAAGTGATGTATAAAGACAGACGTTGTTATTTCAAAGGGACGGGGAATAGCAGGAATCATAGATCTGGAATTACACAATAGACAAATATTGGAAGGGGAACAGTGGGAGTCAGCTGTACCCTATAGTTTGTTGCAGCTTAAATAATATTGGTGGCTTTCCTGTCCAAGTGCAGTATTTCAGGTAATTACTCCCTTGCTCGCTTATCAGGGAGGGGATTAGAAAAAAATTATTTTGGAAGGATATAATTAGAGGCAAACAAAACAACTTGCTGTAGAACAATTAGCAAATTCACTTATTCTGTGCAGCGTTCCTAGAGAAATTCCCAAACACTTTTGTTCATTTGGAAGATTTACCAATTTTTTCAGGCACCGGTGACTTTCTCTCTAACACCAACACAGAGTTGCCCTATGGGGTAAACACTTTTCCTTCCCCCAAAAAATCTGCATATTTCCTTGCTGAAGATGGTGCCTTTCATGTGAATCCTCATCAGGCTGAGTGTACCCATATTTGCCTCTCACATATCACTTCCAGACTCTCCCAGGAAACAGTCTTGGGGCAGCCTCATCCTTGCTGAACCCCTGCTGCTTCCAGGGCTTGTGCCTGGCTTTACGTGATGCCTCCTTTCATCTTCCCCTGCTCTCCAGACCAGTGCTTGCTGAAGGAAACCAGAATGAAGGACAGCTGAGCAGATTAATATGGCTCATGAGGGGATGTGGGGAACGTGCCATCGTGCAGACTGGGTGCTGTGTGACAGGAGGGGAAAATCAAAGTGAAAAGCACATGCATCAGAGAGACAGCAGCCAGGGCCCTTTGATTACTCTGTACAGAGTATGCCTGGGAAAAATCAGAAGGAATTTTGTCCGAACAGTGGCACTAAGGTCAGGCCACAGCTCACACCAGTAACAAGCCCAAGCAGAGCACATCGCTGAGCAAAGCTCGTGGAAGCAGGCTGATGGCCCTGTGTCCAAACCCACCTCCCTGCAGGAGGTGTAGGGCAGGGAAAATCACTGCAATGCATTCAGTGCAGTGCTGTAAGACCAGAATAACTTCACCAGTGGTAACACAAGGTCTTCTTTATATCCCTGACCTCACGGCCACGGCTCAAGAAGCTGTTCAGATGTCTAGACATTTAAAGGTAGGCAAAAATTTCAACTTTCATCTTTCAACCTTTGAAGATGTTGGCAACAGCAGTGAGAGGGCAGAGGAGGAGGATGCACACATGCACTGGCTGCCCCGGTGAGCCGCTGTCCCCGCTGTCCTCTGCTGTCCTGCCGGCTGCAGCACAGAGCTCCAGCTGGCAAATTGCCACCTAACGCCTGCACAATCACGGGCATTTCAAGTGGATTTCGAAATCCCTGTCTGGATAATGATGGAGCTGGCAGGTCAGGCCAGGCCACCCAGCTGAGCTAAGTGCACGTCTGGGGAGCGGTGTCGAGGGAGATGAGGCAGCTGGGAGAAGCAGTTCCACCGGCGCCGCTCCATCGCCCGCAGACCGGGCAGTGCCTCCTTCCCTCCACGTGCTCTCAAATCCTGATCCAGGCAAGGCTCTGTGACGTGTCCATGGTTAGAGGACACCAAATGATTGGTTTCTCTGTCTCCAGGCTTTTCTCATCCATACCCACGCAGGAAAGGGATTGCTGCTGGCTGATGGCCAGTGGTGCTCCCTCCACCCTGCAGACTGGGAAATCAGCATCTGCTGTGCCTTTCTAACTCATCCCTCGTCCTCCATCTGCACAATTGTGCTACTCTGGGAAACCACTTTTCCCCCACCCATCCCCTTCCTTCACTTATGTTTTACATAAGGAAGCAAGAAACACTTGGGATAAAATACAAAACATTCTCATAAAATTTGTATTACTCCCTTCAGCCCTTCTCCCGAGATTGAAACTAAATATAGCAAAAGCCAGTCTGCTGGTTGGAACAAACATAAATAGCTGAAATAAAGGTATGATAAATCAAGGCCAGGTTGCTCTCATGCTGCCTTCTGGATGAGGTGACTGTTGTCTGTCTATGATGGCACTAGCAGGATGTTTTTATGTTCCAAATTGCAAGGGATTCATGATCGCTGAACAGAGACATTACTGCAAAGCCTAGGGGTGACTTGCTGAGACTTTAGCTATAACAGCTCTGCACTGTGTCCAAGAAACTGCTGCCTGATCTCTTGCATTTGTAGAATCATTTTTAGATCAGAAAGACATTTTGGGATTATTTTCTTCCAGTGGGCAATTCAGATTTGGTAACAGCAACTTTTTTCAAATTTATATTTGCTTCACTGAATCCTTCTCAGAGGCTAAAAGGGGAATTTTGAAACTTCATTTTGACATTGAATATGTTGCTCAGATCCAAATGTTTCATTTTGCCACTTTCAAAGAAAATGTTTTGATCTTCTCTTTGCAAATTTAGTTTGGTTAGAATTTGCCTTACATTTTGTTTTGAAAAGTGTGTTCATAATCCAGCTGTTACTTCTCTTAAAGAGACAAAAGAAATGTTTTGCCCAAACCAAGATGTTGCTTTTTTTTTGCTTTACTTTTGGCTTGGAAAAAAATGGTCAGAAACAATACAGAAAAAAGCGTTCTTGCTAGTAAACCAAAAATTCAATTATTCTCATTTCAGTAAAGGTCTTGTCTGCAGAGGGAGGTGAGTTTTCAGTGCACTCCAGCACACATTTACAGCCCAACCTGTTGTATAATACCTCCCCCAGATGGATCCCCTCCCCTGAGGGAAACATTAAAACATTAGAAGATAAGTTTTCCCAATGAAAGGCAGATTGAGGCTTGGACTCAATCCACTTCCCTTACCTCACCCAAGATCTGAATTGCCATCTGGACATGCCTGTTTCTCTTCACTGGGTACCCAGGGATTCTGGGCCAGCCTTATATCAATCAGGCACTTTGGTGAACTCCCAGAAAAAAGGAATCCCAGCCTTTGGTGCCCAAAAAGAAAGTTCTCCAGGGCTGGGTGACTACATGACTACATTTTGGACCAATTGTTAAAGTATCAGTAACACTACAAAACAAAACTGAAAACAATCTGCAGATTTTGGCACAACACTCTTCCTGTGAGGTTAGGCTGCCTCAGGAAGGTTATGGAGTAGTTTCTCATGAGCTCCTCCTTCAACACTTAAACCAAACCAGGGGGGGATAGGGGATATGGAGAAGGTTCAAACAAATTTCCACACATCAAGGCCTTTATCTGAGTTGGACTTGCTGTATTGCAGCAGACTGAGAGAAGTCACTTCGGAAGATGCTGCTGCTTGAAAGGCTACTATCACGACCAAGGTAATTCTGCGAGCCCAGATAACAATCCTAGACTTGTCACTGGGGTGTGAGTAGCATCTTCTGCAGTAGGAAAGATGTGATATCGCACTTCAGAATTTAAGAATCCCAGAAAGTGAGGGATTTTTTTTTTTCAATTACTTAATCTATTTCCTGGTCTAAACAATTCTTTTTTGTGCCTGAAACTTTCCTGCTTCTGAGTCATCTCCTTGCGTGCTCCACCTTGTTGATGGGATGAAACCTGAGCCCCATCAAGTCCTGTCATCCCGAATGTATCTGACAGTGACTGCCAAACCTCCTGGGCAGGCTGTGGGTGCAAGCAGCTGCTAAAGCTGCACGAATGGGACTGCGTGGAAATCCACACTCTGACCCACCCACTGTCAACACATCACCCTTTCCACCACACGAGCGATGCCCTTTCGTTGGTCTGGCTGAGGCAACACCAGAGCCCTCTCTAGCAGAGCTCAGAGTGCAGGAAGGCAAATGCAGAGCTGCTTTCCTCCTGGTCACAGCCCTATCCACATCCTGTTTTCCCATCAACAGCAGTCTGCAGGAGGCAAGGGTGGAGGCTCTCTGCTGCGTGGTGTTACGCTGCTGCATCATCCCCATCAGGCCCAGATGTCAGCGAGTCACAAGGGACTGGCACTTCTCATACTGATTTTTTCCAGTAGCTCACTCTGCTTTATCCATGGAAATCACAGCAAGTGCACTGTGCCAAGTCCTGATCCCACTGAAGTCAGTGACGGAGCTCCAGTTGACCCCAGTGGGGCTGGGGTTTAAGTAGCACCGTGTAATCTTGTGCAGTTTATGAAGCATATGTGCACTCTCTCCCTGCACGGTTATTTGACTTTCACACTCTTGATGGAAATGTGTCTTTATAAATTTACAAATAGCCCAGCAGCTGTGTGTTTATATAACCTCATTTGAGGGCCACATGTATTCTCACCCTTGTGCTATTAATATTTATACTGCCACGACCACGTACGCACAAATACCTCACGCAAATACACACGCATGCAGTGGAACAATAAGGAAAATAGATTAAAACCCCTTCTGAGTCTGCCATGCCTTCACAAAGTTCCATGGGAAGGCAGATCTATGTTCTTGAAAGAGACTGTGAAGAAAGTTTTTGCTAGATCCTGGGGACTTGGCACAAACTTCTGTTCTTTTGCACCATTGGTTTCCACGCAGCAACACCTCTCCCTGATTTCAAGTGACCTGAGTCCAAAACATTTTGTGGAGCAAAGTCAGATATTTCAGCCAGTTGGGAGACAGACAATTTATAGGGCAGCCAGGACTCCAAGTGCTGCAAGCTATTGATGGCAGGGCAAGGGACTCCAGCTGCTGCTGCTGCTGCTTCCCAGCCAGGGTAATAACATTGTTCAGAAGGCCACAATGGAGCTGGGGAACAGCTTTTCATGAAAATTACTTTTTTTTTTTTTTAAGGCAAAAAATGCTGCTTTAGTCAATCTGCAAATTACCCGACTTGCTTCAAATGCAAACACGGAAAAAACCTGCAAAACATACAGCCTAGACGTTTTATTTTGACAACTCAGATGAAACATTTTGATTTCCTCAAACTGAGAAGCTTAGCATTCTTGAATTTACCTCCATTTAATCTTGTCTATTCCAAAAGATAAAAACTAGTTGTCCTATCCTAAATATTATTTTTTATGTTTCTCCTATGCTAGAGCAATTGGTTTAAATTATGGTTTAAGGTCGGTCAAGTGCAATTTCTTCTCTTCGCTCTTCCACACTGATTTTCCAGCTCAGTTAAGGGACCAGCTCCCTTTAAGGAGCCCAGTTCATCCCAGATTTTGAGACCAAAGGGCAAATGTGAAGGTGTGAGTAAGACAGGCTTCGCACACCCATTTGCACAGGATGCAGGAGGCAGAGAGCAAGCAGCCTTGCTCGGTCTTCTCCTTCCCTTTTACAAGGAAACTTTGCTGTGAGCCCGCATGGCTGTTCTGATGCCAGCAAGTTCCCTGCAGATGGAGAGAGCAAATAAAAATGTGCATATTTACATTATACATGCAGATTAGATAGTGTGCATTCCTCACAGCCTGTCCCTGAAACACCCTCCAAAAGGAGCGTGGGGGAGAATGCAAAGAAGTTGAGTCCCACTCTGATCTCCTATTGTCTCACTCCCACACTATGGGAGTTAGACAATATGTACCCCCAGCTGATTAACCCTTTCTAGTGACCTGCATCATGGATAAAACTCTCAGTCTCTGGCAATCTCTACCTCAGTGCAAAAAGTATGAAATACTTGCTTACGGAATAGTGCTAAATTCAAAACTCAGCAGAATTACCTGCAGGGCGGCAGTGGTAACGATGGGGAAATTAATTACTGCATTTCTGAGCCTTTTTGCATGATCTGGTGGAAGAAGAGTGAGAGTGTGGGTACCCTTGTGTGCACCTAAGGAGTTACCCTGACACAGAGACAGAGCAGTTAAATATCGCACTGAAGCCCTGTCGTATTTACAAAGAACTTTTGCAATCAGGCTGACTTCCTTAGACCACTTCATCCCCTGAACCTCTCTCTCCGAACATCCTTCCTCCTCACACATAAGCCTGCTCCCTCTCAAAGCAGGTTTCAGGCTCTGTGTGTTTGCCTCCCTCCAGCCTCATACCTCACCTTCCTACTGTGAGATCAATTTTGGGAGAAGAGAGTTCATCAGGGAAGTAAGAAGCCAGTGATGGGCCACCCAAAGTCTGCTTCTGGAGAAGGTCAAATAAAGCTCATTTGAAAGCAGTAGGAGGACAAATGGGAGAGCAGTGTCAGACCTATCTCTCCTCAGACTATGTTGGAAGATTTTTGGACCCAAATCTCTTTCCTTCTGCTGAGTTAGGTCATGGATACTTGCCTGTGGCTGAGCTGCTCAGTCCCTGAGAGCACCAAGACCAGAGCTTGGGCCCTTGGTGAAACACTCACCTCACTTCAGGTGTCCCCGTCTTAAAGGCCTGGAGTTAGACATGCGAAAAAATTCTGCAAGGAGCAAAGTCTGGGATCAGGTTTTGCTGACAAACCCAGGCTGGGAAGAGGCTGTGGGCAATCAGAGGCCATTGCCTGGGCCACGAGGAGCCACCTGCTGAGCCCACTGCTCCCCATCTCCTCTCCCACGCTGCAGCACTCACGTCTGCCCTCTCAAACGTGGTTCCTCAGGGCACTTGCTCTTGTCTCTTCATCGGGCGAACAACACACTCACACAAGCTCCACTCACCCTCCCACACAGCTCAGCATTGCAACAAAATTAGGAAACTCTGCCCATTTCTCCCCAGAAAATCCTTGCTGGGCTCTGCCAGCTGCCACCTTGCTGACAGATGTTCTGCTCAAGCACTCTCTATCACTTTTACACAGTGGCAGCCTGGTTAAATATCTCACGCCTCATGCCAAACTTTTAGTGCTCCCAGTTGGAGGGAATGGCATCCCCAAATTCAGCCTGGCCCATCCAAAACTTTGGGGTGCTGATTCCTGAATTCTTCGTGGTCTTCCTTGCAGGTGGGTCCCAGTTTTGTGTGTGATAAGCAGCTTTCCTTGGAGTCAGGTTAACTCCAACCTTTTGAGCTGCAAGGAGAACTGCCTGTGCAGTACCAGCTGCAGGAAAGAGCTTGGCTGAGTACAAGATATGGAGGAATGAGAGATTCATGGCATTTTCCAGGCAGACGAATACATTATACTTTTTGATGTCTTTTTAAAGGTGCAGTTTTCCAATTTATATCCATGAGGTATAAATTGCCTTTGACTTTTTCCATATAGAGTTTGTGCCTGACACTGATAAGCTCATGTGGCTGTATGAGATCAAATCTGCAGATAAAAAAAAAAAAAAAAAAACCCCAAAAAAACCAACCAAACAAAAAAAAACCCAAACCAAACCAAACCAAAACAAACAAAAAAAACCCCAAAAAAAAGGCACCTGTTTTAGGTCCCAAATCAACCCCCAAATGTATGTACGGACTTAAAATTAGGAAATTGCTCTCGCATTTTGAAAGAAGCTGTTTGAACCTTCAGCCCTCATTCACTTAACGTATACAATATTGCCCATTCAGAGCCTTGGAGCCCAGTTTATTTTAGTGTTATATCAATTTGGCGTTCCAGCGCTGTAATTCTCCGGCAGGTCAACGCCAATCCTGTTGAGTTCTTTTAAGGTGCAGTGTCTCTGTTCACAGAAAGGCAGGTGCAGAGCTAAGCAATTAGCCCATTGCCATCCTAGAGCATAGGAAAATGTAGTGATGACCCAAGATTTTACAGCAGAAAGGGAGCCCCAGCTGTAGTGTGTGATTGAAGCTGACAGATCACCGCATTTACAGCAACTTAAAGGCAGGTCTGGAGCAATTTTGTTTAAAATTGAAGGAAAATAGTGAAGTCAATGTGTCACAAAGTACCATGCAAATGTTGTGAATAAAAGCTTCAAAGGGTACTAAAGTGCCATTGATTACCTCTGAGAGGTTCTTTAAGATCTCAAGCCCAAGAAAAAGAGCTCACATATACACTGTAACGTTAAACCATCATCTCTGCGTTTCTAGTAATCACCTCTTCTCCAGATGAATCCAGCCATTAGCACCCTGTCAGGGGGTTCTCGCTAAAGATACACAAGGAAATGCAGCAAGTTGCATTCCTGCTAAGATCAACAGCATTATGCCCTTCAAAAAGCCACCAGTGGTCACCTCTGCTTTGGCAGCTAAGATTTAAAGAGGGATTAACATGTTTATTCTGAATGACGGCTTAATGTCTTGTGTATCCCGAAATCCAGTCAGAATTCAGAGGCGGTAGCAAAATGCCTCATCACCTTTCTTTATATTTTCATCGTGCCTCCTACCACGGCTCGTTTTATAGATATAGAATCTAATAAACTAAGATCATATATTTTTGAGGAGAGGAGAAGAGGAGAAAATTACATGCTTGGTTGGTAATGATAACAAGATTGCCATAGGAAGCGTGTCATTTTGAGGAGGAATTCAGAACAATGCAGTGCTCACATGGCATGGGTGAAATGGATTTAAACCTGACAGTGCAAAATGGAGATGGAGAATGAAAAGGGAAATCACGGAGTGTTTCCATGTGTAACCTCCGAGGACTGGCATTTCTAGCTCTCAGAAACACGTGTCACTGAGCAATTTCAGGCTGGCACATGTTTTTTAGACCTTTTCAACCCTCTTCTAAGGCAAGAAGACAGAGAGGAAGGGACGTAGGAGTAGGAGGCATGAGCTGATATTAACTACAGGCAGGTATCCACACTGGAAAGCTGTGCCATGTCCTGGTTTTCACAGTTCAAGAAAGCTGTTGGCAAATGAAAGGTGCTTTGGGGAAAAAAACAAAAAAGGGGCAAGCAAAAAAAAAGCTTTAATAATAATTTCAAAGGCAAGAAATGTCACCTTAGACTCAAATCTCCATCCAGGTACTTTACCAGGGGCCAGCTGATTGGCTGACTTGGATACAATTTGGAAATTCTTACATTGTGGCAATAAACTCATGCTGGAAGACAGAAACAGCCCATTATGACAGCCTGAGATAAGAGCTAGACAGTGCATTTTAGTGCATTTTAGTGCATTTTAGTGCATTTTAGTGCATTTAGCATAAAACATCCTTCCATCAAAACGGCTTATCTCATCCTTCTTTGCTAGCAGCTTTGTTGCTGTTTCGACCCTTGAGTGGTTCCTTTCATTTGTTTTTGACACTGTGGGCTTGTCCTAAGCCTGCTGAGTGATGGCATTCCCTGAGCTGCTTTATGGGGAGGTGGAGTGAGAAGGAATGACAGCAAGGCATATTCTGGGAGAACAGTTCTCTGCTTGCCAGACTCCCAAGAGCATTTTTAGGGTCAGACTACCTTCTGAGGAAGGAAGGGAGCATCAGAGCCCCGCTCTCTCTGCCGGTGTGGCCAGCAGCTCTCTACTGTTAACACATAGGCTGCATGCACTGGGACAGGGAGCAGCTTGTGTTTGCAGGGACCTCCAGGGAGAACAGCCCTGAAATGTCAGAACTCCTTTCCTTTACAGGCCCCCTCTTGGGAAGTGCAGGAAGAAGCTCAGTCCAGCCACAGACTGCAGTAAGGAGGGTGCTGCCATGCAGAAAATCTTGGCAGAAGTCTTCGACTGCTGAACCCTCTCCCAGCACCACAAACCAACCTAGCCAAGCAAGCGACAGCTACTAACAGGCCATCTCCAGCCTGGCCCAGATCCGAGTGTCTGCCTGAGCCAATGCTCACTAGCACTGTGCTTTACCTAGACAGAGTCGGCCAGGTGGCATTGGCAAGGAACCAAGAAAAGCAGTTCATTCCTGGGGAGTAGTCTTCCATCCGAGATGGCACGTGATAGGAGATGTGGTGCGTGTTGGCAGCAAGATCAGATGTGCCCTATAACAGTTTCTGAAGCTCTGGAACTAGTTCAGGCTTGAAATTTAGAGAAATTTGGTTAACTTGTTCTGTTTTGTCTGAATAGCACTTCTCTTTTTTTTGCATCTGGGTTCTGGCTTCAACTCCTGTTGGGAGTGGTGAAATTCCATCACAAAAGCTGCCTCATCACTTAGCTTTTTATTATAGTCTTTCAGCACCACATGACTGTTAGTGAATCTCCAGCCATGCTGGAAATGGGAAAAAACAACCAATAGCTTTCTAGACAGTGCAAAAAAGACCATGTGTTTCTGCCAACGGCCACCCCCATTTGCATTCCCCCTCTCCTCCAACTACCACAAGATGGGATTAACTGGAGGTCCTCATTACCTTCACAATGATTATTTGCAGTGGGAGGTATTTTTTCAGAGCGAGTGACAGCACTGTGGTGGGAGGGAGAGAGATCCCTTGAGGGGCCTCTAATACCACTCTTTGCACATCCCATTCCTTAGTAATCACTCCTCTGCAGGCCTGTCCTACAGGGCTGGCCTGCTTAGCCAGTAATTCTAATGAATGAATCAAAATACAAAGTATGGCAGAGGTAGGCATCCAGTGGGAAAAAAACCCCTGCATGCACATGCACAAGACTAAGGGAGAGAGAGAGAGGAGAGAAAGCACATTAAAGGAGAGGCAACGCTTGCAGCAGGCTGGTGTGTCCTTGACCGAAGGAGACACCAAAGACAGCTCCAGTGATTTACTCTGTGACAGGCTGGCATCTCTGTGATTCACGGAGCTAATCAATTAGGTGATACATTCCCCCTCCCTGCCACTCCTGTATTTTTAACAGCTTATGGCCAAGAGTGGAAACGCTCCAGAACTGAATGGGCAACCACATCCAGGCCACGCTGCAGGAGCTGACAAACATCATCCCAGTGCATCTGCTGGGGGGTCAGGGCTCTATTAAAGGGAATTGTCACTGGGTAAGAGCAGTTTAGCCCCATCAACAGTGGATGACACACACTCCTGGGTCATGCAAGAAGTTTGTGTAGCAAAGTTGTACAACCCCTCTATTTAACTGGATTTAGGTCTATCCCTGCCTCACCCCTTCTGTGCCACATGCCGGCTTTACAAGCCATCCAGCACTTCAGACCTTCAGCCCCGTGCAAACAAGTTGGCCTTAAGAAGCACCATTCCCTCTGAACATACATCTCTACACCTACAGGCAGCTATAGTGACCCTTTCTTAAACCCAAAGGTTCATTAAATCCTCCCCTCCACTTTGGGTGCACATACATGCACAGGAGTAAGAGACGCACACAACAACTTAGAGACACTTCAGGCACCCAGGTAGGTCCCTCAATCATTTCCTTGTTGATGATCTTTCACCTGAATCACACACATGAACTTATGCAAGCACTCACCCTGAGTTCACCCCGGGTGTGCCGTGTGTGCACCATCCCCAATGCATGCATCAGCTTTCAGCCAGTGGCTGCTCTGATGACTGCTAATGGGGGAGAAATTAGTAAAAAAGCAGCATTCTCACTGTCTGCTTCCTCCAGCTCATTCCAGGTGGGATGTAGGGAAGCAGAGCATGGCTTTATATCTCAAACCAACAGCATCTGCAAGAACAAAACCTTTCAGAGCTGTTCACTGTTGAATCCTTGACATCTAATGATCAAAAATAGAACACAGAGCCCTGCATTTTCCAAGCACTGTATCGAGGGACAGCACTCTCCTCTTCATGTGAAAACATCGTGCTGTCTGTCCTGCTGTAAAATGAGAGCCACTGTCACAGCAGAGCAATTCCTAGTCCTGGGAGACACAGAGGATGGGGAATACATCGCTACAGGCTCCTGGGACTGAGAGCTGCAGCTGGCCAGGTACTGCAGAAAGCACCCTGCATTTAATGTTTGTGCTTCTTCTCTCCTAATTAGAAGCTACAGAAATCTGGTCACAGTTCAGTACAGTCAGGGAGAGAGCAGTTTCAGGGCTTGGGGAATAAACTCCTGCACACATGGGATTTTCTGAAGATCATGGTCATCCCAGGACAGAAATCTTCTCAGGGACACACGTAAGAACTAAATCATTTGGAGGCAAGGCCAGAGGCTGAATGAGTTTGTCAGAGCTTGGGTGCTGAGCCAGCCATATCAGTATTTGCAATGTTTAGAATTTCATTGAAGATAATATCAGAAATCTCTAGTCTTTATGGCTGCAAGGCTTGTCTTTTGAGCATGGCCACTGTAATGCTCCCTGTATGAATATGCTTATGTACAGCTCAAATAGGAGTCACAAACTGGTGAAAATTCCTCAGAAAAGAGCCCCAGTTGCTCCTGAAAATTTAGCCCTGAAAGAAAGATTTTTCCTACTTGTTTCAAAACCTAAGACCTGACAGGAACTATCTCAGGGTAATTCTTGGTGAATGTTTCACTACTGATCTTTCTAGGAGAAACATGATGCTAACAAAGAGGAGAGGACAGTGTTGTGCACTGGCAGAGCACCATCAGACAGAGCTTTGTTGGGAAGGTGGGAATTCCCACAGGTTTTATCCCCACTTCTTATCCTCATGAGACATAACATAGTGGCATGGTGAAGAAATCCTCCCCTCTGGGTTCTGACTGGAGATCTCTCCCTCTGGCTCATTGATTTCAGAGAACGTAGGCAAAAACCTGAGAGTCTTACCCTTTTCTCTTCCCTTCATAGCACAGACTGCCTTGAGCATCCTGGGGTGCACCCAGCTGAACCCTGGCTCCCTCTTGCTCCTTGGAAGTCTCCTGTGAAAACAGAGACATTGTCGAATATTCCCTGATTTGATCTGGATGAAACCTCTCATCAGATGCTGCTGCTTTTCATGGCAAAATACCCACAGGCAACAGAGTCCAATTTTTACCCGTGCAGCTTCAGGCATAAATTTGCTGTTTTCAAAGTGGAGACAGCATCAGATGGCAGAGCGAAGGGGGAAAAAAAAGTCCTTCACCAGCTGTGAAAACTGCCCTTTTAATTTTCATGAAAAGATATGAGACAAGAACAAAAGAAATGTTCTGCTGGCTGTTTCATTCCTCACTGGTGTTGTCGACAGTGAGCATTTCCTTTCACCATTCAACTCTTAGAAGTCATTAGCTGCTGGATCTCTTTTTAGCTTCCCTCCTTTCTCCTTGGTGAATTACATCCTTCTAGATATCACCTCTTGAATTCACATTCGATTTGGGCGGGGGGGCAGGGGGCAGGCAAGCTTTATCTGTTCTGCCTGTGACATGGAACTTGTTGTTTCCTCTTCTCCTACTCAGGATTCTCTGTTGAGGTAAATCCTTTACCTGTTTCTGTTACTGCACTTTGAGGTCTGGCTTCACATATAAGACTTTCTGGTTTACATCTACACTGAATCTCATTAAAACTGTGCATCAGTCCAGATCTCTCCTCATTATAACAGTCAGAGCTTATGGGAACACAGTTATAATGAGGGCAAAGAGTATGGCTCAAAAACAATTTCTAATAGCTCATTAGGAAGAGAAGATAAGTCAGATACCACTGGTGTTCCCTTTAGAGATGAGAGCCGTCCCCTTTCCCAGCCCATGGATGTTAGCAACATTTAGTCTTCAAAATCAAGGCAAAGCTGTCTTCTTCACTGAGGTCTGTCTCACAGCCTTAGAAGTGTCCTGGACTCCTGTGTGCTGTGACAATATTTGCAGGTGTTCAGGAATCACTTAATGAGCTCAAGGCTCATCTCTCACCTTCTCACTGTTCCCACTACACCTGGAAAAGCAGAACTACACACTGGTAACTCAGCTGCTGATGCTCTTTCCTCCCCTGCTTCAAGGTGGATCCATTCCTGTCCAGTTCTGTGTCTCTGATGTTCTGCTTCCTCTCCCTCAGAGTTGCTGAGGTTTGTACATCGGTCTGACGCAGATTTGGCCCAAATATTTGCCAGAATCTTGGTGACGGGAACCTAGTCTGAGCCGGTGATGTACTGCACACATGGAGGACTTCATACTTCCCCTTCTTTTATACAAACAGATAAAACCAGAGGGAAATGTTCAAGCTTGCAAATAGGCTTTAAAAGAACTCACCTTGTCTTTTGTCTTCTTCCCTTTCTGGGTAACATCCAGCAGGAGCTGATATAGACTTGGAAGGGTTATCAAGAGCTACCAAGTCTTTCAGCTGCAAAGGTGCAGAGCTAAAGCCATTGCCCAGGCTTTACCCTGCCCTTACCCAGGCAAGGTGGCTAAACACCATGGAAAATCTGTGAAAACCACCGAGCAAGGACCTTAGAATTTATGCACTCATATTATTGCATTGCTGGGACATTTCTTAGGATGAAGCGATTCTCATTGTGAAATATCAGTGCTCTAAGAAGCTCAGGAGGAGCCTCATTGCATTGACAGTCTGGCCCATGTGTTCTTATTAGCTACTCACAGTACCTATCAAAGAAACAGTCTATCATCAGTGGTATTTAATGCTGAACTTTTGGCTCAATTCAGTGCAGGCTCAAAGTGGGATATTTTGACAGTCTCTTTGCTGTGTCTCCTTCTGGAGCCGGCATGAAGGGTGCCTGTTCTGAATGGGTGATATCTGGCCTCGGAAGGACTGCAGGTTTATGATGCCACAAGTATGGAGTGCCCCATCCTCGGGAACAGTGTGGCTGGCATCGTCTATCAGGCTCAAACTCCTGTGCTGCAGCTGCAGGGTAGTTTGGGAGCTGCTTGCTTTGGGTCTCTGAGCGTGGCTGGCAGAGCTGCCCAGCTGAAATGGGAAGGTGCCATCTCCCCTGGAGGAACATGCTCCTCAGTCAGAAGCAGCAACCCAACTATATTTGAAAGCATTTTATTTTTAGCTTATCATTCATAGTTCTGCTTGTTCACGTCACTGTGACTCACCCTTTGTTCCTTCTTCCTCGAGCTGGTAGTTGCAGAAAAAACATGATTCTTTGTTTACTGCATGGCCTCTCTATTTGAGGGCTTGTTGTTGCAGTGAAGTTTGGCTCTAGCAAGGGCTTCTTCTCAACCAAACACTATTTTGCCATGGAAGGTTGAATAAATGACTTCTTTTTTCCCCTAGGAAATGTGGTTTTGGTAAAATGCAGATGCAGTAAACGCAGATGCATTGGTCACATCTGTCTGAAATAGAAAAGGTCTCCAAATGAAAAAGGAGCAATTAACACAATGGAGAAGAGCATCAAATCCTGTTCCTCACACCACTGCCAAGCCCTCAGCAGATGTTCAGTCCAGATGACTCCCCAGAACATCTGTGCCACATCCTCCACGTGCTGCAAGCCACAAAATGTCACCCTGCAAGACCTCGCAATAAACTTTGGACCCTGTGTAGGAATGACAAAACCTCCCAAACTGCTGTGTATTACAGAGAATAATGAGAGACCAAGGGGAAAGAAAGGAGCAAACACCTCCTAATAGTTACCCAATATGTTCTACAAGCTCTGGTACTGGCTTTTCCTAATGGGAAGCCATGGCACTCTGCTAACAGCTAGCACTTTTTGTACCCTGGAGCTCACAGCTCACCTAAGCGTTCTCTGATCCCTCCAGTGAGCCATTAGTGAGCCAACTGTTGTGATGTTGTTTTAGCAACAGTTTGAAAAGTGATTTTTATGAGCTGTTTATTACCTTCTCAGATTTATTGTGATCCATTCAGGCTGATTATGTGGGGTGCGGGGGGGAAATCTCTAAAAAACCATGAACTAAACCAAACCTAACCAAACTGAAAAGGCTCTATGTCTTTTCTTCCTTTATTTTTTTTCTTTCCCCTACACATTTGGAATAAATGTCAGAATTAATTTAAGTCAACATTGTGAAAGGCAATAATTGGTCTTGAATATTTCAAAGTTTGAGTATTTAAATTAAGGTTCTTGCAAGTGAATTTAGTTGCAGGAGGTGATTTATGGATTCATTCCCAGTGATTACAAGGTGATTACCTGCTCCTTCCTGTCTCAGGAATCTGTGTGTCTCTGGCTTGACATGTAAAAGTGGATACACCTTACATTTTCAGGGCTTGATGATGCTGATGAGAACTTCTCCACAGTCCAGACCTGAAGGGCTGCCAGGTGTTGCACCAAGCAGAGGTTGTGGGAAGGATTTCCTCTCCAAGGATGTGAGGCTATGCAAATGAACATCAAACTGCTCAGAAGCATCTCAGCTAGATGGCAAAAGGGAGTTCTTCTCCCAATAGCACCCCATCTCCATGGTTGAGCTTTGGATAAAAGCTGGTATGCTGACAAATTAGGGGTCTTTGTTCTCCATTTACTCTCTACTTTCCTTTAATGGCTCCAGCTGGATTAAAGACGTGAATTTCAGCAAATTTCCAATTTTAGCTGTGGTTAGGAAGTGATTGTTCAAGCAAGTACCTGTGCAAAATAGGTACCTGGCCTGCCAGTCCCCCAGCACAGCTCCAACAAGCCCAGTACCCATTTATCCCAGCTTCAGCAACAAGGGAGTTATCCCACTCCACACGATGCCAGTGGGAGCCGGTCTACTGATTGCAAAAAAAGCTCTGGGAATTGCAAGACGAAGTCCTAGGAAATCCAGTGAGACTGCAAGTCGGACACACAGCTGAGTGTTTTCCCTTTCCCCTGGCAGTTAATGAGAGGAAAGCCCAGGAGGGTTCTCTGCCGGCTGTCGTAGGACGGGGATGTGGGTCCTGTGCAGTGATGAGCAGAGCACATGGGAGCAGCCTCCTGCGGGGAGGAGGCAGCCAGTCTTCATGGGATTAAACAGATCCCCCGGCTGTGTGAGGCACCAATGTGTTTCTGACTCATCACTCCTCTTGTGGATTTTTCCTTCTTTTGTTTTTCTTTTCTGGTCTGTCCATTGACTGAAGAGGTTGCAGACAATGAGCTCTCCATCAGCCCTAAAAAATGGGTTTTCTCAGGTGTATCTGTGACATCAAGACAGAAATGAAGATCTTCAGTCTTCACAGTAATTAATATCCATCCATCAGCTTTAAAATCAGCTGTGTATAATAAATGCAAGAAGCTAAAAATCTTGCTGCTGAGCTCGTTGTCACCCAGGCAAGACAAGCCTCCTGTCGAGGGCTCGTTCATGTAATTTCTCTAAAGGCCAGATGCAGCCTCAAGAATCTGAGAATTCAGAGATTTGCCCCGCTGCCTTGTTACCCTGCATGATCATTTCTGATAAGTGTTCTTGTTTAATCACTTCCCTGCATAAAGCCCAGGGTTCCCTTATGTTTGTCTGTGTCATATTAATAAAAGTCCGTTTGGGAGGACGCTGGGGGTGGAAATGATTTGACCGAGGTCAAGTAACAATTGTACAAAATTGTTTTGACATTATGTTAATATCTGCTCTTGTATTATCCTCAATTTAAAGTTAATCACCAAAATTACCATTGCAGTTCCCAAAATCTAATGAAATAAGATTTGTTGAGGTGTGAATAATACAGAAATTGAGAAGCGTGCAGTCACTATAAAAAAAACCCAAAAAACAACTGAAATAAACTGCTGGCTTTAACTCTCTGAGTGCTCATATAAACTGGGGTGAGCTCACAAATTATATCAGACCTTTAGCACTTTGAAATTGTGCCGGTGACTGAGCAGGGTCTGGAGTCGAGTGTCCTGCTCGTGGGCTTGTGTGTGCACACAGGGGTCAGCACAGCAGGGTCCCACTCCTGTCCCAGCCCCTGGGGCATGGCTGGACATTTCAAACTCATAAATATGAATTGGTGCTTTAACGGTCAGTGGGCTTGGCTGTGCTAGGATGAACATACCTGATCTGGGAAGATGAAGACAGACCACTGCTATAATGAAAAAGCTTTAAAAAAAAATTATTACCATAAATTCAAATAAGAAACAAGTGGGGAAATATTAGCGCAAGGAACCAAAGGAGGTGGAAGAGTTCTTGTGTTACACCTGAATGAATATGGAGAAAATTAGTGAAGAAAAGCAGTGTTGTGTATGACAGTCTGGTCCACAGCTCACTGTTAGCGGATTTAGATAAAACAAAAACAAAA
Source organism: Ifrita kowaldi (assembly GCA_013398055.1). Lineage (NCBI taxonomy): Eukaryota > Metazoa > Chordata > Aves > Passeriformes > Cinclosomatidae > Ifrita > Ifrita kowaldi. The sequence goes on along the minus strand of VZRS01007801.1, from coordinate 264,259 downwards.
ATATTTTTTAAAGAAATAAGCTAAATCTCTACTCACACAGAAGCTTGATGCAGAAAGAATTCTAAGGTAAATGATGTGCTGCTGGGACAAAGTAATAATAGCTATTTTTGTAAAATTGGGAAATGGGAAACTGGGGTGGATTTGAACCAGGGTTTCAACCACAGCAAGAAAATATTTAATAGTTAGTTAGTTCTGAGAAAGGGCATCCAAACAGCACAGCCAGGGGCTTGCTGCCTTAGATGTGTGAGGGGGTTATAATGGGAAGGGTGGGACAGCTGCCAGGATGCAGGCTTGGCTGGAAGGGAGCCAGAGACACGACTGCGAGCATGGATGGGTGGCTCGGGGTGTGTTTGCAGGGAGAGTGATGCTCTCTGCTTCACCTGTGCCATTTCCAGTCCAGGAACAGACACAGAAAGGTGGGAACAGGTGATATATGGGGGAAAAAAGAGAAGAGAAGGACAAATTAAGAGGACCAAAGGAGGGAATGGAGGAGAAATCAACTGCAGCATCTTTCCACAGACTTGGCACAGACGTAATTAAAAGTTGTCATGAATTAGAGAGCAGTGACATTTTCTTATGTCCAGACTGAAGTACAAGAAAGACAATAAAGAAGAAAGAAGCAGTCATAGATGATCCATTTTTTGATGCTCACTTCACACTCCAAACTGGCTAACTTACTGGGAGAGGCAGCAAGAATCACAATTTTTGATAGAAAACTGCCATTTTCATGTGCAAAATGAATCAGTCTGCATTTGCATCTACTTTTCCTGAGGCTGAGAGTACAGAGATCTAGTCAGTCACGGCCCTACCTGTTCTGGCACAGTAATTGCAGCCAGTTTTGTGGATAACAAGTACAATTTCAAGTGAGGAAACAAGCTTGAAGGAGACTGAAGACCTGATCCTCTGTTTGCCTCAAAAAGCTACAGAATAGCTGCATTGTTGGCTTTAATAAATTCCCCATGGAGATTTCATATCCTCTCTAAAGTGGTTCCACAAAATCCTGTTTTCAGCTTCTTCACCTACCATTATCTGTAAAATGATCCTTGTTCTTTGGGTGTTGGGGCTTTTGCTGTGACATCCAAATGAGAATGTTTTGATTCATGGAGGTGAAGAATTAAAGATGCTTTTCTCTCAAATTTTTTTGTTGTACAATGGAGCCAAAAATCTATCAGGACAAAATTGATAGCTGCTGCCAGAAATAAAAGTGCCCAAGCATAACATATTTGGTTTGTGGACTTAGCTGTATTTCAAAAGGAAAACTAACAGATTGAATTATCCCACAAGTTACTGGAATTTGAAATAAAACCATTGCCACAATGGTTGAGAAGGAGGTGAATTTTGGAAGTGCTGGTAAAACAGAGAACCTTCCTTCCGAAAATTACAAGTTCTAAGTACCATGAGAAAATTGAGCTGGGGGACGTGTCTTCTTCTGGCAAAGTGTCATTAATGCCGAGCTGTGTGTGACAATGTCACCCTCTTGTAGCTAGGAAAATAACTGCAAGTGTAAGCCACAACCACCTATGGCCACATCAAACTGCCTGCAGTCAGTCCAGACCTTGGAGGACCATTAGTCCCAGGCTGGGCTAATACTGGAGTGCAACAAAGGATTGCAGACTCTGAGGGGTCAAGCTGAGAGCTGGGATCAGGAATGCAAAGTAAATATTCAACCACAGGATGACAAATCAAATAAAAGTAAAAATAAAAATAAATAAAAATCTTTCAGTCAATGGCTGTAACAGGCAGGGATCAAAAAGAAAGAGCTCCACAGTGCTTAGCAGGGACTGAATCAGCCAAGGGACTGGGTATGTTAGAGGGAGTAGCTTCAGCAAAAAAATAGAAGTCAAAATAGTTCTGGTGACCTTAATCCAGACATGGGACCACAAGCACACATCAGGAATCGTTCAGTAGATTTATTATTTAAACTCCCCTCATTTTCTGTGTCACACTTTAACTGTCCCAATGCAACTGAATATGTTCCACGGGTTGATACCTAATTCCAGCAGGGAAGAGTTAGGCTCTTCGAAATTGAACTATTAATGTAGGTAAGTCTTTCTCTTGCACGATCTCTCAGAATAAATTCCACTTCTAACATGGTTTTGTTAACGTACAGTTTTCCAAACTCCTCCAAATCAAAATGCCCACTGGTTCTTAGCAGTTGCTAATTAGACAAGATCAAACACCGTGGGAGCCTTTGCTTTAACCTTGACATGACCATCTCGCTTTTAATTGGCAAAGGCTTTGTGGACAGACTGGTGCCTGCTTAGATGTAACTGTTTGTCCTTTTCTGATTAACAATCTCGGCACTCTCTGCATTTTTGTTCTCTTGCAGACGCTTCTGGGAGGTTACTAAGAAACTTGGGCTTTCTGTAAGACTGTTTTACAACAGTACCCGACACACATAAGATTATTTAATGCTTTAAATTTATTTAGTATGCTTGTAACTAAAATTTCAAGCTCTACCTTCCATGTAGAGATGATTGCTTTTAAAGATTGTCAGCGGCCAGTGACAGCATTTTCCTGAGCAATCCCAAACTTCTCATGCCTTTGGGCACAGACAGGCTGCTTCAGCTTTACCTTCAACCAGCCTGCAGTTTGTGTGGATGAGTCTGGCTTAGCCTCTTCCCACAGAAAACACATCATCTGCACACTGAACTCAGGCCAGACTTGCAGAATGGTTCACAAAGTGTTCACTTGGCCCGAAGCTGGGATTTGTGTTTTCTGAGCCAAATTTTAAGAGAAGCAGCGAGGGCTTCTAGTGTTGGGAGGGTGCCAGGCAGGTTGTGGAAGTTACGAGCGAGTGTTGAGGCCTGTTTCAGACGCCGTTTCCAGAGATGCAGGCTTAGCACAGCGAAAGCCCTGAGAACTGAAATTCTCAAGTAGGCGCCCAAGAACCAAAATTACAGCTCTCTCACTGCTTTTTGCTCTGGGATCCAGCTGTCACCTGGGGCCCGTTTGCACACAACCTCAGGTTTGCAGGTACCTCCTAGGCTTGTGAGTCACAAGTCACTTCATTTCAGCTTGTGGCGATGATGCTCCAGCAACAAGGAGCGACTCTTGCTCACAGCTCTCCTTAGCCATCTCCCCAAGTTACTTTTCAAGATTTACAGCTTCTCCAGAAACCCTGGGCTGCTTTACTAATAGTTTCCATTCCAGCCTGAGCCGCCATCCACTGCCCTGCACAGAAAGATTAAATGGTGCATTAAAGCTCTGGGTTCTTGCTCTGCCCAAACACTCCAGCGCTTTCTTGGGCTCTGTTCTCTCTTCTCCGCCTTGTCCTCATCCCTCCTTGAAGTTTCTCATGTTTCACCTGCAGAATCAAGGTCCTGTTAGTCTGAGAACATAAGGCATTGAGGCCCTTAAAACCCTGGGAACACACTGGCCAAGGGAATTTTCAGGTTCAGCCCCTACACAATGAGCCAGAGATTTCATGGCAGAGACACACAAATTGGATGGGAAAAGGGAGCTTGAAACATTCTTAGTCTTAAGGTGAGTCCTGCTTTGCGTCACTGGCCTAGCATACTCTGCTCAGAGGAAAAAACAGATTATTCCTGATATAAATCTAGGATCAACAGCAAAAGACTTTTCATGTTGGATTCATTAATCCATTTTCCCTTGGTCGTCTTGCTCGAGGCTTTCTAAACAAGAGAGCTGTGTAGCTTGGCTGGCTGTGGGGGAAGGAGGTTAGCACTGAAGACTACACAAGTTTCTGCAGTTGGGCAATTTCTTTGTAGCATAATGTAGGCACCAAGCTGACCTCAGAGGGCTTTTTTGCTGCTGCAGAAGCATACTGGACAAGTTTTCTCAGCAGCTGTGCATTAGTGTTCCGTATTAAATGGGCTGATTATACATTACAACAGCTTCCCTAAGATCTTCCCATCACTTTGGATTTCTTCATGGCAACTTTCTTTCTCTCCTTTTTTTCCCCTGCCTCCAAGGGCTGCTTTGCAAATATGTGCCATCCGGTGGGAAAGCAGATGGGGGGATCAGAGAAGTCGTGCTTTATGGATTCATATGAAGATTGTTCAAATAAAAGTCTCCAAAAAAAAAGGGACTTGCCTCATATTTCTTTTCAGGAAAAGATGTTTCAGGCCCTGGTAGCGTGGGACTCACAGCCATGGGAAAGATGGAAGTGTGCACACGCCACACTGTCTGAAGAGAGATGGGAGAGATTTTAAGAGCCCAAGACACAGGTCAATTTAAATACCATTTTTTTCAGCACCATTTATTTATATTCTGGTTAATCCCTCCAACCCTTACTCTCTCCCTCCACATAACAGCAAGTTCAACATGTGGTGTATTTCAGGTTACTGAAGTAAAGAGCTCATAGAATAAATTTGGGGAGAAGGGGCAGCTGCCTGGGGGAGGACACACAACTGCTCATCTGAGGGCAGGGACTTGCAGACCAGCAAAGTGACCCAGCTGCTGGGATCACTTCATCTCTCTCCTTGATTTCCTCTCACTGAAAAGGCATGTGCAGAAGGATCTGTGGTTTAGAGTTGCTGAGGTCAAGTGAAGGGGTTTTTTGATTGGGTTTTGAGGTAGATATCCCCCCAAACTTTATCTGACTTTGACTGTAAATTGTGTTTCTGGCCTTGATCCCCTTCAAATAACTTCTTCTGTATTGCCCATGATGGTTTTCTTTCTCTTTCGTGCTGTTTCTGGGGGGAACTATGTGTGAGGACTGTAGGTCTGGTGTGAGCAACTAGCAAAAGCTGCATTCTGATGAGACACATTTAGTTTGCCAATTGCTTTCTGGGGATAGCTGGAGTGTCTGTGCTTTCTTAACTGAGGTGTGATGCTCTTTGTCATGGAGGAAAAGGACCCCAAGCTCCACTTCAGCTGTTGTTGCACCCGTATCCTGTAATCAATGGCTTTCATCCCCACTTGCTCTATGGGCCCCAAAAGTTTTTGAGTGGCATGACGAATTTTCTTCCAGGAATTTATGGCTTTGTTGCTCTCATAACTACCTGTTGCAAGCCCTTAGAAGTGGTCTGTGGATCCCAGGAGTCCTTACGCAGAGGATTGAAAACTTGGTCTGCAGTTGTTTGTGAGCTAAGCTCAGAGCTTGAGTATTTTGGCTGATTTCTGAGCTTTGCCTCTTTCTCTTTTTTCCCCTTCTCCCCAGTGCATGCACCCATCCCAAGGGACCTGGAGATTCACAGTCTAATTTTAGGCAGCTAAACTGAACCGTATGTTTCTGTAATGGTGTTGCAAGCTTTTTGGAGCCTGAAACACAGCAGGAGAGTCAGGCTCATACAACCCAAAAGCACATTTGTTAACGTGGCCTTCATGTTTAACGTGAGAAAAAGAGCTGTTAGGATGAGGTGAGGGGGATGTAGCACCTCTGAGCTGGCTGAGATGTGAGGGCATGAAAGCAGCCCCCTGGTCTTAGGGACAGGCGTGGGAGTGGGGCTCTCCAAGCAGAAAAACACTGAAAAGCCAAACAGCTCAGGCTGAGACTGATGATGAACCAGTATATTTAAAGCTGCTGAGTACCTGTTGTGTGTACTCTGCTCTGAAGCTGGCACACTGCAGATTCTAGGAGAAACTTGTTCACAGTTTGGGGGGGGAAAACCACAACAATGCTGAATGTTAGAGGCTTTTTAGACCAGTGGAGAAAGTGATGTAAGAAGATCCAATGTCTCTGTTTGTCTAGCATTGATTTCCAATTGTGAAATGAGGTGGATGTTTTTAACAATGGGATGATGAACCCCTGGAGCAGTTGCCTAAGGGATGTGGCAGGCTCTCTGTTACTTAAATCCAATATATCAAGTTCAGATCAGTTTTCTGACAGTGGCAATCCAGCTCAACTAGAAGTTCCTGAGCTCAGGATAAGACCACCAGGTGAACTTTTATACCGACAGCTAAGTGGGAGGTCAGATTAAATCATAAGAGTCTTTTTTTACCTTCAGAGTTGAAATCCTTGAGCATATACTTTATAAAAGTGAAATCAAAGGGATGAGAAAGGTCTTAGGGCCAAATATTGCCTGCCAAACCCAACTATCAGAACTGCAGTTCAAAGTGCTCTGTGTCTTGCTGGGCCAGAAGCATCTGACCACTGATTATGGCAAAGGATGTAAGTGTTGGGAGAAGTGACAGGGCTGCAAGAAAACGGTTTCAAGTTCAGGAAACCTGCACTTTCCCCATGTAGAGAAGACTGGAGAGGCTCGTGAATTGCCTTAGGCAAAGCTAGATCTGTGTTTCAGAAGAGAACCTCCCAGCAGCATGCAGGACTCTGTGTGTCCATGGTACGGCTGCAAGGAGCAGGAGGAGCAGGAGTTCCAATAATGCCGCAAGGATGGGCTCTGAGCACGAGCGAGGATGAAATGGGAGATGGGCAGCTAGTGCCAAAATTATCACGTGGCCTTGAAGCCCCTGCTTCCCCTCCTACCACTGCAGAGGTGGACACAGAAGAGGTAAAGTCACACCTTCAGTATTTCCCTGTGATCCCCCGCAGGACAGAGGGAAGGGCCTTCACTCCCCAGCGTAGGGAGGAGGGAGCTGGCAGCTCCATTAAGGAGTGCTTGCAGCCCAGCCTGCCTTGTATCTGATGCACTGCATGCATACAGGTCATGAATGATTTCTTCCCTAAGAAATGAGCCCAGTTAAAAATAGCCTCTACATTTAGCTGCGTGCTGCCTCCTTCCTGCTCGCCGAGGCCGGAGATCTCTCGAAGCGCTGGCAGTCATTTTTAATGTGGAAATGTTTAGAAGCCAAAATTGTCTGGCATCTCCTGCCAGTGTGGGGAGCTCTGGGGACAGCTGGAGGGCAGACAGTGGAGTCTGGTTTTCTCTTCCCCCTGTCATGGAAGGAGAGGGTAAGAAGTTCACTCTGGAGACAACTTCTCCATTCTCGGTTCCAGCCTTGACTCTCTGCTGAGCCTGTTAATGAAGGGCCAATTAACACTAGGTAGTTTTGTTGTGTGGCACCTGGAGCTGGATCAAGACAAAATATTTTAAAGCTGCTACACTGCAAGCAAACTGATCCTGATAGCCTGCCTGGTGTAGGGAGCAGCCTCCTGCATGTGTCACCAACTCCCTGTCACCTGGTGAACTTGTACAACAAGGTATGTGTTTTGAGGGTTATATGGCAACCCTTTGTCTATTCCTACTCCTCTTCTGTGAGATTAGATCTGCAAAGAGCATGCTAAGCTGGAAGGGTTGAAAATGTGGGACCTAAATTACTGCACTGATGCTTTCTCATTAATTCTTAGCTCAGGGCTTGCAGGAGTTTGCTACCATTTCAGAAGCAGGGGTGCAGAAAGCTGGTACCGCATGACGATTCCCTCATCACCTGCTGACCTGAAGGACTGACTAATAGCCTAGAATGGCACTGTAAGTAATGATATGTTCTTGCAGTTTGCAATGAAATAATCAGGATTAAGCCCAAAGGCATGATTAAAACTATGCAGCTCATACTGTGGTGTGAAGAGGATGAAAACAATCAGGTATTTACTTACTGAACAGTTAATGCAGTGGTTTTTACTCTGACTAATCAAAGCTCTTGGGGTGGGCAAAGTTTGTCAGATCTTGCCTGAAAGAGATGGAGATTTCTGGTCTCTGTGCTTGCAAGGAGAGAAGGAAGGGGGAATACAAGAACATAAACTATCTCCTGCACCCCAGATGTCAAAAACTCTGTGAAGAATGTGCTGTTTGTGTTTCTGGCCCACAGATCTCCACACAGACATGATCAGTCATTGATGGATGGTGCCAGGAAGGTGAGAAATTTGTTTTATATGCTGAGTCCAGAAGAGCCTGATCTAGGAGCTGGTTATTGAGACAGTTTAATAGGAGCCTGAAGGGTACTGAGAAGCTGTGACCTTCTATCTGTGTTACTGAGGCCACATGACAAGGCAGGAGCTGTCTCCAAGCAAACCCCTTCCTCTTCCTCCAACGCCTTGAAAATGGGCCAGTTTTCTTGATTTCAGACCTTTTGAGCATGAAGTTTGTCTGTCCCCAGTGCAAACCTGGATGTGGCTCCCTGCTCATCAAATGCAGCTGTGCCTTTGCAGTGCATCTGGAGCATCCTTTCCATGGTGCTCTCAAGCCCTCTCACTTCTTCCCTTCCTCAGCTGCCAGAGCAGTGTGTGCCCTCAGGTCTCTGACTTAGCCCTTCTCCCTTGCCTGCTCCCAGCCTCAGTGACTCATTATAAAAAATGATCCAGTTTTCAAAAGTCACGAGGTTCTGAGTCTTCCACTTAATTATTGTTTTATTTTAATAAGCAATTATGTTTTGAAGGCACCTCAGGGCTCCAGGCGTTAACCACTTATCACCTGCTGAGTGATTTAAAACTAGTGAAGCACATCCCATTTACTGGTTGGAATAAGGCCTGAATCCTATCAGCAGACAAATGAGTTCAGAAATACTCCATGTTTGTAACTCATTGCTGATGGTTTCATCTCCTGGTCCTCAGAGAGGGGCTGGTTATGTGCTGGAGGGACGTCAGTTCCCTCGCTGTTCTGATAAGAAGCAAGGGGCTCATTAGAGGCTGTGAAAGGTAGAAGACTATCTGTTGGCTGGCTTGTACAGTTTACTTTGCCAAGTATCTTCCACAAGTCTCTGTTCACTGCACATCACAAAATCCCAGCCACTAAATCAACCCACAGCTCAGGTATCCCTCCTCTGAGATGCAAATCTGCTCTGTCATGAGTTGTAGGAGCAGGAAGCCTGTGAGCCTCAGCTCCAGAACTGATTTGGAAAATACAGTCTCACAGGGCCGAGGTACTAGGTGCAGTTATTGGTTTGCCTTCAGGACTTATTATTCCCTCCCAAGAGGCAATTGGTTGAGCCCACTCCAAGAGCAGGAAACTCACCAGATACAGCAATTCAGAGGAATAAACCCTGAGCATCCACATAGATCGGAGGATGCCCTGAGAAGCACCACCTTGGAAAGCAGAGACCTGTGTTATCAATGCTGTCTGGCTTTCTCCTGAAGTTTTTATAACCTAATGCCTTCTTGTTTGTCCTCCCACATCTCCTTGACTTCCAGGTGGCACAGCTGGAAGCTTGTTTGAAAACAGAAACCCGTTACATCTTTCTCTATTTTTATGTTAGGCATTAAAAATACAGCCCAGGCCTGCACTGATCTCCTCAGTGGAGCTGCAGCCCGGCTCGTGTGCGCCGTGGAGCATCATTACTGACAGTATCTACAGAGTTAGCCAGCACATGGGCCATCTGCTCCAAGGTGTGCACTCTGCACGGATCATATGAGTCATTTAAAGACTCAGGGGAACCTTTAAATGGGTTTAAACACCAGGGGAGATTTAAAGGCACTGTAACCCACACCAGCCCTCAGCTGCTGAGGGGTGCAGCTCTGGTACCAGCATAATCCATGGAGGAATGCTCCCACACAGAGCACAGGGGCTCCCTGAACTGGGGAACCTCAGGGGAGCAGAGATACCCACTGGGAGTCAGTGGCTCATGTGACAGCAGCTGAGGGGAGCCATGCAGGGCTATACAAAAAGGCCTTGGGGAGGAAGGAGAAATGGGAATGAGGTAAGGTGAAAGTGAAGGTGGTGTCCTTACTGCAAAGAACTGTTTCCTTCCCATTTCCTCCCTGATGTATCCTTCGGGGGTTCTTTTCCATGCTGAAGAAGTTTATTTAAAACTGTATATATAGAAGTGTACTCAAAACTGTCTTTGAATAAAGTAGGGGAGGGTAGAAGTTTGTAGTGAAATGTACAGTTGCCCGCAAATGTGTTCCCTGAGGTGACCTGAGCTGCTTCTCCTTTTGTTTCAAAGTTCCAACCTCTTGGCCCATGTAGGTGATGCGTCCTGACCACTTTCTTTTCCACAGCCAGAAATGAGGACAGCAGGCTTTCTTTTTGGAGAACACAGCCATTCCTCCACAGCAGTCAGCCTGAATTACATGTCAGAGCAGCCCTTGTTATGTTCCCACCTGTGCATCATCAGAATGGGCCCAATAAAAAGCCTCGTTTCTCTTTATTTCCTCGTGATTTTACCTCCCCTGTCCATTTGACCCTCTGCTGACATCCTCTATTTCTTTCTGTCCCGACATCTGCTCCGATTTAGAAACTGATGGTTCCAGCACATTTCTCAAAGGGAGAGCAGGACATCCAGAGGAGTCTCTGTCAGTGTCTGGAAATGTGGAGTTTGAAGGGGCTGCTCCGTCACTCCTTTCCCCTGCAAGGTCTGGGCATTACTTGCTCTGTGCCTGCTTCCTCAACTCCCAGTCTCAGCTTCCCTGGAGCTGGACTGGGATGCCTCAGTTCTTTTCTACAGTTCTTTTGGTGTTCTTTGTTTGGATTTGGAGCACAGGTCAGCACTGTTTACTTGTCACGTCCCCACCAGGCTGGGGACAGCAATGCAGCAAATTTAGCAGAGCTTGGTGATAGGATTTGACCCAAATCACAGAGGGGAAAAAGAAGAAGCTCTGTAAAAACTGAAATTCCTCTGGATGATAAATTCTATTAGAGGCAAATAAATACAAAAGCCAGGTATGAAAAGGGCATATTCTGATTTTTCTCTTGCCTTAGTGTGATTTGAGCATAATCTGATGGGGTTCAGCTAAGCAAGCAGTGCAGAGACCCTGAGGAATGAAGCTCTGTTTGCTGAAAAGTCAACATCATGCCTCCACAGCAGTAGGAGAAGAGGTGTGAATGAGATTGCATAGAATCAGATCCCTTTCTCCCTGTTGGAAGCTTAGAGAGATTGGAAACACACTTGAAACCAAATAGACAGAGCTGGACTTGCAGACTGTGTAGGCATTTTGATTTTTCTTACCCTTGCTCAGGGCAGAGCTCAATGAAGACATCAAAGAAGGTCCCCTCAGACAGATTTGTGAAGAGAGGACTGGGCTCTAAACCAACATGCAGACCTGCTGGGGGAGATGGTTTGAGGCAAAATTAAGGTAAAAAAATTGTGAACAAACTCAGTTAAAGTTGAGAAGTACCGAGAGTTTCTTAGGTAAAGATATCCAGCTGCTCATTACCAGTATTTAGCATATGATCTCTCAATATTTATGAACACATCCCTGCTTGATGTAGGGTCTGTGCATTCTCTCCAGTCTAGTTATTTTGTTTCCCTGCAACTAGAAAGCAAAATTTCATTGAAATAAGACATTTTCAGACAGCTGAAGGATTCTCCGGCTGCCCAGAACTTGATGGGAGAGTGAAATGCTAATAATTCAGTTGGAGAGGCTTTTAGGGCTGAATTAAGGAGCAGCAACCACCATCCAAGTGTGGAACAATCATGTCAGTTTATGCCTGAAAAGCCTGAATTTGCACATGTAAGATAGACAGGGACTTAGAGCTTGGCCTGCCTAGTGATGGCAAAAGCTGCACTCCTGAGTTGCACCAGACCATGGTCCAAAGGCCACTGAAGGATGTGGCCCTTTAGAGTTGTAAAATGCAGGTGTTGGAGCTGGAGGTGAGGTCTGGTGATGGTGAATCCATCCTCCTTGCACTTGTCCTACGGAGGCAATACAAATATATTTCCTAGAACATTTCCTCGAGTGTTTTCTTTCCCATTGCTGCTGGAGCGAGGTGACATTTTTCAGGCATAGTCTGGTGGATGTGCCTGAGGCAATGCTGAAACATAAGTCCTCCAGCTCATCTGTTTCCCCTGTTCCTGCACAAGTCTTGGGCTGGGGGATGAGCAATGACTCAGTAGTGTTTCCAAGCCACAGGAGAACGGCTGGCAATCCGAGGGACACCTTGACAGGAGAGCCACATGAAGGAATATTAATTATCAGGCAGCTAGTTCTGGACAATTGAATCCCAACTCCAGATGTTCCCATTCTGACTAAATGCTTTAGCAAAAATGTTTAATTGATTGCTATCTTGTGAGCTCTGTGTGTGTGTGATAAAACCCAAGACTGCTGAGCTAGAGGGATTGTCGGATGATAGCAACAGAGTGCACTGAGTGTTTCTTCAACTTTTGAAACTTATGCTTTTTTATCATAGGGAATCGAGGCCAGGTTCAAAAATATTCTTTAATTTATAATCTTTATTGTAGTGTCATGGTGCTGATTGAAGTCACTGGGCCCACTGTACATGGATGTCTTTAAATAAAGAGACATCTGTGTCTGGTCTGAAAGACCTCTGAGTCTTGTTTAATGAGGGACTGCAGATTCAAGGCCTTCTTGATTTCTATGTATCTATAGAACAGGTGCAAGGACAGGAGGGCAGCTGAAAGAAGAAATAAGCCATTGAGATAAAACAAAATCAGCCTGAGCTTTTACCCCAGGCTGTAATTGTACTAGAGCTGAAGTTCAAAAAAGAAATTATTTTCCTCTTTTTTTTTTTCCCTAGCCTTTAGTATCCAACCAAATTCAGAAATGTCAGCCAAGTACAAGGATGTTCTACCTGACATCTTAGGGGCTGGGGGGGCCTCAAAGCACCACAAGGTAAGGGAAGATGTATAATAGGTAAAGTGACATCTTGCAATGAAATTATAAAGTCCCAAAGATTTGACTTGTATTCCTGCAGCTGGGTGAGAAGAGCTTTTTTTTTGCAGACCAGATCCAGATTCTCATGAAATCACAGGCATCTTTTCATTTAAGTGAAAGCTGGCATGACCCTAATGGAGATGCTTCTCCCCAAAATGTTCTTTTTGTGATGCTTAGCAGATTGGTGGTGAGTTGATCCAAGGTGGTTTCTCACTGGGGCAAACACATTGATTTCAGTGGACACATCCTTGGCTTTTATGTCCCATTCCTTTTCCATACTACGAAAGCTAAACTGAAAGTAGTAGAGGAAATAAATTAGTCCCACACTTCTAAAAACATGAATGCTTTTGCTAAAAGTATGAGAAGTACTTAATGGACAAGGAAAAAAAAAAAAGCCATATTGCCAGGCAATACTAGTGTGTTGTCATGAGAACAATTCTATGTTTTATTTGAGCCTTTCTTCTCCAAAGTTTCAGTGCATAAGCTTCTGTTGTGTTAAAAACTGTTATGAAGACCTCAGCGCTGCCCATGACCATTGGAAAAAGACAGATTTAACAAGGGGAAGAGACATGAATGTGATGTGCTGAAATGCCCAGCTGTTTATTCCTAGGTGCTTGGTTATGCTGAATGCTTTTGTTCCAGCCAGGGTTGCTCATCTGTGAGCAACAAACCAATGGCACAAAGTGTCTCACACAACCTTCGTGTTTCTCCATCCATGGCTTCAGAAGTTTCACAGCTCGCTTGACTTGCAGGCACTGTCTGGATGTGCCAGTCTCTGCCAGAACTGAAGTGTGTGGAAGAAGGTAAATGAAGGGGAAAAGCCAATTTGAGGGCAGCTGTAAGGTAAAGACTTTATTGTTTTAATATGCAGGAATTTAGGGGTTATTAATTTGTTCTTTTTAAAAATAGTGCCTATTTTTAGCTGTCAAAGGTGGTTGTTTCCTAGGGATTAGTGACAGGCCGTTCTGCCAAGGTGTGTAGGCTGATTTTGGAGACACTTCCAGCCAGCCTGGATGGAGGCTGATGTCTTGCAGACTCCTTAGAGCACGCTGGCAATGGGACACTTCCTATTATACTTGGCCTATAAACGCTATAGATGAGCTGTTGCTGTTTCCAGACCATTCAAATCCTGCCAGCTCAAAGGGAACAGCACCTCTGGAGGGATCCAAGATACCTTGGCACCCCTGCTAAAGGACAAACTGAGTGTGCTTCCTTCTGAGAGCACTGCTGCAGGCCATGCTGGCAGCAGGATTCATGGAGCAGTGGCTGTCTATGCGTAAAGCAAAAGAAAGGAATGCGGGGTTGTTTTTGTCTGTGTGCAGTTACCTGATCCCATTCCAAAAGCCACTGATCCTCAGCAGAGCTGCAACCTTCCAGGCCGTGAACTGACTGGCTCACTAGGGACTGGAACCCAAATACCCAGCATGTCATGGACTCTGGTCTGGGCATCAAATCTGAGCTTCTGGCAGGGAGAAATCAAATCCTGGGCTGAACGTCTTTGAGTTTGTTAGTTCCCAGGCTGAAAACAACAGACGGTTCCTGCAGTTAACAAACTGCTGCTCCAAGAGAAGGAATCAGTGGGAGCAGTTGGGCACTGATGAGCAAAGGCTGAGAGTCTGCTCCACACTGTTTAGAGCTTTGTCATCATAATTAGATCTTAAAATGTGTCACTTCTGCATGAGACAATTCATCAGCGTGGCCCAGGAGCACATTTGCTTGGGAGTGTGAGTGTCTGTAACTTGCACCAGAGTTATTTAATGCAGCTGGAACAATGCATAGCCATGTCCCAGCTTGTGGGCTGTAGGAATGGGATGGGAATGATGAGAGAAGGAAGGGCTCCCACTACCTTCTAATTTCCACTGCCTTCATCACTTCTGAATTTCACAAAACCTTCCCCCATGGAGCAGCAACCAGCAAAAGCAGCAAGCATAAGGTATTCAAATAAGAGCTTTCCTTTCCCATCAGAAAAGCTGTTGGCTATAAATTGTCATTTGGGTGTTTTTAGAGAGAAAATGTTTATGTCTGTATTATTTTTGTTTCTGACACTTCTACTGTCTCAAAGGTTTTCACACTGAGGGGACAGGAGGCTGTTCCTCCTTGGGAAGAGGAAGTGCAGAGGTGACCAGAGATGATTGCAGAAGCAGGGAAAGGAGGAATGGTGGCATGAAGTGGATTTTCTGGTCTGAAGTCGTGCTCTCACCATGTATCCATGTCATCCAGGGGTGCCATGTCTGGAGGACTCCAGCCTCAGAGAGACAAGTGCTTTGTCACTGTATTAAATCAAGTCTCCTACACAGCCAGTTTGTGGCAGCGTGCAAGTTGTAGGGGCTTGGAAGATAGGACAGCAGGTAAGAAGGGATCTGAGGAGCTCCTAATTTTATTTGTGGGCTTTAAGTATATTTTTCCACCCCTATGGAGAAAGACAAAATGCACATAGCTTATGGAGCTTGGAGGCTGCTGAATTTCACACGGATTTGAATGCCGGCCTCATAACTGTGACTTGAGAACTCATTAAGCCTCATGAGACAAGAAAAATATTGAAATTTGGTGCTGGAGAAGTCAACTGTGACAATGAGCCTCCCCCAGGACAAGTTATAGCTTACCTGGCCACTGCCACAGCAGTGCCAGGACTGCCATTTCCACTGTGAACCAGAGTTCATGATCCGTGGAGGGAACCTGCCAAGCCAGGGAGGGGAAGATATGTTTCTGTCTTGGCTGGATTGTAAGCAGATAATCCCATTCTGTTACGCAAAATTCCCACTTCATTTATTTTATCTGTGAGGGGCAGAGTCTTCCCTTCTGGCATACCACTGCTTTGGGGGCTGTGCTCGTCCCTACTGACCATCAATTTCTAATAATGGTGAGGGCTGCATTTCAAGGATGAAACCAAGTAATTCCTCTGTCAGCTCATTGTGATATGTCCCTGGCTAAAAGCCTGGGAAACAATTTTCTTATGACCCACTCTTTGATGATAGTGGACTGTTTTATGCCGCTGCAGTCTTCCCCACATGCTTGGCTTTGATGGATAAAGCTCAGCTGAGAGAGAAAACATAAAAAACACTGCTGATGTGCATTGCTGCTGCTGGCAAAAGCCAGAGCCCTGCATGGGGCCCCCAAAGAGGGACAGGAATCTATCTGTTGAAATTGAGCCTGATTTAATTCTTCTTATAAAGCATCTTGGCAACTGTCTGGATCTGACAGGTTGATAATAAGACTTTCCCTCAATGCAAAAAGGAAAGTAATTTACATTGGCTTCACACCTCTGGCAAGCAGGAGAGATCCTGCCCTACATTAGCGTGAATGGGGAGCAGACGTGAGAACGAGAGCAGGCAGCACCAAGGAAAGGGGGAAGGCTTGCTCCATGCTTGAGCAAGCACACGAAAATGCCATTTGGAAAATGTCAATGGGTGAGAGAGAGCTGGGCTCGGAATCAGCATTCTGTCCATGGCAGAGGTTTGGAACAGCTTTCCAGCCAAATCCTGAAGGATCACTCTCTTACAAGGAGCAGCAGCGCTACCTGATTTCATTTTGCTCCATTTAGCCCAGCGCTCCTGCTGATACACTGCTGGCTCTCCCTCATTACAGGCACACGAGCACCAGCACCCAGCTGCACTAAGAGTTTATTTTTTGTTTTGTCATTTCATTGATAAGCAGCTGACAGCCCCAGGGAAGGACTGTGACGCTCACTGAGTGGAGAAGGGCTCTCCAAGAGGTGCAAGGATGCAATTACCAACCTCTATCTCCTTCAATAATCCCAAGACATTTGACAAGCCTAGTCCCAACTTGCATTGTGCTCCACCCTAAACCTGCTGTCACACTAATTCTGGTTCTGAGTAAGGGCCTTGTAAGCTGAGGCCCCAGCCGCTTTCTGCTGGTCTCATGCCTCCAAAACAAATGAGTTGAGGCAGCCTCTCCATGCCTCATACATGGGCTGGATTGCTCCATACCTCAGCACACTGCCGTGGGAGGTAACATTTCTGGGGTGCACTTAAAAATCCTCAGGTGAAAGCATGCCAGGACAGTGCCACGTCCTTCAGGGAGATGGTATTTAGAAAGTTTTGCTCTTCACGACTTACCAGCTTTAAAAGCCTCTGTCCCTCCTGTCAAAATTGAGCTGGGAGGTGGTAGGGAGGGGAGACCCAGGTTTATGTCAAAGCAAACAAAAGTGGGTGGGTGGTGAGAGCAGTTACTTTACTTGTTCCCTGGCCACTGGGATCATGCAGAGGATTTTTTCTGGAGGAGGCACTGGCCCTAGGGCTCTTTCTCTCGGAGTGCTCTCTGTTACAGGGATGTTTTTTGGAGATCTCATGATGGAACATACTCAGCTCAGGGCAGTGTAGGTGGTGGTACTCCTGAGAGCTTTGCAATGCCCTGGTCAACCTTGGTGGGTATGGGAAGGAGGACACTTGGGTGCAGAGAGGTACTGAAGGCTCCTAGGAAGCAGAGCAGAAGAGTACCTTGCTCTGTAGGGACGCAATCACTAGAATGTAAGTTTGTTCTCTGACCCCTTATTTAATCTGTCTTTAGAGGAAACCTGTGTTAAAGTCTGCATTGGTTTATTCCAGCTTTGAAAAGCGTCATGAAGCTGCTTCAGGGAAAGTGAAGCTCCCACCTCAAGGCTGTGGCTGATTTAGAGTGCTGGCAAGGGTGAGTGGGGCCATAACATAGGAACAGTGTTGTGTGGCAGATGGGAAGGTTCAGAGATCAGGATCAGAAAGGTGGATCTCATGGAAGGGTGTTGGATGGTGCAGTTGTAGCAGGTACGATGTAGATGGTGAGGGGAAGGTACCTGAGCCACTTTGGGGGAAGTAATCTCTAAAAATCAGGAATAAGAGAAGTTTAATGACTATTAGTAATAATAATATTGGAAGAGCAACGTAAATAGTTGTGGAGATTGCATCCATATCCTGGCTGAGCTGTGCTGGAGGGCACGGTGCCTTGTTCAAGGGTCTTAAACACTGCCTCTCATTGTGCCAGGTAAATACAGGACCCTGAGAGGGAGGCTCAGCCCTTACAACAATCCTTACAAATGAGAGATCCTGCCTGAAAGCAAAAGAGATGAAATTAAGACAAGTGCAAAGCACTCCTCTGGGGCAGGCAAGGCAGAATACACAAACACAAAACAGGGAATACACAATGAGGCATCTGGAGAGGGCTGGGGTTGTGCTGGTTCACAAGCAGAATATGAATCAACCATGCAAGGCCGCTGCAAAACACCTCGTTGTATCCAAGATTATATTAACAAGAGTGCTCTTTGCCAGACCCGTGAGGCAATGATTACAACCTGCTTGGGGCTGACAGGGCTTCAGCCAAGTGTGGGTGTCCAGAACTGATGCAGAACTTTATCTACACCCATTAAGGGATTTGGAGTGCCCAGGGTGAGAAAAAAAAAAGCCTAACAACAAATCAAGTGAATGATGGGAGGTCAGGCAAACAAGTTCTGCAGACGAAGATTGAAGGCACAGCATTTGCTCATTTTAAGAGAGAAGCAATGGAAATGGGATGCAGTCAGTCCTCCTCACAGAAGGGGTACTTATAAAAGGCTGATGATGAGTCATTTCCCATGGTCACTGGTGTAAGAAAAAGAAAATGATTGAATTCATGGCAAAGATTTAAGATGTTTATTAGGAAAACCCTTCTAATCCCTAGAGGGGTAAAACACTAAAATGGGCTGTCTAGGAAAGATGTGGCATCTCCTTTCCTTGTGAATTTTAGACAAGCAACTATTATTTAAGTATATTTGACAAACAACCATTATTTAAGTTATTCAAGTATATTTGATCCTGCCTCTGATGATCCCACAGAATGCCTTTCTGCCATATGTATATATAATTAAGCACAATATAAAAACACAGACTCTTCCTTGAGAACTTAAAAACCCATCTATAAATAGATAAAGTCTTCATCTTTTAGTGCTAAAACTAGGTTGAACGTGCCTTATGTGACAGCTCTGTTCATATATCATTGTGGAACAAACATCAGGAGAAGGAACTCTTTAAACCAAAGAACAGCACTGCTGTAACAACATGAGTGTAAAACTGGCCAGGCATAAATTAGGCAGGAAATTGAAAGAAAGTTTCGAACTGTCAGAACAGCAATGTTCTGAAACAGCCTTTCATAATGGGAATGCTAGAGGCAAAAATCAGAACTTGTTTTTAAAATAGAGCTTGCTAAATTAATTCAAAGGATATAGAGAACTACTGCCTGTCATAGCGCAGTGCAGGACTAGGAGATCCCTTTTGTTGCCTGATTTTAGGAGCTGAGAGGAAGAGAAGTACTTTTTGTGCCAGTGGGACTGTTTTCTGCTCTTTGTTGACACAAATGTGCCACTTTCATCCCTCTGCTTTTTCATGTGTGAGGCAGTTATTGATATTCCTTTCAAGATCTGAAGGTCAAGTCTCTGTTTAAAACTACATAATTTCATTAAGGTGAAGGAGAGAATTCCGAGTTTGGGAAGACCTTCTTGGAGAGAACTTCAAATCCTCGGGTGCTGCACTTTGTGCTGATTTTTGGGGTTAATGTGAGCAGCTGGGAGAACTGCCTCAGTGAAGAGCTGAGCCACTGTTGTTGATAAACTGGAGCCAAACCTCATGTCCCAGAGGGTCACAGCTTGGCAGCTCAGGTGGGGCAAGGTGAGGTGTCAAAGTGGGGCCAAGAAACTGCTGCAAAGCGATGCAGTGTGCCAAAGGCAGCTAACAGGACAGCACAGGCCCTGTGCCAGGAGAGGAACTTAATTTCCTTGCTGACAAATGAAACAAAGATGTGATTGGAAGTGCCACGCTTTGGAGGTATGAGCAATTTCCCTATAATCAATCATCCAAACCAAATTGTTTCCATTTCTTTGCATTATTTAGCAGCTTTTTGATGGCAGACTATATGAGCTGGATTTTGTTTTCCAGACGTCCCTTACATGGACGTGATTTGTGGGCTTTGGCAGTGGGATGCTGGGGTGAAGGGAGGCTGAACTGGGCTTCTCTATTCAAAAAACTTGGCATAAACAATGTCTGTGATTATCAGCTAATCATTCAGACAGAGACGTTGTTTGTCTGCTCCTATTAGGTCTGTAAAGTATCTGGCTGCGAGAAGCTGACAGTGAAACACCTCCAGGAGAGGATGTCAGAAGCAAGAGGGAGGCAGTGAGGAGGTGATAAGGTAGAGCTGAGTTTGATAAGAGCCCCTGACTCCTCCAGTAATTGCAAGAAAGGTGAGACTGATTATTAGACCTATCAGCTCTCCTGGGTATTCCCAGTTATGTGCAGCTTTCGATGTGCTCGGAGGCTGTGGAAGGAGGGCTGGTTCATGTATCCTGGGCTGACATTTATGCAATCCTTCTTCTCCTGGTGGGAATGTACCTCTAAGATCTCGAGGATTATTTTACTGTCCCTTGAACAACGTGGGGGTTATGAGAGAGAAAGGAATTAGTGGGAAGCCCCTGCATGGATGACTCCAGTGACTGGTTTGCTTTCTAACACGGGTTCTGCAGCTGAGACTTTTGAGGGAGAACTGCTTGGTGCAAATGTAACTAAATGGCAGGTTGTGAGGAGATATAACAAGAATAAATCTACTACACAGGAAATACTTTTCATCCCTTTTAAGTCTGATAACTTTGGCCCCATTTCAACTCATGGCTAAAGAGTCTGTTTTGCACCACACAACACGTCAGCTAGAGCCTGATTTATAGAAGGGCATCCTACAAGTGTGAAGCAGCACCTTTTGTCCTTACATGAGAGAGGAGAGGCTTTTTCCTTCAAGCACGTTGAGCAGGACATTCTTGTGCATTTAATTCGAAGCTGCCCTTAAGCTGCTTTGTAGCAGGGTGTGTCTCTGCAGGCAGCATCACACTTCACAGACAAGATGCAGATCTCTGTGTGTGTGTGTGACCTGTGATGCAGCAAATGTCCTGAAACCTGCAAATGGAGCCTGTCCCACGCTGTGCTGCTCCCCAAGGGGTGCTTACACTGGGAAAATGTGATTCTATGGTGGGTAACTAGTAGGTGACATTGCTGGAAAATCTCTGCTCAGCACATCCCAGAGCAGCCCAGCTTTACTGCCCATCAGGGTGGCAGGTTGTCTTTCAGAGAGAATTTTAAGATGGCCAGAGTTGGAGATCAATTTAAGAATTCACTTCTGCTCTGACTACAAGGGCTTGTACACGTGTTTATCCATCACTGGTGTGTTTCAGTGTTGATTTAGCTGGCTTTCTAACAGTCACGGCTGCTGCGGCAATCGTGGGGGTGTGGGGGCGTTGGGCTTGCTGCTTGCTGTTAAATCTGAACAAATACAAGCCCGGGAGCCTGTGCAGCTAACCCTGAGAATCACAAAGGCATCAGGACCTGCTAGCATGTCTAGGTAAACAAGAAAGGCATGTTGGTTGTATCACTGACACAGCACACGAGCTCTAAGTACGCGCTCGCCTCTCTGCGGCTCAGCTTCGCGGACAAGAAATAGGGATCATGATACTTTTCCTCCTGCCTTTGTCTGCTTTGCCTGTTTGGCTGGTTGCTCGTGAACAAGGAGTGCTTCTTGCGGAGTTTTTG
This sequence comes from Ifrita kowaldi, assembly GCA_013398055.1. NCBI lineage: Eukaryota > Metazoa > Chordata > Aves > Passeriformes > Cinclosomatidae > Ifrita > Ifrita kowaldi. Next base: position 243,313 of record VZRS01007801.1, on the reverse strand, counting down.
TGGAAAGCTTTGTGCACCCGCCCCTGATCGCAGCGGGGGCTCTCGAGTGCCACTGGGTTCGAGTGAGCAGAGGCGTCTGAACGCTGTTGGAAGCAGCAGCCTGTGCTGCACTAAGGTGGTGGATTAGGTTCGTGCTTGTCAGGCTGTAATGTAGTCAAATCTCACCGTAATAAACGCTGCTTGTAACAAACCACCGTTTACAGGCACTCCAATGCTTATTTCTCCACTGCTAATTAGTTCTTGATGGGGCAAATGCTTACATCAAGTCGAATGGATACAAAGATCTTTGTTTTCCTGGGGTTTTTTTTCCCTAAGGGTACATCTTCCCTTCTCCTTCATGTCTTTATTTTCTTTTTAAACTGCCATTTAAATGTTGAGAAGTGCGAAGCCTCCAAGCACAGGGTATTTATGGACAATTCAAATTGAGTGTTTTTCCTCATTATTCTGAGATGGTGAAATCCCACTCCTTTTATAGTTACTATCAAGGTATAATGAAAATTTAGTTGGGCCTCTTGATGGCCACTTTGTTCAATACCAAAAGCCTTTATCTGTTCTTTTACTTCCTCCATCCTCTTTCTCCTGACCTTTAGAAAAGAATAAATCTCACCTTCTGATCACGATGCTTGATATTTCTAAGTTCATTTAATTAAGCCTGTTTTCCCTAGCCTCAGCCCCACTTGCCACTTTTCTCTCAGGTCAGATTTGATGGAAGCAGGAGAAGCTTCAAACTTCAGAATTTATTCAGGTGAAACTAACGGAAAATATGGGCTCTTCAGAAAAGTGATTGTTTGATTGTTTGGAGGGCAAGAGGAAGAGCAAAAGCCATTTAATTCACCTAAGTAGAGGAAAAGTCAATCCTCCATACACAGACAAGGGATAAAACTAACTAAATGCTTAAATAATGTTTGAGGTAAGGCAATGTGTTTGTCTGGGGAATACTCTGCAGTAATCACGAAAGGAACATTTCCTTTGTTTCTGAACTCGTGGTGAGGGTTGGCACTTGGGTGGAGGTAACAAACCGAGAAACAGCGTTGTGCTTTGCCGGGCTGGGGAAACAACCCATGCTGCTGATGCTTTTACTGTGAAACCTTACGTGGAATTACACAGTCAACAAGTCTTTAGTGTTATTGGGATGTGGGGAGGTTTAACCATCGCTTTGGCTCAGATTTCTCTGAAGCCCTGTTGCCTCAGTCCAGAGTTTGCTTTCTTTTATTGGGAGGCACATGGTAGGGACTGGAAACGGGGTGGGGTTGTGCTGTGTCTCATCCCTGCTGGGGATCTTTCTTCTCCCAAATTGCCCTCTGTGTTTGGCTGGTCTTTGCTGGCAGCACTGCAGCAGTACTTAAATGCTGCACTCAGGTCACTTTTATGGTCTCAGAATTAAACTTGGATAGGGATGGGCTGGCAGAAGTGGAATCAGCATGTGCTGGACGCTTAACTGTGTGTTCATGTGTGCTCAGGGAGGTTGGTGTGCATGTGAGCAGAATGAAATCACCGGCTTTGCTCTTTTCCATCTCCTCTCCTGTTCCAGTGATCAAGCCTTAGTAACCAGCAGAGCCAACACACGAATTCAGGTCCTTGAGAATCACCTCCCTTAGATGAAGGGGCAAAAAAATTCCACCAGCTCCTGCTGGCAGAGTCATTAAAATCTGCTTTGCTGAGCTTTTGGCAGTAGAGAAACTCCTCCTAAGATGCTCTGTGAGAAAAGTTCAGGCCACAATGGCTGCCACAGTCTGAGCAGCTTTACCTCCTGGTGTGAGCTCGTGATTACACGGCAGTGATGGAAGGCTTAGTCATAGCAGCAGGTCTCCAGGAAACCTTGTGTGGGGGAATGCTGCCTTCAGGCAGCAGTCAGTGTTATCAGAAGCCTACCAGGGACATATGCAAAAAATGGGAGCTTAATTGCCAAATTTCCCCTTTATCTTAATATAATTAACAAGCTGGTGCCTCTGCAGCTCTGGTTTAAGGGAATGTTCAGAAATGTGTTATGGATGTGTTAAGGAAAATGGGGGTTTTTTGACTGTGGCTCCTTTCATAAAATATCAGATATCTAAAATATTATTGAATTATTATGCTTTCTTATAAAACATGCCAACAAAACAGAAGCTTTGCTATCAACCTTCTTGTGTTATACTCCTCTCTCCTGCAGCACTCAACATGCAATGGGGCGTAGTTAGTCATTCTCTTGTAGCAAGAAATAGCCCATCTTTTTGGATGAGATGTTCCTCGTGGTTGGGGCTGGCAGCTCTCTGTGGATGGTGATTCACAGACTCATCGGACAGGCGTCCACACAAATAAAAAATTCAGCAGACCGGTCAAGGTGCCATGAATGGGATGACTCAACGCTGCTGTCTTGCAGCATTGCATGCAAACCGCCCAGGAGATGATGCCTGGAAGCACCAAAAGGTGAAGACTTGAGGTAAAATGACTCAGCTCAGTGTCAGGTGGAAATCCACCAGGTCTGACAACCTGTGCCTTTGTATCTTGCAGTCACAAAAGTCTGCTTGGTGTGTGACCCAAGAGGCACTTTATTGTGAGGGTTCCACCTCTTCCCTGTGCAGACTCCCTTGCTCTGCAGACAAGATGATGTGTTTAGCCACAGCAGCGAGAAGCAGAGCTCTGGAGTGTGAAAGCGAGCTTGGCTGAGCCTGAGTGCAAGTCAGGCTCAAGAAGGACTTATCTCAGGAGGGACTGGCAATGTTTATGAAGGCAATACACTCCCAGCCCCTTTGAAGGCTTATCGGGGATCTGGCTGTTTTATCTATAATGACTTTTCATGAGGGATGCAGGATGCTCCTGTGTGTTACTCACCAATCGAGTATGCACAAATCATCCCTGTTCATAGAGAGATAGGTGGAATTGCAAAACTGCACTTAATGACTGAGTGACAGCCATCTGTGGGTCGTGCTTTCAATGTGATATTATGAAGGATAATTTCTTCTCCTGCCTGTGAAGCTGAAAGGAACAGGGAGGGGGGGAGGGATGATCTCTTGGGTTTATTTGCTTTGCTTTTAATTGATTTTGGAGATTAAAGCTGGAGTGAAAGTATCAGCTTAAAAGCCCTGGCTACTGAGAGCTTCTGTTTTTGTCAAAGGATGTGCATGGGGAGCATATTGTCAGCTTGTCTGGGCCCTGACCAGAGGCTGTCAGGACAGTGTTGGTTAGTCCAAGTGACATTGTTATGGGGGATGTGGCATTGTTTTCACAAGCTCAGTGGACTACAGAGGCTAAGTGCTTGAGATATAAAGCACTGAAGACAAGAAAGACTTCATAGGCTTGGAGTCTGTCCCTCCCAGACAGATGCAGGCAGAGCAGGGACCCTGCTGCCCTGGAGTTGGTGTAACTTAGTCTGCAGTGGAGTCTCTGCTGTGTTAGAGAGGCCTGATTTTTTGACGAAGCAGAAACCATTCTTGTGGCAGGTGTTTATCAGTTTCTTTAGTGCTCACCCATCTGAATGCTTGGGTGAACACAGTGATGGCTTTACAAGCACACGTGGTGACTGGGTAAGTTCTCCCCTTGCCACTCAAAAAAAATTCTGTGGAAAATTTGCTCTCCCCTCTGCCCCAGCAAGCAGTACCTGCCCAAAGATCCAACAGCCCTGTGCTGGAGGTGATGGCACCTCAGAAACACTGCTGAGCATTTGTCTGTGAAATACAGACACGGAGATAAAGCCCCAGCCCTTGATCTGTCCCTCAGGGCACATTAGGATTTTGGAAGAGCTCCAGCTCTAACCTGAACCCAGCCACAGCTATAGCAGTGGTCTGCTAATAGAGGTGGGGGAACTGCCCACAGGTATCTCAAGACATTTTGAGACAGGGTGTTATAACTGAAGCCTAATTATTAGACAACTGGTCTCTCATCCTCATTTTATTGTTCTCAGGGATATCTTTTCCTAAATGACTTTGAAAGCTGGCTGGTTTTTTACACTCTCAACTTACTTTACACCTGGTGCCATAAATCCTACCTTAGTCTACCATGTATTTAATAAATGAATGCTGCAGCCATCCTGCTGGGGAGCTGACTTTCTACACCCCCTGCCCTCTGCAAAATGCTCTTTTCCTGCTCTGTTGATGACTTTTAAACAGAAGGTTGTGCAACAGCAAAAGCAGAATGTTTGTCCTTTGCGATTTGTCCCTAAAACTTCCCTCCCGCCTGTCCTGACTCCATTCCTAACCTGTCTGTTTTTCTACCAACTTCTTTGGGCATCTAAAAGTTATTACCACCAATTAGAACACCTTTGAAGGGCTTTCTCATAACTATCAAAGTGACACTTGCAATAGCATCAACAAAGGCTTCCCAGTGAGAGGATGAAATGGCTGTTGGGCTTTTTTCCTGGGCAAACTGGGCCCTGGCTCAGCTTTCAGTTCAGTGACATTTCTACTGACACAGGAACTCCACGTTTCTGTGCCTTCCTCCAGATGCAACTTTTGCAGAAGTGAGTGTCTGCATCTGCACACCCTGAGCTCTGCTCAGGCACTGAGATGAAGTGCTTTGAAGATCAGAGGAGATGAGCCTTTGTAGCTCTGATTAGGATGTATCTCACGGCAGGGAGTGATCCTGGGCACTGAGTGTGGAAGGGCTGGGAATCCTTGGTTGACCAGCGTTTAGAGATATCATGGAAATATCAAGCTGGAGGGCTATAAGTGAACCCATCTGTCACAATAATAGCACCATTTCCCCAGCAATGGGTGTTTTCTCTGTATTGTGTTGTGGCCTGGAGCTGATCTGGAAAGGATCCAGGATCACAGCAGTCAGCAGGTGAGGCTGGAGTCTGCTGACTGATGTGTGTGTGCTGTTTAGAGTTGCTTAGAGAGTAAGATCAGGGCCTGGCATAAAGCAGAGAGGGTAATCTTTGTTACTGGGGTGGTAATTTGTTGCAGCCTGAATGACAATTTCGTCCAGGCCTGTGCCAGGAAGGTGAGAGCACATGCCCTGCCAGTGGCTGTAACACCCATGATCTGTGTGAATGGGTATCTCCTTGTGAGGGCAGCGATTCTTGCTCTCTCATCCTGCTCTTGCTCAGTTGTTCTTGGTGTTTTCCCTCTCAGCCATTCACTCCAAATCTCTCTCCTACATAATGCCTCTTTCAGCCCGTGCCTGGCAGGTCACACGAGGTGAGCAGGGCAGGTTTCTGTGATGGGCAAGACACCAGAGTGACTCCAGGGCAGAGGAAATAGCCTTAAATGATGTTGCTGCTGGGAGCTTAGCACCGTAATGGTAATGGCTGTAATGACCTTCGTTTCTCTCAGGAGGGTGATGTGATGCTGCCCCTCAAGAATTTGATGAGTCAAAAAGAAAGAAGAAAAAAAATTAAGGTATTTCTGTTTGAGACGCATGACCCTTGCTCTGCGGGAAAGAAAGAACATTGTCTCACTGGTGTCTGCTCCTGCCATACGGGGAACGGGCTCCACACAAGGTCCCAATTTAGCATCCCCTGTGTGTTTCCACAAGGCTTTAAAACAAGAGAGGTCCTTTCCCTGAGCTGCTGACAGGTCAAACGTTCAGGCTGATGTTTGTTACTGTGCAGTTAATGTGAGATGTCAAGGGACATGCAAGCACTGTCTTCTCTTGATCCAAGACAGTTCCAGCCTGAGCAGCTGTCAGGGACTTTGATTAGGCTAATTTCTTTGGGAATCTTGAAAAAGCCATGGGTGATTCTGTGTTTCTCTGAAGGCCCTCTGGAAACCCATTTGCATGATTAGCAAAAGTGCACATGGAGATGAAAATCCTGTGCCCGCAGGACCATTGATCACATGGCTGTAAGCCGTCATTCTCTCTAGTGCTGTAAACACAATCTACAGGCACGCAGCCCTTCCCACCAGGAATTCACTCTCAACTCCTGCCATGTAATGCATTTCTCTTCTCTGCATATCTCTCAGCTGTGACACTGCAGCTGTTTTGGTGGATTGCTTCTTGTAATCTTTCTTCTTTTTCAAATGGTAAACTTGTTCCTGATGTAATTACCGTGATAAAGTTCTGTGGCATGGCGGATCATCCTTAATGGCACTGCTGCTCTTGACTTCAGACAAGTGGATATTTTATTTCAAACTTTTGTGGAAAGGGTAGTAAACAGTAAACAGTTTTGTTTTCCCCAGCATCATCTTCCTCTGCATTGTCTGGTAGAGACGATGGTCCCTCCACCCATCTTACAGCACCGAGGTTCCCTTGGGACTTCTCTGCAGCCTGCAAAAACAGTAATGAAGTGCAGAAAAGTGCTTGTCCTGTAGGTGACTGAGGTGTTGTCATGCTCCACCCAGCCCTGGAGGCTCTGGGATAGCGGGGGAAATGCCGTTGTGAGGGTCATTCCCTGCTATGAGCAGAGGAAATCAAAGCACACTTGCAGTGAATGCAGGAAGAGTTTTGTACGTACTCCTTGCCTGGATCCTGTTTGTCCAAGTGTGGGAAGGTCTAATAACTACACGATTCCATGCATTTCTGAGTAAGAGGGAGGCTGGGATGGTAGGAAAACAGATTTGGGGCCAGTCTGGCACCTTCTCTCCTTTTACAAATGTCTGTGACCTAGCCTGTCTTTTCCATGTAGAAAACCCCAAGCGACTACTTACTCTCTGGAACTCATTTTTACTATTTGTTTTCACAGTCTCGCCTGACAACCAGAAGCTGCCACAACTGCAGATTCCCAGGCTCTATCATACTGCATGGTGCATGCAGTGGTGCAGAACAACTTACAATAAACACAGAATCCATGGGAAAGAGGACAGAAGCAGTTGAGTTTTCGGCATGATATAAGAGCAAGGAGTTTGCTGGGTTTCTGAAGGAGCCTCATTGCACTCTATTCCTGAGCAAAGTGGGATGGAAAAAGCAGCAAATAGTGACAACTTCATGATGCATTAGGAATTTACCAGCTTGAAGGAAGCATTTGGAGGGTGTCAGTTCTTTGGGAATTCAGCGGGGTCCGTAGGGATTATGCCACTTTGCATGAGTGTGAGATCAAGGACTGCAGGTCATTTTGGGGTCAGCAGAAGTGTTTTCAGTGCCTTTTCCTGCAGCTCTGCAAGCTGCACAGAATTGCTTACCTTTCTCATGCCAAGTCCTTTCTTAGCCTACAACATGTTTTTTTCCTGGGTATATATCCCTTCTGCCTGGGGAAAGGTCGATCGATTCCCGCTCTGCCAATGTGGCTACATGCTCTCCTGCACCACTTTGTGGGAGCGTTCATGTCACCCTGCTGTACCTTTCTAGGAGTCTGAACAGCCTGTGAAGCCCAGGGATCCTCCAGAGGCCAATTTCCATTAATTTGGTCCTCTGTGATCCTCAGGACCGACTGCGATAACTCCTACAACCCCACCTGCAGCAGGAGGCGCCAGGGGAGCCCTCTGGTTGTATTTCTTCACTGACATGGCTCTTCAGCACTCAAGGACAGTAATTGAATGTAATGTCCAAACCCCAAACCAGCCTGCAAATCCCAGCGCTGTGAACAGGAAGCTTCAGCAGAGCTGTTTCCATCATCTTATCTCTCACAGACAGTTACTGTGTTCTTGATGTAATTACAGTGATAAAACAATGTGACATAACTGCTGGCTTCTATCATGGTATCACTGCTGTTGACTTAAGTGACAGGATAATAATTTTATAAGAGACCTTTTATTTTTCTTTCGCTGGCAGCCACTGGCAGTGTTTAAGCATGGGAGCTGATATCTCTGATAAAGCACATTATGCACGTTCCACAAGTCCTAAAACTTTTTATCAGTTTTATTTATGCACTGCTCTTCCAGGTGAAATTTCCATCTGTTCCTGCAGCATCCGGGCAGTGTCTCTCCCCAGCCAGATCAGGGTCTAGCGTTTGCACAAGCGGATTGGAGCTGCAGTGGCAGCAGTCAGTCATGGGTGGTGTTTGGGAGAGGAGAGAGAGAAAAAGGCCTTTTTCTGCACAGTTCCCTCGGTTTTCCATCACTGGTGCATTGCGGACATGCCAGTCCCCCTACTCAGCTGGAGGAGGTGTCCTTGGGATGGCTTCTGTGAGAAAGCCTGGTTAAAAATGAGCCGTGTGAAGAGGATTAGAGTGGACTCAGACACCTCCTGGTTTTAATATATCAAAGCCCTGACAGAGTATATATCTGCTGCTCTAACTGAGCTGGGGAGGTGCAGCCCAGAGGCAGACCGTGTGGGGAAAATCTCAAACCAATGGGAATCTGATTATATATATTTATGTGCCCACACTCCCTTGTCTCAGCTGCACGTTTACTGATGCAGTGTCACAGGAGTGCAGAGCCTTGCTGATCTATGGTGTTGTCTAGGGCTGCCAGCCACACCTCCTGGGGGAGCTCAGCCCAGCAGCTAAGGAGGGACGTGTGGCACTCCTGGTCCATCCTGCAGCCATCCACACCGCCTAAAAATACCTGGGATTGCAAAGCATAGATCTTCACAGTGACTCATGGCACATGGAAAAAGCGCTGTTCTTCTCCATAAATATTTCCAGGTGATGTAACAGGGCTGTGCACAATGTGGGACCCTTCCAGGAGCACTCCTGGGATCAGAGTAGCTGGTAGGACTAGCTGGATGTTTCCTTAGCCAGACAGCCTGGATGTGTAGATCCCTCTGGGGGATCCCTGTGACTCTGCTGCAGGGACTTTGGCTCCCTGTCCATTTTGGTTGGACCAGCTTAGGTATGTAATGCTAATGTTTCACTGTGTGCAAAATTGCTCGTGCAAAACAGTGAAAATACATTTTGTTTACCCGTGCAGAGCTGTCAGGAAGGATGATGAACTCAGACAATCTAGTTACAGGCAGATTGAGTGCACGTTTGCAAGGTTTTGGATATTCGGATTATTTTTCTAACTTCCTTACTTTTTTTTTTTTTTTTGTTCATTACAAGACATGATAATGTCTGGAAGAACTGATGTTTGCATTTGGTGACAATCAAATAGAGAAAGGAATCATCAGAGAATATTAATGGGCAGCGAACCTTGCAGGGTTTATGGTTTGAGCATGTCAAAATGACTCTGTGAGGAGTTTTGACAGTCTGCAGGTTTTGAAGAGGAAGATTTTTTCATTGCTTTAAACCATCCCAGAGCATTCATATGAGGAATATGTTTTTCATCTGGACAGTTCAGAATTTTCTGGGGTTTGCCTCTTCATCCAAGCAGTAGAAGAGGAGGGGCAAAACTCTAACTTGGTATAAAATCATTTTCCTGTCTTTGGTTTCTCTTGGGAAATCGTACTGACAGATTGGGGTGGGGTGGGTGGACAGCTCTCTGGAGAAGTAGGGTGGACTTAAAATTTTGGCTTTATAAGCTGTAGTCAGAAGCAGAAACCATCATGATGTCTTTCCCAACACGAGCAACAGGGAACTGGTGCATTTACGGAATTGTGAGAGAAATCCTAAAGCCAGCTTACAGTACTTCCTATCCTCTCTTACACTGGGAAACCGCCTTCTCCGTGTTTTGCCATCACCCTCAGGGAAGAGGGGAGGTCTCTGGCTGATGCAGGTGCACCAGCAGTTGTGCCCCATCGCCCTGTGCTGCTGGGGAGGCTTTCCTTGCTGCCAGCGTGGGGGCAGCGGGAGCTGCTCTCTGCTGTGTCTGGCTGTGCTGTTCGTTTGTGACACAGTCCCCCATGGCAGCCCCTGATGACAGCCTGAGAAGTTGAAACAGGCACCACAGGTAAGAGAGGGATGTAACTGCTCTTTTAATGCTTCTTTTGTAGTCCTTTCCATCTGTATTGAAGGTGTCCGTTTAATTCCAAGCCACGACTGCCCTGACTGTCACTCTCTGGGAGATGTTGTGTTTAGGTGCCCTCCTGGGCTTTTCAGGCAATCAAATGGTAGCACATGGCCGAGATAAACAAATGTCTTTAAAAATTCCCTGCGTTGCTATTGAAGTGCTGATCCTGCTGGACGTGGAGCCCATCACACAGCAGAACGGGAGAGCTTTTCACCTGGCACTGTCATCCTCCCAGCCAGCAGCTTTTGTGTGGCTCCGAGCTGTGGAAGAGCCCCAGACAATGCAGAAAGGGATATTTTGACAATAACCCTTCCTATGATCGACCTGTTGCTGATGGGAGCCACCAGGAAGGATCCTGGGGCTTAATTGGGCTGGAAAAGGACCAGGTCTGTCCTGGCTCTTGGTTGCACAGCAAGTGCTGCTCACTGGAAATGATGGGGATGGAAAAAGCTGGGGGATGACGAAGAGGGGCAGATGTGGGTTTGGGATAAATTCATATTGTGTGGATGAGAGGGTACCAGACTTCTTCCCCAGTTACCCAAATGAGCCAGCAAAGAAATGAGATTGTGCCTTTCCTTGTGCTGAGTTTAGCCATTGCCATTGATAAGGAGGTGGTGGGATCATGCCCAGACCTTAGGCCTGTTAATGAGAATAGGCTAAACCTTTATTTAGCTCAGAGCTGTGGTTCGTGAGGCCAAGAGCTGGTGAGATTAGTCAGAGCTAAAAGTGGGGTGTTAACTACTTCTGAGTGCACTTGCCACAGCTGTTACCACCACGTAGGTGACAGACACTGGCACTTCAAGCAGCCCAGGGTGGGGACCCAGATGTGTTTTAGATCCTGGGCAGTTCCTCTTGTTGCATAGTCCCTGGTCCACGAGAAAAATATCCCCTATATCCCAACGATAAATATTGGGCAACTGGTGAAGATATTGGCTGCAGTTCTGTGTGTCTGCATAGAGAAACACGGTGAAAAGCAGCTCTTGAGAAGTGACCAACTCTGAGGTGAGAGGTCCTGTCTTGTCAGGGTTCAAAGCTGTTCATGAGGAGGGAGCTGGTGGCCTTTGGCCAGGCTGCAGGATGCTCCCTGCTTGCACAATGCTGGGCAGAGCAGGATAACAGGAAAACAGCTGCTAAAACTCCTTTTCAACATGAATATAGTAATAAAACATCTTACAAATAGCATCGTGTAAAGATATTTTCATAACTAGTGCTGAAACCAGAGGGAAGCGTGGCTTGTGTGAGCAAGTGGGTGCTGCTCAGCATGGGGATGCACAGGTGGGGACGGAGACTTTAGGTCTGTTGTGCAGAGGCACATGAAGTGGGGACCAGCTCAGGGAGACGTGGGTTAAGGTGGGTTTAATCTCCTGCTCCCACCTGGATTTTCTTCATTCACCACCTCACCTGTTCTCTTCTCTCCTCATTTCCTCTCTCTCTCTCATTTCCTCCTCCTTGGGTTGGTTATCACTGCAGCTCCCCTGGCCTTTCCCCTGCTGTCCCTCCACCGTGAAGCTCTGTACAAGAAAGGCCTGGAGCCCCATCAGGATCTCTGTGTTCTCATCTTTCAGACCCTTGGTTCCTCCAGCAGATGGGCTGTGGAAAGGACAGGGCTCCAGCAGTGCTTTCTTCTCTCGGTAGTGATGAATCCCTCTTGCTCCATTTCCACTTCCCAAAGCGTGGCTCAGCTTCAGGGACAAGATTTCACTGTTGTGTATGCGAGAGCATTTAGAGCAACCTCAACCACACCAGTGTGTTTAATGGCTTATTGCAGCACCTGGAAAGGGATCCCAGGCCTTCCTGTAGTCTTCCCCTTCAAAAGGAATTCCATTAGGATGGTCCTGCTGCTGGGGGAGGGCAGGTGTACAGTTCTGTGAGGGAGATGAGGCGTCCCAGCCTGTGGTTTAGTTATATAGTGCAGCACTGATGAGGCTGTGTGGGATATATATATATATATATTTCCCACAGGGATTACATACTCCCAAAAAGTGAAATTTATTCTAATTTCAAAATAACATTTTGTTAAAGTGGATACAGAGAAGTTTTGCCTCCTTTTGAAGCAGCTTTCATATTTTTAGGAGAAGGGAGGAGAAAGGAGGGAGTGATGAAGTTAATCCTCTGCTCCAGCTAAGCCAAAGTAATATCTCATTCTTATAAATATTTCAGCAGCTCTCAGTCACTCTGAGAGCATTATGCTTTGGCCAGGTAGTCCAGATTTATAAGGGATGTAACATCAATTAATTTTCAGTCACAGTCATCTGTATTATGTCACCTACTCAATCACAGGCCCAGGAGAGCTGCTGACCCAGGGCTCCAGCAGCTTCTTTCCAGGTCAAGCAACAAGTCACTTCTAAATCTTTCAAACCTCTTTCCTGATGGTTTAGGGATTAACTTCTCATCTGCCAGCCCTTTTCCTTGCTGTGAGATCTCGTTTTGGTTCATGGCAAATGAAGCCCAGGATGCTGAAAGAGATGCAGTATCTGTTTTGGTGCTTTTCACCAATTTTCTCTTCAAAAAGAAGTAACTAAAATAAAAATCAGCCTCTCTGAAAAAGCAGTTCTGGCAGGTTGGTAACAGGTGGAGGAACCCAAGGCACCATCCCTGGGCGAGGTGGTGCTGTCTGGGAGCTGGCAGAGGGTCCTGTGCAGATGACATAGCTGGTGAGCAAAAGTTCTTGAACGACTGGCACGTGTCCTGCCAGGGAGAGCCCAAGCCAGGAGCATTGTACTGTGAACTGACCCAGGTCTTCAAGTGTGCCTGCAGCACTGTGAAGTGATGTCCCCTCAGTGCTCCTTCAGGACTGGGAGCAGGCCTGGGACCCCTGGGGAGGGTTGGAGCTGGTGTGTGTAGAGGAGCATGTTCTCTGCCTGTGTCCAAAAGAGATGGACCTTTCAAAAGGGCTGGGCTGCTCTGTGTCTGTCTGTGCATGAACACAAGAGGAGAGATTTGTTCCAGCAGGGCGTTTTGTTGGGATGTTTTTGCCTGGTGGATCATCTGTTCCCAGTACCCCCCAGGAAAGGCAGGGAGGATGGAGTCATCCTGCAGCAGAGACAGGTCCACAGACCTCCACCTGGTCGAGGCTGCGCTCTGAAGTTCTGCTGGGCAGGGCCTTTTATTTCCTTTCTCCTGCATTGATTGCAGGAATGTGTTTGGCTGAAAGATGCCTCCCAGGGATAATTCCAAGCATCTTCCAAGTTTTAATTTACAGGCATTAAAAAAAAGAAGAGAGGGGGAGAGAGAGAGAGAGAGAGAGAAAACATATCATTCCTTCCTATTCCTCATTATTGCAAATGTATGTTTGATTTCCCATTTGGATTCATCTGCCTTCATCTTTCAGCTGCCATTGGTTCTCACTATGCCTTTCCATGTGTGAGCAGATACCTCTCTAATATTTGAGATCTTTCCTGCTGGAAGTTGTTATCCCCCATAACTATCTTTTTGATAAAGCGAATTGAGCTCCTCTTAGTCCCTTGCAGCAAGGCATTTTCCCCGCTGTATCTGGTGGTTTTTGTAATTCTCTCCAGCACCATCTCTAAGTGCTTCTTAGCAACCTTTGAAAAATGTATTTGTGAGAGCTGTTATCAGCACACCAGCATTGGTTTCACTCGGGCAGTCTGAAGTTACAAGGCACATTCTCCATCCCTTTGCATGCGACTAAAGGCTGTACCAGACACTACTGACTGCAGCCGTCTCTGGGAGCTCACAGTCAGTTACTTCTTTATTAGGAAATAACTCCTTTTTGTATGTGTGCTTTGCTTCCTTTTCTTGTTCTCATGGCACAGAGACTCCCTCACACTTCCCTGCAGCTTTCCACCCACAGCTGGGATGTAGATCTTCCTGCTTTGTTTGCACATAACTCTGTGTTTACATCCATTAAGGTGTTTGGTTTGGACAGATCCAGCATACCAGGAGGTCTGCAAAGCTCCATGGAACCTCCTGCTGAATTGCTCTGTGCCTCTTCGCCAGCTTTTGTGCTGTCTGTAAATCTTAATGGCAGGGATTTTTATGCTGCCTTGCTGAACAGCACTGGAAAGGCTGACTGGCATCAGGCAATGCCCCTGGAATTCTAGTGAAACTAGACTTTTTGGTTGCCAATTTCCCCACACGTCCATCTGTCCGGTGTTATGATTTCAGCTCTTTGACTTATTGCCTCCTCCTTTCTCAATCCAATATGGGAGACTACTTTACAGCAATTGTGGAGAAAACAAGCAGTGGGGTGAGGAGGGCTGGGTAATGAAAGGGATGAATGGGGAAAACACTGGGTTTACAGGTACCAGGTCCATCTGTGTGTGTGTGTGTGTGTGTACATATTACAACGCAGAGCAGAGAAGCCTGAAGTCTCCTTTAGCACAGCCTGTAATCCTATTAGAAGGATTACTCTGTTGTCCCAGGCTATCTGATCGTGGTAAGAACTCATTTAGGTCAGCTGTTTAGGAAATTTACACACACAAGGAAAAAAAAATTATATAAGCCTCTTGCTCTATTTCATAGGGATTGACAAGCTCCTTTCAGACTTTCCCTGTGCTAGTGATTACATCCCTGCTCTTGTCGTGTCTCTGCATCCCTCTTAAGCCCTGATGTAACTGACTTGCTTTCAGGTTTTTACTTCTGACAGCAGATGTGGATAGGTGATGTGGTAGCTGGACCCCAGGTATTTCCAGACCTTGAAAGGATTAGAATTCTTAACAGTAAAGTACTTTGGTTTTTGCTCTCCCTCCATGTATTTGTGCCCATTATAACTTCAAGAGCGAGGGTATGGGTAAGTCTGATTTGTGGGCAGAACTTAATGAAAGCTAAATCTGGTCTGGCAGGGCCCCAATCAGTTTAATCCCTGGTCTGCTGATTATCAGCAATGTTATAATTTAATTTGAAGCCTCTGTATTTAGAAGGTCAGTGAAGCACTCCCATGCCTTCGTTTATGGAGAGAGAAAGCAGGATGACAGTCGGTTCAAGTGCCTGTCTCCCTTGGTGCTCCAGCAGAGCCAGGTATTAAACAGAGGAGATTTAAAACAAGGAACAAACACAGCAGCTTGGGCACAGAAATATAATTATGCAGCCAGGTAGGAGCCCTTAATGTTAGGAAAAGTGTGGTGGGAGCCGTCACTTCCCAAACTGGAATAAAGCCATCACCGTCCCAAGTTTTGCATTGTATTTCATAGCCTCCACCCAAATACTTGCAGCAGAGCTGGGAGGGAGATGTGGATCAAAATCCCACCTTTTTCTGCCAAAACACAGCCCACTCTTGAGGGACTGCACTCTGGAGTTGTTGGCAGGGCCGAGTCCTGTGACAGGCAGTTGAGCTGCTTCTTTCCATCCCGTTGTGCTGTTTCTATCCAGAGGCAAGTGTTGTCAGTGTACACAGAAAGGTGTGAATCCCTGGTTTTACACAGTGTTTTGGGACATTAGTCTCTCACAGAGGAATCTGCCTGCAGACTAACAGGGAGATCCATGGTTTGTCTCTGTCCAGGATCTCCACATGTCTGGCAGCCCAGTGTGGGTCATGTCTACTCAAGGTGCTGCACAGGCTGTAATCCCAGTCATTTCTGCAGGAAGCAACCAGACCAACTGTGCAACGTGTTTGTGAGGTGGGGACCCCTCCAGAAAGCATCAGACATAGTTTGAATGTGTTATTGTGGATTGAACAACTGCTCTGGTACACACAGGCTACGTGTTTAGCAACCCCTCTCCTCCTCAAGCACCTTTTTTCCTTTCTGTGTCCCTCAGAGCAAAGGTCTGGTTGAGAAAGAGTTGGGGCCTTGCCCAAAGTCTTCTCCTCCTCTTCTGCCACGCTGGGGTTTGAACAGCAGCCAGGTTGAGATCTTGTCAAGGTTGCTCTTCTCTTACACTCTCACAAGGCCTTGGGGCAGAAGAGTGTTTGGTCAGGTGACAGGAAGTGAAAGGATTCTGTGAGCACAGAATTCCAGGTGCTCATGTGCATTGGAAGTCATTCTTCACCGGGAGATGTCCATTTGGGTGGCAGGTATTTCTCATTTGTACTGACATGCAGGGCCCTTCTGGGGAGCCCTTAAGGCATGTTGGTGTTCAGGATTTGCCAGGGAAGGAGGAGCCTTCTCCATCCCACCACCTGCTTTCCTTGGCAGTTGCTAAGCTTTGTGGGCTGGTGGCTATCTGGGAGACCTACATAATCCTTGGTCTTGCTTTTCCTTCCAAGCTAGGATAGCTCTTTCCTTCCATCCTTTCCTTCACCTCCTCACCTGGATGTCTTTTGCTGCATTTGTTCTGGTTCTAGAGCATGTTAGATGATCCTCGTTAATTCATGCCCAGCCAACCTTTCCTTTAGCTCACCAGAGTGCTTGCTTTAAGAGTGGAGGTTTTTACTGCCAGATACCTGCTCCCTCCTCTGTGTTTCCAGTGGAGTGCTGGTGACATCCAGTGTCTAGTTTGGCTTATCACTGGCACACATGTGTCCTATGCTGATATCCCCAGGGGATGCTATAGATCTAAAGACTTGTTTTCCCCCTCAGCTAGTCTGCATTTGAATGAGGAATCATGCACCATGTCGGAGGTGTTTGTGACATCTGTAATTCACACATGAAGAAAAAGGAACCTTTGAGGCTAGAGCTCCCAGGAAAAGCTGCCTTGAAGAGGAGAGGCAACTGTGTACAAAGAGAAATGAGAACTGAGAAACAAATCAGAGCTTCCATTGGAGATAATGAGAATCTCAGATAGAGACACAACCTGCAACTTACTGAGGCTAGAGCAGTCCTGTCTCTCCGCTCCCCAGAGAGAGACTTAATGGTTTGTAACACTCACAGGGTCACTGCCTCCTTCCTCTCTCTGAAAGCAGCAATGGCCCTGCAGGAAAAAGGCTGGGAAAAGGTGCAGGGGCACCGCCAAGGGCCAGGGGCATTGGCAGGTGTTTTGTGGCTGTCCTGGGGCACATGCAGAGGGACTCTGGTGGGAAGGGAGGCCAGTCCCCATGGCACAGCTGCTGAGCTCTCCGTTGGGATGCAACCTGGAAAGAAGGACTCAGCTGGAGCACTGATGGTGGTAGGTCTGGTACAAACCTGGCCCAAGTACTACAGACATGCAGCACTGGGCTAAAGGCAATATTTAGCCTCAAACCTACTTTCCACTCTGTTCTGTTAACTGAGGTAAACCCAGGCTGTGCCTCTTTTCTGTCATGGAGATTCCTGAAGCTGTAGAGTTGTTCCTGAGAGAGTAACTAGAAGCCCTGGTTGCTTGGGTCATTACACACAATACAAAGCACAGGGGAGGGATCTGTCGCTATTGGGCTAGGAGAGACAGCAAATGGACCTTTCCATCCCTAAACGCAGTGATTTTCTCCACTCCTCATTTCCTTTATGAGATCCAGCCCTGAATGTAGTTGCTGTTCCCGCAGCTGTGTGCCCAACCCTGGGGGCAGAACATGCTGCTGCTCTCATTCCCAGCATCATCTCTCTCTCATTTCATGCATCCTATTAGAAAACAGTCCTTCCTCAGCAGGGTTCAAGGGTCACAGCTCGGTGTGAGTGCAAGAGAAGCCCTTGAAAGTCAGCTTTACTCTTCCGGAGATTACAGATACCTGAAGTGCAAATGGTGGGACTGGGCTTCAAGGAAACAGTTTTGCTGCACATCAATGAACCTGGGATGGACTGTGCCTCTCCTTGCTTTGAAGAACATATGAGAGGAAGGCAAGTGTTTTGGTCCCTGAAGGGGTGAAGGGGCCCTGGGCTGAGTTGTCAAAACCACTTGCTGCAGGACATATTCTCCCAGGTGGTCCTGTTCTCCCTGGCCCCTTCTGGTGCAAGAAGTGCAGAGGAGCAACATATTTGCCTGCCCAAGGCCAGAGGCAGCTGACTCCCAGCAGGATGGTTTCCCTGTCATCTCGCGCTGGCGATCTTAGTTTATGCTGTTTGTTTTCTTTAATTGAATATTTTATAAATTAACATGATTTCTGCATAATGTTTATTTTCCTCTCTGCGAGCCTTTATGACCAAGACAGCCTGGAGTGGGCTAATGAAAACACTGAACCATGGCTGTGTCCCTGGTTCAAGAAGTGAGACGACGGTAAAATGTATGTGGTGTTGATATGGATCTGGGAGCCGGCGGAGCAGAGCACCAGAGGATCTGTCTGTGACCATCAATCTTACTTAAGGAGCCTTTTCTATTCATCGCTGTTGAGGCCTGTCTCTTCTCTGCCTTAAGTGGATGCTGCGATTAGGAGCCTCTGGATGAACATCATCCTTCCAGATACCTGCGCTGCCAGTGACACAGCCGGGTGCTTGTGCAGGTGTCAGTGAGAGCTCCCGGAATGCAGAGGCGAAGCTGCACGCCCTGATCACCTGGAAGGGCTTCTCCTCTGCAGTTTATGGGTGAGAACCGCCTGGAGAGGCAGCTGAAGTTGTCTCCCTGTCCCCTAAGATGCGGAGCTGTGAGTGGTGTGTTCCTGCTTATCTCCCTCACCAGAGACAAGGCTGAGCTGTAGCTTTTCCCACCCTGGGTGCACTGAGGAAGCGGGAGAGCTGTGCCGGGGGGGCTGGAGGCGTAGGAGTTAAGCCTTCTGTGCTCAGCTCTGAGGAAGTCTTAAGGGGACTTTTCAGAAGGCTGCCTCCTTCCTCCACAGGCCTTTTTTCACTATTGTTCTTTCAAGATAAAGAACTTGGCTCTGTAAAGGAGTAAGCCAAGCACTGTTTTATTGCTACCAGCTGAATAGTAAAAAAGCCAAGCATAACCCATTTGCTGTTGTGTAGTGGTTAAAATCCAGCTCGGTACTTTGCATTCCAAGACATTCTGCCTCATCCTTTTTCATAGATTTCCTGCAAGCAGTAAAAATATCTTGCAAGTGACTTATGCCCAACCACAAAAGCCCCCATGTAAATATGCTGGTGCTCAGTTACAGAATGGAAAGCATTGCACAACAGCCTCTTCAGGAATCTTTGTTTAATTTAAATGAGGTAATTGCTTTCTTTGTCTGTAAAGGCACTCTAATGTTAACCTCAGAGTGCAGGATGGTTACCTGCACAAACAGATTCAGATCACAGCCAAGCTGGTGTTAATGCCTTAGGTCTTTACTGAACAAAAGCCTCCTCTGGGCATGGCCTTTTTAAATGTTTATGGTTACAGACTGTGCGTGCCTATACCTGCAAGCATCTGGCTCCTCCACTACATAACAGACACAGGGCCCAGAGCAGGTGGGTATCAAAGCTTGTTTAATGAACTAGTTCTCCTCCTTCCTATCTGTGGTCATCTTTATCTCTGTTAACCCATGTTTCTACGCTGAACCGTGTCATTTTGGCAGCCTTCCTCTGTAGGACAGCAAGGAATATTCTGTATTTGCACTGGCACTGAGAAGATGGACAAACTGGGGGCCTGGAGGAGGAGACTGGAGGCAGAAGCTCTTCAGGGAAGCAAGGAGACACTGGTAGGATAGATGTCCTGAGCCTAATTCCTGCAAAGCTGTAGGCTCAGAATGAGAGAAACCAACCAGAGCTGTGATGGATGAATGGCTCCCAGTGAAATGGGACAGTGGGAGCTGCTCTGTTTAAACTCATTCCTTGCCCTCTACAATGCCCTTAAGGTCCCTCCTGAAGACCTTTAACCTATATTGATGGGTACTAAGTCTTCCTCTCACATTCTTCCTCTTCTCGTTTGGCTTAATTTCCAGTACAGACCTGTCTGGCTCTCTGTTTCGTTTTCCATTTACCAGGAGTGACTATAAACAAATCTTGTAAAATCAACAAATCCAGTCCACTTTTCAGCTTGTCCTTCCCCTCAACCATGTCTGTATCACAGTTTGAGCTGAGCTTTTATTACTCCTGACAGCTGGGGTTGTGGTCTCTGCACAATGGTTTCCCCAACCCCTGTGAGCTCTCTGCCGAAATTAGAGCTGGCTGTTCTCAGTTTTAACAGCCTCCAGTTCCACACACAGATTTCCAGCATCCCTGGTCCAACACATTCCTGCCATAGCTCACCTTGTCAGCACAAGGAGCAACGTAACACTCAATGTTTCAACTTGACCCCACTCTCTGCCTTTAAAAATCTACAAATAACTTTCCTTCTAAGATGCCACTGGTAGTGCCACCCGTGAGAGAGAATAATGGTAGGAAAATAAGTTCACCAGACTGTTTTCTGTCTTTTTTTTTTCCACATGAGGGACTTGATGTGCATTTGTAGTTTTATAATTCATGAAAAGCTAGGAGGAGGAGCTGCAAGTGTGGCTCTGAACAGGGAAACAGCAGTTCTGCTCCTCACAGTCTGAACCCAGCAAGATGCATTTCTGACTGCTGTCCTTCTTGCAAAAACTCTGACAGCCAGCAGGACTGGGCTTTTCTGCTTGGAGTGGAGGTAGTCAGGATGCCTCCATGGTGTACATGGAGATGAAAACCACTGAACCCTTCAGAACCTATTCCACACAAAGGTTTTGGCTGTCGTTGCAGCAAGCAAGGGTTAAAGCTGTTGGTGATGTCCCAAGCTCTTTAGTGTTCACCACTTGTGCAGTTGGGGAAAGTTTTGGCAATCTTGCTGTGGTGCTGTCATTAGCATGCATTCATTTCAAATTAATTAAAAGCGAAGATGAGATTCCCAAACTCATTTAACTTCCTAAGCTTTGTTCTCCAGGGATTGATAGTGGAAAAACAGCTGGAGACCCAACGTGTCCTTTAGAAAGGGATGAAATGCAGTTAATCCTGGTTATATCAAAGGGAGCAGAAATGAAAAGTAAATTCCCACTTGAAAAGAGGTTTCTTTCCCCTCTGTGCATTTTCCCCGCTCCATATTTCCATACAACAACTTTCTTGCCCAGGAAGGTTGGAAGATATTTGTAGCCCTGGTTGTTTAAATATTAATCTGTACTTTAAGATTCGTTTGTGTGCGTGAAAGAGAGAGACAAGTGCAGTGGAAATCTTACAAATGTACATTCTCTCTGCTGGATAGAGCTGCTCCAGAGTGTGCAGCGATGTTAGTCAGAGCCAGAGATGTTATATGCTTTGACAGGACCAGTCTATTATGGGTTTCAGAAGTACTAACCTGCAGCAGCCCCACGATATTAGATGGGGTGTTTGGGACCTGAGTTGGCCTAAAATCCATTCGTTGCTGTCCTAACCTGGAAAAATTGCCTTCCTGAGCTGAAAGTCTTTTCAAAATTGATCTCTGTGTTACATAAGGGAGGGTGTTTCTTCTGCAAAGACAGGAAGAAGAGATCAGGCTGAGAAGGTGGGTTCCCAAGGTGCTGGCTCTGAAGAAAGAGGTGTCTGAACAGTTTACTTGGCAGCTGAAAAGTGTGAGTTGAGATTTATGTAAATCTAGAGTCAAACTCTGCTCTTTCCCTGGCCAAACAATCCTCCCTGTAGCTGGTTATTATTTGGAAGCAATTTTGCTCTCTGATGATTCAGTGAGGGAAGCTGCTGAAACAAAACAGAAGTGAACAGAATAGTTAATATTGTAGAACAGCACAGGAGGCACATATCATCTTTGCTTTTTGGGCCTGAGTCCTCAGTCAAGGCAGCTAAGCCTCATCCAGCTGGGGGAGGGTTGAAATATCTGTGGACTGGCTCTTCACTCATGCTCTGGCACTGAATATGGAGAACATGTATTCAACTGCTCGCAAACAAGCTCTAGTCCAAGAAGGTAAAAATCCATAATCAGCCTTGTGAAAACATTTGAATAATGAATTAATAGGAGAGACATGACAATTTATGCCAAGGAGAAATGAGCAAATATTTTCACTACATTTTTATTCATCTTCCATTAATTGGCGTTTTCCACTAAGGTAGAACGTGAGGCTGGAGAGGCAAAGATCATGGAACCGAGGTTTGGGATGTCCCAGTAGCAGTGATTCTGGGGACAGGCAGAGCTGCTGTGGCAGCATCATTCTGGTGCTGTGGGATGTGATGGAGCTGCACTGAAGCACTCACTGTGTGAGGAAGTTTTCATAGCACCTGCCCACAGTCTGCTCGGCTACATCCCACACACATCTCAGGCTTTCACACGTAGCTTTTGCAGGTCTGCAGCTCTTCCAAGCAGATATGAATGATGGAGGAAAAGAGAATTTCCTCAGAGAGCAGCGAGTTAATTAATGGCTCCAAAGCACATCATTATAGCAATGAGCTGATGCATTAGAAATCACTTCCAGCCAGCGACTGAAGGTCATATCCATGTGCCACGGACCTTGCACGAATGCCCACAGTTTTCCCCATCTTCAGTGAACATGGTGCATCGTTAACTGAATTTGGAATTCAGACCTTTAAAGTGAGTGGGTACAGAAGCCACACTCCTGAGGTGTTTGAAATAAACCCCGCATCTACTGCATGTCTGAGCTGTGTATCTAAACAGGCTCTGGTGAGCTCCCTAGGGCTTTGGAGAAGCCTTTCCAAATGGCTGTGAGTCACACACCACCTCATCCTTTAGGTACTCATGTGCACAGTTTGTTTGTGAGCTCTCCTCTTATTTCTGTAAATTGAATTGGGGTTTTTTGGGGAAAGGCAAGCTCTGGCTTTGTTGTCAGATGTAACTGGTCTGCAGCCGCTTGTTAAAACTGAGCTGTTCTTCCTCATGTCTGTATCACTGAGAAGCACCAGCAGGCATCGCTTCCTGCGAGGAAGGGCCTCCCATTTCAGGCAGCAAGGTGTTATTAGGGAGACTACGAGAGGAGAGGAAAGGGAAAAGTAGAGAAGGAGCCAGTCCTAATTTTGACTGGATTGATGTATCTGTTTGAATGAGAGCATAAATTTGCTGAGCACACTCACTGTTTCACTGGTCCAACTGCATCATCCTCCTGTTCAGCTGTTTCTTGTGGCTGAAGGACTTGGGGAGGATAAGTTTATTTCTGCAGTGTAGGCTTTGTTTGACAAGGGTTAATTTTATAGTCTTTCTGAATCCTGTACAGAACGGGAGTCCACCTAAAATCTGAGGTGACTCGAAAACTGCATTAATGAGAAGTTGCCTTCCTTTTACCAAGGCAAGTAGAACTTCCAGATATTTTCTTGAGACCAAATGTATCACAGTGCCTGGCTCTACTTAATCCAAATAAAAGTAGACTCCTTTTGTAAAACTAAAGTGGATTTGGTAATGTTCCTGAAATGTGAGAAGGAATAGATCAAACTAAAGTATAGATTTCTGGATGGAGTAAGCTGAACTGGGAGCATGCACTGTTAGACCTTCAGGACCTTTGTACCTTTTATCTTTGATTTGAATTCATCTCATCTTTCCAGCAGCCTTTGATTTCCCAAGTGAATAAAAGTTCCAAATGTCACTTATCTGAGGATTGGCATAAAAGGCAGTTTAAAAGGTCTTATTTTGGAGCGGTAGGAACCACATGCATCCAGCATTGAACAGCTCCCACATGCTGCAGCTCCATTTAATTGCTGAAATCAGAGATGTTGGGAATGGATTTCATCTGAAAGTCTGATCTCCTAAACTGAAAGGCACAGGACAACATTTGCTCATCCCCTGGAGATGCTGCCAGAAGTCTGTCTCTGATTAGCAATGTTAATGGAGTATTAACAAAAGCCACACCAGCAAGGGAAACTGTAGAACACATTATCATCAGGAGAGCCAGCTGTGTACAGGCGTGTAAAGATGATGATGAATGTAGTTTGTGGCTTGGGGAGCTGGTTGCTGGACTGCTGCATCCCCGAATCCAGAAGGAATGGAGCGGGGACAGACACACCAGCCTGCTGCTTTCTGTGCCATCGTACCAAAGAGCGATGCAGCAGGCAAAGAGAAGAACAGATGTTACCTTCATAGGGAAAGGGAGATGAAGGGGACTTCCCAGGCAAGCCAAGACTTTTGCTGTCACAGGTTGAATACTTTTGGCTCAGCTCCATCTTTCAGCTGTTTAGGATTTTGCCTTTTGCAACGTCTGTGGAAGATTGATCCAGGATCTAAATATTGTGATGTCTCTGATTTCCACTCTAAACATCTCCAGAGATACTTTGCATTATTTGTTCTTGTTTTGTAGGTTTTTCCCCCCTCTTGACTCAGAATATGTGAATAGTCTGGTCTAAGAGTGAGGCTCAGAGATGTTGTAAAGATGCTTGTTTCCTTTATTGCCTTGGATACTTCATTGTCAAATATTGGCCTTACAAGTCCTACAAATCCTCACACACTTGCCCCACCATATCCCTCAGGACGTCAGTACTTTTGTCACTGATTTTGTACTTGAAATCCAGAACCTTCAAGGGGGCAAGCTCAGTACATCTGACCCACAAACTGTGATATTTTCTGTTTTGCCACGCGGAGGGAGCAGCAAGCTCTAGATCAGCTCAGGAGTGAAATGCTTGTGCTTCAAAGTGACAGAACCAACAGGTGCTTTCCAAGACATCCCTGAATCTACTGACACGAGCTTGTTTGCACGGTTTCCTGGTGGAGCCACACATTTCGCCCAGTGACCTTTTTGACATTTTCCT
Source organism: Ifrita kowaldi (assembly GCA_013398055.1). NCBI lineage: Eukaryota > Metazoa > Chordata > Aves > Passeriformes > Cinclosomatidae > Ifrita > Ifrita kowaldi. The sequence goes on along the minus strand of VZRS01007801.1, from coordinate 219,270 downwards.
GGTTTCCCTCGTGCAGGAACACTTCAGCAGTGAAGTGCCATACTCTGCTGAACAAACTTGGCATCTCATCAAGCTGACTTATTTGGTATGTATTTACACTTGTAGACTTTAGTACTCTCCTGGCAATTGAGCTTCCTTCCTGCCTACATAAATATGATTTCATTATTAGCTTTGTTTAGTTCTTGTTGTGCATCTGTGTGCTTTCCTTTCCAAAACTGCCAAAGAGAATTGCAGGTGTTGATCTCAATTTGCACCCAAAGCATCTTGAACTCTCTACCCCACCTGCCAACTCTAATAATGAGCAGCACTCTTGACCTCCTGCCTAAAACAACCCATGAAAACTTGCCCTAGTAATTCTTTACAGTGAGGAGCCAGTAAGTTCTGTTAGAGCTGCAGCCTGTGGTTTCGTTTGTTTGAACTTAGACAAAAGCATTGGGTTTGTCTCAAAGGCGCTTTTCTGGCTTTTCCCTCTTGCACTTGGATGTGCAGTGTTTACTCAAAGCACGGTCTGAGCCAGAGGTTGTCTTTGCACAAAGGGCCCCGAAGTGCGTGAGATTTGTCCTGTTCGAGTTCTTGTGAAGTGCACGAGAAGGTGTTATGAGCACGATCTGGACAGGAAATAAAGCTCTTATTCCCACCATAAATGCTGTCTAGTGGAGCAGGTCAGATGAGAGATCTCAAACAATTGCTCATAGTGTTGAGCCCTCCAAGGGTGTTGGCAGCCTCAGATCCTGTTGATAGCAGTGGTTGGCCAGGCTGATCAGGCTTTGTGGAGGCAGGTGATGACTTCCAAAATGTCTCTTTGCATGACAGGCTAACTTCTGCTATGGGGAAATGAAGAGACAGTGGTTGGATCTCCACTTTCTTTTGCAGTCTAGGCACTGCTTGGCTGTTTCTGGCCCAGGCACTGCCAAGACAGCTGGCTTTGGCACCTCAACAAAGAGGCAGATGAGCTACAAGCACACAACTTTGCACAGTTCTGAGTTAAACCAGCTGCTGTGCCTTTAGAGAGGAAGGAGGCCGTTTCTGCACAACCTCTGGACAATTCCTGTTTACTGGAAAATAATCTTGAGGCTCCTCTAAGCCCCTACATCACTTTCATTCATGAAGCCTTTGCTGGTTGGAAAAAGATACATTTGTATGCGCTGGACTGAGGATGCACTGAAACTGTGCTGATGCCAGAGGTCTGTACGTGCATTATCTTCTCTGTGATCTCACATCCCATGTACCTGTAGTTCTCTCCAGGGAATCAGAGTCAAAGAACTGTAGGAAGTGTGGCATTCACTTCGTGTTCAGTCTTTTATGGGCAAAAATACAGCAGGTGACCATCACTTGAATGACTATTCTAGATTTTCTTGCAAGCTTTTGCAACGTTCTTGCAGGTGAAAAGACTTCCTGCATCTTTCTTGGAATTAATTTCTGCTCTGAGTCCCAGGACTACGTTGGAATTAAAGTAATTTTTTTTCTTCTAGAAAAAACCACAATCTCACTTTACCAGGTGGGGACCTGGCACTGTAGGGGATGGAGAAGCTGCCGGAATGAGGGTAGATTTGTTTTTTGCCTGGGAGGAGGCCAACAGGAAAGGTTTTATGAGATGAAGGAGCGACAAAGAAAGAAAGTGAAACCAAGCAGTCAATTTGGTAGCTGCAATCTTTGATCTGTGTCTGTCTGCAAACAGCATCACAACTCTGTGATTAAATGTACATGCTCATTACGTGTTGTACTCTCCAAGCAGGCCTTGTAAATACAGCACAACGTATTCTGCTTCCTTCTGCCCAAATATCTTTTTTCATCTATATTGCATTAAGACCTTGAGGCCTATCATCAGGGAGAGAAAAAATACAATTTTCTTATTGTACAATGCATTTCATTCCCAGCTGCTGTATTAAATTTATTCCTATTTGAAGTGGTGTCTGTGAGTATAAATCATTTAAGTTTATATGTTTTTGTTGCTGTGGCAACTGTTTGACTAATTGAATTCCAAAGTGTCTCTCAGTATTTCGGAGCTACGATAAAGGGCACACAAATTCTTAGCAGCAGGAGTCTGAAATGAGGAGGGGGGGACAGACAGCCCTGTCAAAATGACCTGTCCTCGATCTCCTGGGCACAGGCCTGGCAGGGGTACCTTTGGCAATGCGTGGGGAGCAGGGCAAGGGCTGGGGAGGAGCCAGAGCTACCTGTGAGCTCTCACTGTAAACACCATGCTCAGAAATGTTCTTCATGCCCTTAGCAGGGTGGGTAAGGCATGGAAAGCTCATAACTTGGCATCGGGAAGACCATGTTTTACCTCTGTGTCTATTTTCCCCATAATTCATTAGTTCTCAGTGGACATGAAGTGCTGGTGTGCTTCATGGTTATAAACAAGCCCAGGTTGTAGTAGGTTCCATCTTCCTTCCATGGGGACTTTGAATGAGCTCCTGGGGCTTATCCCCTGTCTGGGATCATGCATGTGTTCCTAAGGGACTTCTTTCCCTGTCAGTTTTTAGCAGGGAAAAGCTCCTCAGAGCTATGCCAAAGGACTAGGGAATACTGGAGTGTCCTCAATCTCTCCAGGGACAATTTCTACCCCCTTCTCTCACTTTTTTTTTTTTTTTTTTGCCAGCTGCAAAGCGGAGGTAGATGTCCTCCTAGACTGAGGCAGGAGGACAGAAGCTTTAAAAGTTAACTCCTTGCAAGGGAATTGTCATAGGTGGATGGAAAGAGCAATTCCTTTGCAAGCAGAATGTTCCAGACAGGAACTGCCCTGCCTATGCTATTCCCAGCTTGGTCTGGCAGCTCCTGTTAGCCTGGAATGGGCTCCTTTTTTTGTGTGTTAATTATGTAGGTGTTTATTACGGCCACAAAATGTTAATAGAAAGCCTAATGGAAAATCATGCTGGCTAATGAGAAGCTCCTGAATACCTGCTGCTTTTCTCTGGGAATAAGAGGAGCCACAATTCAACAGGAAATAATTTGTCCCATTCCTGCCCTGTGCTTTTACCTCGTGATTACATCTTGTTGTTAACCTTTCATCTGGCTCTCTCTGCAACCTGGGGGAAGGCCAGGACCTCTCCCTTCCGTCTGCCCAGAGGGCATGCAGGGTTCTGCTTGCCTTCCCTGCTTTCTAAAGGGTAATCTGTGAAGTGTTTTATGGAGCTTGAAAAGGTCACAGGGAGCCCTGAGCAGATCCAGTCCTTCTATTGTCCACTTCCCACAAGGGATGCTGTCCAGTCTGGGGCAAGTGCCTATGGCCTGACAGCCTCCTCGGCTGCTGTTTGTTTTGGTGGGGTTTTTATGCCCAGCCCATTAGATGCTCCACCAGCTGCTGCATGCTCCTGAAACCACCTCATCTTGGATAGGGGAAGGCAAAGAGCAACAGGTATTGGGAAGGGGAAGAACAGGGTGACTCCAAGGGAAGTTGGTCAAACTGCGATTTTCTTTTTCTTTATTGCATTTTTAATTAATTCAAAAATGTCTTTATCACAAAAATGCCTTAAATCAGTAATAAAAGGGAACCTTATCCATCAGAGAGCCTGTTCGGAGCTCATGTGGCAAATCTTCAGCTGCTGGTTTATTATTCTGATGCTGAGAAAGAAAAGGGAGCTGTGTTTGATGAGGGCTGAGGTGAGGTCTAGTTTGGGACCCCAGAAAGCAGCAGGAATGAATAGCCAGTGCAGCATTTACAGGAAAGAGAGCAAAGGAGAAGGCAGAAGAATGGTGGGTTGGAGTAGGGGGTGCGTGTGTGTGCACAGGGTGGGGAGGGGTGGCACACTGGGAGGCTGCTGGTGAGAAAGTGGGTGTGTGCTGGCTTGGGGGTGGGATGTGTTGACTTTTGGGAGAAAGGGTGGATTTGGCTGTGACCAAAGTATGTTTTTGTGTTCTCCTACATGAGGAGAGCACACGCCTCTAACTTTCACAGGGGAGAAAAAAGTCCCTTAGGAGGAAAAAAAAAAACCCGAAAACAACGAAATGCAAAATGAAACAAAAAATACTTTTAAAAAAGCCCAAACTCAGATGGCAAAATCCATTGGAGATACTGGAAAGCTACATGGTTGAAGCTGTGAATGAAGTAAGAGACTCCTCACCAGGCAATATGGGAACTCCCAGTTGGGACCAAGTTTTACAATTTTTCCCTCGTGGGCAGAAATTGAATGCTTCTGTCTTTGCCTGCCAAAAATAATAGTTAAAAAAAAAGTGGTCTTACTGCTGCAGGAAGAGCCAAACATTTCCCTCGTGGGCTGTCTGAAAGAACAGTTGTGAAAACACCAGATTTCACTGTAAAGGTGGGATTTCTCAACGGTGAGGAGCTGCAAATGAGGCATGTTGCAGGGTCCATATGGAGTTGCTGGTAGGAACTCAGTACCAGGCTCTTGGAAGCATTTCAGAAGAGGCTTTTGGGAAACAGCAGAAAAGCAGTTCAAATGACTGGCTCTCAGTGACACATAATGCTGTAAAAATAGCATCTGAGCATCTTCTGTTACCTGGGCACTGGTACCCAGATCCTGTCGAGTGATTTCTCTGGCATCCATCCTCCCTGCCTCGATTTTAACGGGTTGTGCAGATTATTTTATGATCAATAAATATCTAGGCACACACTGTGAAATTCCAATCAGAAAAATTTACAACATTAAGGCAGATATTGTATAGCAGGATATAAATAAATAGAAATTGTCAGTCAAATTTCTGGCAGCTGGAGTCTGGTGTCAGTTGCAGTAAATTAAGTGTTACTTCACAAATTTTCTTTATAGTTTTTTACAGTAAGTGTATCTGTGCAAAGAGGGGTTTTTTTCATCTTCCAGTGGTAAATATCCTCTGGTTCCTGTGATTTCAGCATGAAGCTTGGAATCAAGGGGAAGCAAGTGACAGCGGTGGATTTTGCCATGATCCCGAGCCTCGTTCCCAACCCCAAGATTGGAGCCAAGTTTGGGTGCTGAGCAGCCCAAGCAGCAACAAGCCAGCAGCATGACAAGAGACTGGATCCTTTTAAGCCAAGGGGGAATTCCTGCACTGTGGGAGGGCTGGTTGGTGTAACTGTGCAGAGACCCACTGACAGGGCACGAGGAGGATGGACTCCTGTTGTCTCTACCAGGATGAAGGGAGCTGTGGTTGGTGTAGGCTGTACCTGGAGATCGGTGGGAAGGGTGAATCGGATCAGCATGGAAATCCTCATTTACTGCAGGTGGGACAACGTTACCTACAGATTATTACCTTCTGTCAACCACTCTTTCACTTGCTGGCCTGACCAGCAACATAAAACTCCTGAAACATCATGTGAAGGTTTCTGTACTGTTGGGATAGCTGAAAACTGCATAAATTTTAAGTGTCAGACTTCCATGAATTAAAGCTGAATGTTCAGCATGGAACAAAGAGGAGAGGGGGACCTGCTGGTGGTAGTTTTGTACTTTATTTGAGAAGAGAGAGCTACATAAACTATGTCAGGAGGGTACAGGTCTACACACAGTTTCATCAATCAATAAATGGAGTTGTTAACGTAACACTGAGGATATGATACTTTGAAGAAGACATAGACACATGACCAAGGAGTATTTACAGCTCTAACATACAATATATTTATACTTGAGAGAGAGATTCGTGTGCATCTGCGCACACAGGTACCACTGTGCACACACGGTGCACGCACGCGCACGCGTAAATAGGTATAAAAGGCTTTAAAAAAAACCTTACATAATTCAAGAAATGAGTCTGCCTGTCTTTGCAGCAACTGACTGTTTTCAAGGTGGAAATGGTTCCAGTTTGTGGTGGTCTGGAGAGGAGGTTTCGGTGTGAAATCTCTGTTCTCCATCGGTCATTGGCTGAACCTGGAGCAGGTGTCCGGTGCGTGGAACGCTGGGGTGGGGTGGTGACAGAGGATGTGTGAGGTGAATGACAGGGAGGGCAGTGGAGTTATGGGAAAGAGGGGATGCACAGCCTCTGGGGCTGGGGCAGTAACACGGAGATGAAAAAAATGACCTTTGGTGATGCCATTAAATCATCCTTTATACTAAACATAAATTATCGACACAGTTTTAAAAAAATAATTTTCTGTTTCATTTCAAGGCTGGGGAGAGAGGAAGGGCCAAAGCAGGGCAGGAAGGAAGGGAGGGTCTGGGGAGGGTAAATACCTCAGCACTTTAACAGGTCCCTGGACCTCACTGCAAATTCTTAATTTAAAACTCTTCATGTAAGTGTGACTAACGCTGTATCAGTCATCCCCTTCCAGGGTAGCAGCGCGCTCGATGCACACGATGTGGCAGGTAGGGGACAAGCAGGAACCCTACCTCGGCCAAAACTCAGATCAGAGTTCCTCATCCTCTGAGTTGGAGCCAGTGGAGGTGGGGTGGGCAGGCGGAGATCACAACCTCCTTGCTCTCACCAGATTCTCCCTTAAGGGGTAACCTGGCTTGTTTCCAGAACGGGAAAATGGTGAATTTTGGTTTGGAGAAGGGGAGACTGCGGTTTGGAGAAGGTTGAGAACCATCAATTCAGTTGCAAAATGGCAAATAGGATTCAAAAGATGCAAAAGAAGCCCCAGACTAAGCAAACGTGGATTGGTGCATAGTGTAGAAAAAAGTCTGCCAAATCAAAGAAATCAATTCAGCATACATCACCAGAGGATTTGCTTTCTGCTCGTGCAGACTTCCTGTGACATTAGCAGAGATTAAAATAAGCTGTTTAAAATAATAGTAACAACACAAATGCCATCAAAACGTCTTTCCTCTGAGCTGTAGCCTCTTCCTCCTCTCAGTGCCAGCTCGCCTGCCAGAGAGAGCTGTGGAGCAGCACCTTCTGGGGGCCAAGCCTGCCTGCACTGTTGAAGGACAGCTCAGCCAGGAGGAGGAGGAGTTTCCTGGAAATTAAATCTACCCTTGCAGATTTCTGGAAGGTGCATGGGGGTTTTTTGAGGCCAGCACAGGAAGTCGGGGTGATTTTTCTGCCTAAGCCATCACACTGCCACACAAACAGCACTGCTTCAATGCACAAATCCTTGAGAAATTACCAGAGGTAAGTGCACAGTGCAGCCCCTAAAAACATTCCCAAAGACCCCAAGACAGCCTTCACCCAAGAAAGTTGCGTATCCTCAGTCTTTAACTAGGGAAACCTTGCCTCCTTGCCTGACCCAGAAGATTCAGAGGGATTTGCAACACTCATGGAAAGCTAAATAAATGTTGATCACTTGCCTGCCCAAAAATACTTCATTTCTCTTGAAATAACTTATGTAAAACAGCACTTCATTAAGACAAGGTGGGGGAGGGGGAGGTAATTTAGTATAGTTATTTATTTATTTTTTGTTCTGCTTTAAGCCTATCTATGTAAAGCTCTCATGCAAAAAATTGCCTTCCAGTTTAGCTGAAAAATTAATGGACACTTCTGGAAAAAAAGAATAGAAAACCTAAAAAAAAAAAAGCCAATTCTCCTTCACACAAGGAATTAGCTGGTTGTGGGGGTTGAACAGAAGGATTGAGGGGAACTAAAACAATTTAGACTGTTAGTACTAAAACCAGAGCTGTCAGAGAGCAAAATAAATGCAGGGAAAGTTGTGGTGTTTGTCAGGTTTGAAGCAGAGAATTGGAAGAAGCCCGGCAGAACTCAAGGTTTGGAGAAACTTTCAGGACTCATTCAGATGGGCACACAGCATTCTGTAGGGACTCTTTCCTCACATCTATGGTTCTTCCCCAACCAGGGCTGTCTTCTGCTTCACCACAATTCCTATCTGACTTTCACCACCCTCGTGATCACTGACCCTTCACTGGGAATCCAGGCCTTGTTCGTTTCCTTCCTCTCCCTGTGTCCCAGCAGGCTCCTTTGATCCCTCCTCTTAGCATCATTTGTTCTCTAAGCCCCTTCTTAAATCATCTTTGCCATCCCCTGCAAGCTCATCCTTTCTAACTTCCAGACAGCCCAAAGCATCAGAAGTCTGCCCTTAATTCCTCACTTTCAGTACTGCTACTTACAAGTTTTGAAGTCTTGTGTCTCAAGCACTTCCCAGTCCTCTCTGTCTCTGAGTGTCCATCCACATGTCCCATTGTAGTGACTCTCAGTCACAGCTGGGGAGTGTGTGGGAGGTGGGATACAGAGGAAACTGCTTCCAGAAAGCGGCATATGTTGAGTGGGGGGAATAGCCCAACTTTCTGGCCTACTTTTCCAGCTCTTCTTCTTCACACTAAGTTTTTCAGGGATGTAATGAACCTGCATGCTCCTGCCCAACAGCTTCTCACCTCGATGAGTAGGTCCAGGAGATGTTCAACCCTAATTCGAGAGTTTATCTTCCTTAGCATTATCCAGGAATACCTGTGGGATGAAATCCCGAATACGCTGGTTGAGCAAGATGAGCACTGAGACACTTGCCTTTTTTTCTCTGTGAGATAAGACTGCTTCTCCATTTGGGGCCTTGCCTGGTGCCTGCATGGCTCTTCATCTTTGTCTGACCCTTCAAGGCCGGGATGGACGGGGCTTTGAGCAACCTGGTCAGGTGGAAAATGTCCCTGCCCATGGTAGGGGAGTTGAAATGAGGTGATTTTTAAGGTCTCTTCCAACCAAAACCATTATATGACTCTATGAGTCTGACAACCCTTCACTACACAGTAATGTGGCTTCTTCTTTTTTTTTTTTTTTGTGGATTAATGTGAAAATAACTTTCAGTGGCCACAGCGTCATTTATATGTCCCTTGCTTGCAATTTTCCAAGAAATTTGTCTGTTTACCCTTTACCAACAGTAAATGTAATTGATGGCTGAAATCTGAATCACATGATGCTTCCAATAAAATAAGGATTCTGTTTCTAAAGGGCTACCAGCGTAATATCTCTCCATTTGTCAAACTGTCCCAATGGATGAGAAGATAAGAACCTTTCACAATCCAAATTAGAGATGGAGCTTCCATAGGTGGAACACCAGTGCAGGAAGAAGTGGGGCAGAGAGTTTAATTCTGAAGGAAAAAATGGCTCTCTCTTACATCGGAATGGTTGGTTTGTGTTTTAAACCATCCCTCCTCCATCACTTGAAAACAAGACACCAGATAATGATTTCACACTAGAAAAAACATGGGAGAAACAAACGAAGGGTGAGACAGCAGTTTCCTGGGCAGTTTGGGCATGATTCCCTCAAAAGTGGGGTTCCTTCATCAAAGGCGGGGTTCCTCCTCCAGGGGCGGCCGGAGCGCCGGGCCGGGACCTGCGCCGCTGTCCGCGGTGCTGATCCGCAGGGACGCGGCTCACGACGTCTGTCCGTCCGCTGAAATCTCCGTCTTACCGAGAGACCGGGGACTGACCTGTTTTAGGCTCTTTGTGAACACTACTTGCAGCAATGAGGGGTTGTATTAAAAAATAAAAGAATAAAAAAAATTAAAATAAAGGGCACATCAGGCACTTGCTACTGAAAGGTGCTGGGCTGTAAAGTTGTTGTATCATCCAGCAGGATCTGGTCTCTCTCGTCCTCTCCCAAATCTGCCTCTTAATTTCAGCTTCCAGGAAGGCCATAAGCCAGGATTTGTTCTGTACTAGCAGGAGAAGGAGAAAAAGGAAATTAAAAGTGAGAGGAGGTTTGTAGGATGTAGAGCTGCTCTTGTCCTGGTGGCCAACGTTCTTGGTTGCCAGGGTGAATATTCTGAGTTTTTTCTCATGGGCAGCAGTGGATTTTCCTGTATCATAAACCAACTACTGTCTTTTCTGATGTAATGTTTGTTGGTTTGGTGTTTTTTTTCTCTTGTAGCAGTTCTCTTTCACTCTCCTGCCATTCTGTTCCTAACATCTGTTCAGTGCCTCTCAGTAACTACAGCCTTTACTGACTTCAAAGCTGTGGGTCTTCAACGCCTTCAACATTTAGCCTGGAGTTGCACAAGGAGGTTCAGTTTCACAGGAACAGCAATTCAGTCTCTTGCTGATTTCTATTGTTTCAATCTAGCTACATAAGAATGAGGCTGGACTGGAACAGGTCACAGCCAGAATCAATCCCAACCATCTCTCCAGCAATCAGAACAACCTGCTGTGAGCTGAGTAACGGCTGAATTCTTGGTGAGAGAAATTATAGGCATAAAAACAAAATCAAATATACTCCTGTGCTCATTCAACATTTCAAGGCATATTTATAGGTACTGCTGTATGGCATCTTAAATATCGGAGTTTAAAAAGAAACTGGATCGCTGCTGTTGGGGAAAATAATTTTTCTGTTCTGTCACTTTCACTATCTCTGCCCCTGATGAAAAAGGGAGCGAAAGACACTGAATTACACGCCCATTCAGCCCCTGTCATCACTTCTTTGGGCTGTTTGGATAGCCCTGGGAAGGATCTGTGTGAGATAAGGAGATCTGAAGGTCACCTGAAGGTCATTCCTCAGAACTGGAGTAGGAACAAGAGAGCTGGGCAGGAATCTGCTCAAGAAAAGCTGGGGATTTCTTCCTATATGAAGCTGCTAGTGGCTTAGTAGGTGTACAGATGACTTTGCAGTCTAGGTCCTAGCTGAGTCCCTTCCTTAGACTGCTCCACTGTATTCTACTCCCCCTGCACCCAAGTCTTGCTGTCACCGGGAGGAAAAGCTGAAATTTTACCACTGATGAAAATCCCTGCAGAAGGGAGATATTTCCACCTTATTTCTCCACTTTTACTTTCAAGAAGACAATACTTGAGAATTTCTTAGATTTTAAGAGGGAGAATATCCTTCAAAAAAATTCCCAGGATCACTGAAAAATGGATCTGCATTCATTACAGAGAAGTGAGGCAGAGAGCTACAGCCGCCAAGGCTGTACTCATAATGGTCTGTGAGAAAAAGCACTGAGCAGCAAAGAGTATTTGTCTTGGGAACTGTAGCCATTGAACCTTGGGTGGGAACCAAGCTAAATCAGCAAACTTGCTGTTGGTCCAGGATCAGAACGAGCTAAAACTCCTCTATCGCATGCCTGAGACTCAATTACTGTGCAATCTCTGTGGCATAGACATCTAGGAACCTCTGTGGATAGCAGACGGCTGCTGAATGGTGAGAGCAGATGACAGATTCTGGGCAGGGCTAAACCAGAAGACCTCAAATCCTGATTACAAAAGTCAGTTCTTGAGGTTAAATCAAACCAGGCACCTGAGCAGGAGGGAGTCATGCAGCACTGCACAAAGCCAACACACTACCAGACATGGGAGGGTTCTTGTAAAAAGCTCCACCTCCCCTCCTCTCCCCAACACACATTCACACACGCTGCCACATACAGCAAGAAAATATCAAGGTTATGTGTTTCCTGAAATAGGGCTGGCTGAATAAATACACTTACAGAGAACTCATTGTAAAACAATAGCAGAATGAGTAAAAGTGCATCGCTGCCATGGGAAATAAAAAGAAAAGTAACCCAACTGCAATTCAGCCAGAATCATTCCAAACCCCAAAGGTTGGCCTCTTTTTTTTTTTTCTTTAATGTGTCTGACATTTTATGGCATCAATAATGCAAACAAAGAGGAAATCATATTTGCAGAACACTAATGCACGGATGTCTAAAGCGAAATACAATACTGATTACTTTTTAAATGAAGCCACCAGGTTTTGATGTGCTGTGGTGGTTAAATTGGTCCATCAAATTCCTTCCAAAGCAAATTCCAGTCCAAAGCAAGAGCTTGACCTTTTCTACAACCTTGGGTAGCCTTTTCAGCTGTATTCTGATTGGGGGTAATAAATGTTAGTTTGAAGGAATCTTCCTGATGGGTCGAATTACAGAAATGTCACAATTCCTTCTGAAGATGAGGGGAAACTGAAGATATGTCACCTCTTCACAGGCTGTTCAAAACCTTTGCCAAATATAATGGCAAGCCTACTATGAAGAGCTGTGGATGAGAGGATGGATGGGCTGTGAGAGAGATTTCTAGAAGTACTCTTGAGATTTTGCCCTTAGGGCTAGTGGTTGATCTCTGCAGCACCTGATAGCTTTTCTCTTGCCTAGAACATCCTGCGGACTGCATAGCGATGTCTGAGTAGGAAAATAAGTGTGTGAATAAGCAGGTGTGGCAAAAACACACAAAGAAACCTCCCCTTCCTTTTCCGTATTTTTTTTCATGCTAGTGTTTGTTGTCACAAAGTGCATCTGAGAGATGCATCTTAAGAACCACAGACAGGATTGTCTCTGCCAGCACAGAAGTGAAGAAGCTGTTGTGGTCCTGCCTGGGAAATCCCACTGCTCAATCTCCTCTTACAGCAAAAGACAGAAGGGCTTGGGGTCAGGCCTGTGCTTTCAACTTATCAGCAGGAGCATTCAGTTCAGGAGCCGAGGGGCTTCTTTTGCAATGTCCTCTGCCTTGCACTGAGTTAACTGTGTGAATTTCTTTAATTCATGCAGTTTTGGTTTGGTAGGCAGCTCTCATTGTGTGCCTGTGTGCTGGTGAGTAGGATTGGATGCCACCATCTCACGTCAGCTGGGAGTTTGTCTGCCATTTAGATCACATCTGATCAGAGCTTTGTGTGTGGGGATTGTACGTCTTGGAGTTAATCAGCGCAAGCAGCTAATTGCCACTAGTTAACTAGTGCCTTTTAATTAGGACTGCACTGCTGGCTGGATACATGAAGGGAGCTGTTTGTCACTGGCAAAAATTTCAGCCTTGTGATGTAAACCTCTTTGGGGATGTAAAAGGAAAAAATATAGGCAGGAGCTATTGTCACTTTAGCATGGCAGAAAATCAGTTTCAGCAGAACTGGCCTGGATGAGGTTGGAGTCACACTTTGCTGGGGTCAAAAATGATAGCAGCTGCTCCCCGACCCTTTCTCCTGTGCAGAAGGGTGGGACACTGGGCTTCAGCTGGGATTTACAGGAGATACCCCACATGCATTACAATGAGCTTTGCTGTAAAATTCACTGCACAGAGGTTAATCTAGATGTCAACACTGCCTGACAGCACTGAAATTACTCCGGGGCAGTGCTCCTTCTGAAGTCTTAATATAACAGTCAATTCCATCCTGCCTGCAGGAAATGAAAGTTTTCTGCTTTGTGTGCGGAATCATCCGGCGCCAATTTTCTCACTGTTTGAAGTCCAAACTGTTTGTGGTCTTGGGATTCACCTCACATTAAGACTTTCACTTCATTTAAAAACTCTGCTAGTCAAGTCCTGAGAACTGCAAGGACAGGAGCTGCACAGGGAGAAAAAGAAGAGGGCATGGAGGGAGAAATCTGATCTCACCTACCACACTGAAATCAAACAGCTTCACCAGTCCTCCGCACTCTGTGAAGGGACTGAATGCAGAAACTCAGTTATCTGAGTATCAAGCAGCAAAGACTGGAGAGGCTGGAAGCCAGCAGAGAGCGAGAGAAAGCATACGAGAAGAGATTTGGACCTCCCAGAGCTATGATTTTCTTTAGAGGTATTTCAGCCCTTCCCTGCTGGGACCTTGTCCTAAGCAGCCAGTAGTTCCGCAGTTAAACTCCCCCTCAGAACTCAACTGTTCCACCTTTCAGCAGTGGGATCAGTCAGTTGTGCTGGGAGGGAGAGCAGTTCCTGTGGAGGATTCCTGACGGTGTGGGGAAGCGATGGTTAGATTTGTTGTGCTTCTTTTCCCCTTGCAGAGATGCAAAAATTGTGGGACGTGCGGAAGGGAGGAGGAACCAATGGTCATTCCTTTAGTCTGAAAAGAGCTGTCAGATTGAGTCCATGAGAAACCCAAGCCACCAACACAAAACCAACCGACCAGCTTAACCCTTGGGGAAAGCTGGAATATTTTGTCCTTCCTTCTCTTTGGTCTCTTACCTCTTTCCTCAGCTCAGCTTTTCAAAATTGCAAGCAATAGGACTCCAATCATTTCTCTCAGGGAGTGGTTTCATGGCTCAGTGTTGCATTGGAAAGGAATAAGAGGCACAGGAGAGATGGAATGCTCCTCCATTCCTCCCAGAGCAGCGACTGACGTCTCTGCCTGTGTCATGTATGACACTGCCAGCCAGAACAGATGTTTTGCAAACATCTACTTTCTCCAGGCTTGAAACTCAATATCTCTACTTTCAAGGACAGCGGCAAAGGGAAAAGAATTTTTAGGATTTAGCAGCTATATAAACATTAAATGGGTACTGATGTAAGAGACGCCTTGGTGCGGGAGTGGAGAAGGTACCTGAGGGTTAAGCAAGTCTATCCACTCCTGAAAAGCACTGCTGAGAGGGGAATTTTCTCTTCCTCTATTTTTGGTACTCATTTGGAGACAGCACCGCTATGCCAAGGCTCCATGAGCCCACCATCCATCAGAAAGCCACTAAACGTGAATGGAGAACAAAACTTTTGGGTTGCACCAAGACATGCCTGCGCCTGTGAGCCTCACAGCAGAGGAGCCCTGTTAATGCCCAGAGCCTTCCAGCTATCAGAGGAGCCACCCCAGCATGGTATCACAGCCAGGGTCTCCTTTTTTCCCCTTGCTTATTCTCATCATCGCCTCACAACCAGAGAACGCACCTAGAGCTGTTACGAAAACATTGGGTACAAGCCATGGCTGTAGGGCTTCAGCTGATTCCTGGCCAGATCAGGAAAGGATGTAGATACTCCCTAGGGAGGGAGGAAATTAGAAAAATTAAAAAAAAAAAACTTCTTAAGATGCTGAACAAAATAGTGTCTTCACACAGACTGGGACATGACTGAATGCTGATCGAGTGTTCAGAACTCCCTCTGGGTTTGGGGGCTTGTGGTGACCATGTCTGCATTCTTCAGTTCATATCCTGAACTCAAGGAAACCTATACATTTGAGTTCTGGGAAATAAGAGCCTTTCACAAGAAAGGAAACAGCTCATATAGTATTATACCTCTCTCTGTGCCCCTGAAAAAGCATAACTTTTCAGACTTTCTTTTAGTTGCATTTTCTTATAGGAAAAATAAATCACAGAAAAGCACAAAGCCTAGTGATTTTGTTTTACACCTGCATAAATGGTCCCTTGATTTTATTGGTTTCTGCCTCCTTTTTAAACCAGTATTTGCCCAGCTTCATAGCTAACTTTTCCTGGAGCTGCAGTACGTTGCTATTTTCTTTTGTTTTTGCTTGTATCCATTGTGCTACTTAAAATTCTACACCACATCCCCCAAATCTGTCTTGATTTCCCAACCCAAGACACTCAGTTGTCCTCTAAAACCAGCCTTTCCCTTTCCTTCGCTCTTTTATTCCTCCACATATTTTCTCACCTTGTTCCACCCACTCCTGGGGACAAGCAAACAGCTCGAAGCTAACGATGTCTCTCAAGCAAACAGCCTCTTTAAAGGCATTCCACAGTTTTCACATTTGTCTGGGCAGCACAGTTCCCAGAGTCAGCCGTCTGCAATTGAACACCCTGCAGACCCAAGCACAGGCCTGAAATGAGGCAGCTCAGACTTTTTCACCCCCAGAATCCATGCATTGAGGGACATCTAAATAGACCAGAAGGACAAGTTTTGCAGGAGACAGGATGGACTTCCAGTCTGGCAGATCTCTGCGTCTCTTCACTTTGCTACATCTCAGCTTCTGTCCTGCAACCTGACAGACTGGGGTGGAAGGAAAAATAATGGCAGGAGAACGCAAACCAGGTCACTGATGGGGACCCTGAGGCTGGAGCCACGTTCACTGCCTGCAGTTTGCAGCCCTGGCACACAATTCCCACCTGTACCATGCACCAAAATAGCACCTTCACCTCCAAGAAAGCATCATTCAGTGACATCCTTGGGTGACTGAGTTGGTGCAAACAATTTTAGTTTTTAGGGAGCAGCATGCAGCTGGGACAGGGAAGACCCTATGGGCCCTTCTCAGCTGTGCTCAGTCTGGCGTTCCTTCCATGTCCCTTTCACAAGTCCCTTGAGAAAACTGCAGATGGAAGAGGCTGGGTGGGGGGAAGGTCTGGCTGGATGTGCTGGGAATTTGGCCTGGCTTGCCCCAGAGCTGGGTGAGACCTGGAGGTGTTCCCAGGCAGCAAGGATAGCTCTCTGCTCTATGTAGAGGCAGGGCATAGGGAAGTATCTCTCCTAGAAATAAAGAAGCATGAGCTCATTTCTCTTTGGCTCCAAACACTCAGATGTTGATACTCCGTGAGAGTTTCCCCCAAAATCTGCTTTTCTTCCCCTCACACATAGCCCCATCGCAGAGCCCTTCGTCCTACAGGGAGGATCACCAGTCCATGTGGATGGGAAGCTCTCTTCTGATCCAGGAAAGGTGCTTCTGGAAATGAGGTCTCAGGGTGTTCACCAGGAATGCAGCACAGCTGCTTTCCCTCTTCCCTTCCAAAACTGTCATGCCAAAAGGGGATGCAGCAGTTTCTCTCATGTCTTTGAACACAAAGCAATCTTCTCCTTGCCCCCAGCAAAGCTCCATCCAACAATGACAGGCCGAGGGGACCAGAGCAGATGTCACTCCACAGAACTGCAGCTTACCCAGCTCTTCTGAGCAACAGTTCACAATTAACTCTGACAGCAGGACCTTTCTCCAAGGCAGTCACCGCACGTGGTGGGGCTAAGAGCAAAGCTCCCAGAGCCTGAGCATTGGTCTCAGCCACTTCCCATCTTCTGGGGACCCATAAACTCCCCTCAGAGACCACCTAAGCCTAAACATGCAGCATCGAGGGTCAGTGTCACACGGCTCCTGAGCTCACCTCGTTGTGGTGACAGTACAAAGAGGTGCTGAAAGGGACAGGGTGGTGGTGCTGGGGAGGAGGGGAAGGAGGAAAGAAGTGAGGAAGGGAGGATGTATCTGCTGTGCAGAACGGTGACAAGGGAATCTCATCAGCTGGGAACGCAGTGTCTGCAGGTGACTTGAAAGTGTAAAAGGCCACGACATTGGCCAAAAGAGAAATGAGAGCACAAGAGTGAGAGAGAGGAGTGGACAAAATTGTGGCCTTGCACAACCTGGCACAGTGCCTGGGAACCACAAGAGCAAGAAGCCACTTGGGGTAGGAGATAGGCAGTCCCAGGAGAGGGTTTTCTTCTGGAGATGCTGGGCAATTAACAGTCGTTGCTTGTTCTCTCCCTGTGTAGAATCTCCAATCCTTTCAGCCAAAGCAGCCTGCACAAAAAGGGAGCCAGGCTGGGGCTAGCAACCTTTTAACCAGACTTTTCCCCTTTCAGAGTTGGACCTAAATAAGCAGGATATCCTCTCCCAAAAGAGCAAGATCCTGCTGTGGAGAGGCAGCGTGGTACAGTGCTCCTGTGTGTGGACTCCCGGTGCTGGTCCACGCCCTTGTCCATGACCACGCCATCACTGGTGATGCTGTGAGCAGCTGGTGCCTGTTCCATGGCAGTCTGTCCAGCACCCACTGGCATGAGTCTGTCCCACTAGCTCAGACCTCTCTAACAGGCAGAGGAAAGTTATGTCCTTACTCCCACGTGGCTACTGCCGCCCATCATCTCCCACCCCAGGCCTGCACTGCTCATTACACAAGCACAGAATAAACCCACGGCTGCTGTTGCCACCACAATCCTCCCTGCCTCTGTCTGAAGCCATCAGACAGGTTCATGCCAATGCCATGAGTGAGAGGTATTGATTGTCAGGAGACATGGGGGATGGGGAGAGGAGGCAAGATCTTCCCTTTCAGTGCAAGCCACAACCAGAGTCGCCTATCTCCCCTCGCATCCTGGGCATGAATATTCCTCTGGCCATGGGGAAGGAGCTAAGATCCCTTCTCTGTCTCCTCTTCCCCCATCTGCACGGCCTTCCACAAGTGCCACATCCGAGCAGGCTATTTTTGTGCTGGCAGTTGTTGCCTTCTCAAAATTGCCTTGACAATGCCTGTGCCGCCCGCTCCCTGCCTCCTGAGAGCAGCTGCCAAGCTGAGGTTCGCCCTCATCCTCCATTATCCATATGAAAAAAAGGCCCAGAGAGGTTTTGTATTCTCAGCCCGGTCTGGACAGGCAGGATTCAGCATCTGACTCAGTGTTTCGCCAGGTCGGGATTATTCTCTGCTCCGGGGAGATCGGCCATAGTGAGGATGATGCTGTCTCTCCCTCCCTGTCCCCACCACCCCCTGTTGCTGCCTGCCAGGCCTTTCTCCTCATTGAGATGCAAGGCTGGCCGCTGCGGCCATCCGCTGAGCCGTCTGCTCCTGAAGGCACCTTCCCCTCCTTCCCCCCTCCTCCCGGGGCTGCCTGTGGAGCTATTCTTCAGCCTCTGCATTTCACAACAGCTCAAAGGCAGATGCATCAATCCTTTCAGGGGATGGGAACGTGAGGAGAATGGCAAGGGAGCTGCAGGCAGGTGTTGGTAGGTTCCCAGCCATCTCACAAGCCTGGTCCCCCTCCCTGTCCCCCGCTGGCTTGTGCCTGAGGCTTGGACTGAGGCATGGGGCAGGAATGGGGAAGGGGAGAGGATGGGGAGGAAGAGCGCTGGGATATGCTGACCCCACGGACATGCCCAGCAGGGTTGCAGGCATGTTCCCAGCTGTCTGCACCCTGTAGCCTTTCCGCCATGCGGGGAGCAAGGATCCAACCCCACTCACTAAAACTTTACGCCGGGGGCCAATTTGTCCCTGGTGCAGACAGCTGAGGGAGGCGGGACAGCCCCATGGCCACTCAGACCCGTGAGGGAGGGGAGGAGCGGGGTCGTTCCTCCCAAAGTGACGCCTGCGCTGGGTACCCTGGGTGAGCAGCACTCCCGTCTCACACGCTGGAATGGGTTGGGGATGATTCAGGACCGGGTCCCCAGGACCCCCCCTCGACTCCCAGGCGCAGCCACTTTGGTCCCGCTGCTCTCCCAGCACTGGCAGCAGCTGGCACAGGGCAGAGGGAGGGCTGGGGCAGGAGCCTGCAGGCTGCGGGAGGGCGGCTGCTGCCCGGCGTGTGTTTTACCCGTAGGTGCCACAATCCTTTGACTGTGTGTTCGAAAGCCTTGAGTCTATACATTTAAGAATCAGCAAATTAGAAAAATTGTCCTGAAATGTTGGAGGGAGGAAAAAGGCAGGAAGGCAGAGAGGGATGAGGAGGGACTGAGAGGAAGGGAGGGAAGGGGTTGGTAAAAGAGAGTTCATCCAGGGGCACTGCCCTGGCTTTGTGCCCATCACCTGCGGGCTGGCAAGGAGGGAGGGAGGCAAAGACGAAAAGGGAGGACTGATTTCACACATTCAGTGCATATCATACAACCAGGGCAAGGCTTTCTTCCTGGGGCTCCTACCCAGGACGGCATCGCTGCCACAGCCAGTCTAGAGCCTTGTCCAGCAGCCCGAACCATACTCGCAGCAGGGTTACAAATCACTGCTTGATTGCTCGGGGGAAAGATACCTTTTCCTTTCTTTCTCTTTTTTTTTTTTTTCTTTTTAATTATATATATATTTTTAAGTACTTTTTATCCCTTTTTTGTTTCCTTTTTTTTTTTTTTTATATATATATAGTCTCACGATTTTCTGTAACAGCAGCTTCTTTCTGTATTGGTGTGGAAGTTATATATAGAGAGATATCTATAAATATATATAAGCCAAACTGCCTTACAGGTTGTTGTTCTTGGTGGGATTTTTGTCGGTTTCCTTTTCGTTTTGCTTTTTTTTTTTGTTTTCAGTGTTGTATGTGTAGCAGGCACTTGAGTTTATATGAAGATGTTTGCTTGGGAGCTGAGGGGCAAAGGGGTTTGGGAGGGGGAGAGGGAAGGGAGGACGGGAGGAAGGAGCAGGGACTTCCAACAAGTGGCCACTGCTAGCCAAGGATGTCCAGGTAGATTGGTGTGGCCTTGCCCAGAGCGTGAAGGATCTTGTAGATCTCCTTGATGTTGAGCCGTTGCTGAGGTTCCCTCTGCCAGCAGCCCAACATGATGTCGTAAACCTCCTTGGGGCAAACTCGGGGCCGTTCCAAAACTCGGCCTTGGGTAATGCACTCAATGACCTAAAAGAGAGAAAGAAAGGAAACACTGAACACCGGCTGGGCAGTTTATGGAGGATGTCCCGTCCCTGCTACTGCTTGTCTGATGTGGCACCATTTAGTGGGTGGGAGCACTGAGAAGCCGAATTTCAGATCTGCAGAGCCTCAATGCTCACCTGTTTGTTGCTGGTGATAATTCTACCATGAAAAGTTTCTCTCCAGCTGCAGTTTTTCAGATCCCAAAAACCTTCCCTGTATGACACCTACCTGCCTCAATGCACTCTCCAAAGAGGAGGTCACAAGCAAATGAAATAGATTTTAATTTATGATGTCAGTTTTTCCTGCTTAATGAAGAAGGAAAAAAAACCTCTTAAAATCCCCGAAGTAAAGTAATATTTTGCACAGCTGAAATTATATTTTTCTTGTCTGAAAACCAAGAGTCCTTTCCATCGCAAAGCCCAGGAGAGTTTATAAGGAACAGTTCAGAGCGTCTTGTCCTACATACTTCTCCAAGGTCAGATTTGCCTCATTCTGACATAGAAAAGCAACTAAAAGAGTGAAATCTCATGTCAAATCACGTCTGTGATGGAGAAAAAAAATTTACAATGCTATCACTCTGTTTTGGGTCAGATCTGCGCTGATAATGAGAAAAATGTGAGGTCCTGGACAACAGTAAAGTCTCTTCGGAGGGATGCCATTGGAAAGGACTTCCCTAAGGGTCTCTTTGTGTATTGTTTACTGGAGGAATGAATGAAAAGGAAAGGGAAATATGACTTTCCAGAGAGCTGCTATTAGTGCCTGGCCTCCTTGGCCGGGGTTGATGAGTCCCAGCACCGCAGCGTGCGAGCGGCCCGCCACGCTCCGCGGATAAACACCGGTCCCATGCAGTGCATTGAGGGAAGCCACCCAGCAAGAAGTGTTTGGAGTTTATCATTTACAAATAGCAATGGTCCCACCACGCAGCTCAAGGGATACTTATCACTTTGCTGTTTGCATATAAATACAGAGGGGAGAGATTAGGACCTGCTGAAAGCGAGGCGAGAAGACTGCATCGCCACAGAGCTGCTGGCTGCTCACTGCGGGGGAGGAGGTGAGTTGTGGTTTCTAACATAACTGGGCATGCACAGGAGCCCTGTGCTGGGCCCTTTCCCTCCAGGGCGAAGGAAAGGCACTGAGAGAAGTTAATGGACTGGCTGAGTGGTGCCCTGCCTCGTTCCCCTGCTCAGAGACGGTTTCTCCCAGCCTTGGAAAAACCTGCTGGAAATGCTGTGGGGGTATGAGGCCATGCAGGTGGCACAGGAGGGAGTGGGCATCCCAGCCTTGCCAACGCCAACCCCAGCAGGGGCGATGCTCGGCCAGCCTAGTGCTTGCCCCTGGTCCAATCCTGGCAGCCAGGAGCTTGGCACAAGCTCATTGACCTTCTGTCCATGGGCTCTGCCTCTCCATGGGGCTCTGGCACTGCATCTGGGCTGCCACAGGGACTTGCTGTGATGCCACGCCATGCAGGAGCTGGTGGAGGTGTCAGTCCTCTGGAGCCACACAGGTTCTTCCCAAACCTCCACAAATTGTGAAAAGTGAGCTGGGTGAGAGCTAATGTGGCTCTCTCCCACCAGGATGCTGTGGTCAGCAGTCAGAAAGCACTGGATACACCAACAGGTAAGGCAAGGATGAGATTTTATCCCAGGGATGGTAGCAAACCAATGCAGCCACAGCTGCTCAGATTTTAACCAGCTCTCCCCCCGTGGTTAAGGGTGCCTATTCTCAGCCCTACTGCCCTGCAAAGGAAACTGAGGCAGAAGGCATGGGCAAAGCTGAGCTGCCACACTCCAGCGTGCCCATTGCCCACGTTCAAGCTCCATGTGCTCATTTGTGTGTGTTTGTATTTACCCTCGCAGGGAAATGCAAGAGCAGTTCATTAAATAGCGTGACAAATAACTTCTGTCGCTGTCGATTCCATTGTTTGTGCCTCCAAAATGTTTGCGTGTGCTACTTTGGGATATACAGTCAGGCCCCATTGAGCACACGAATGGGCAAGTATTAGAGCTGTAAAGCAACACCTTGGATTTGCCATCTCTGCAACTCACTTAATTAAGGGATCTGTATCCAGAAAGCAGAAAATGCACATTTTTCATTACAAAAGGTGAAATTTCTGAAATCCATTAGATACACAGTAGGATAAAAATGTTCAAGGTTCCCACACAGTGCTATGTCAATGCATCTTTTTCCTCTTCTATAATACCTCCTGCTATTCCAAGCAAAAATCTTCCAATGAATTTCTGCTGATGTGCCTCAAACCTCAGCAGTGACACCCAGCTAATCCCAGCCAGCCTTCCCTCAACATTTTTACAGTGCAGCCCTGTCCTGGTGGGCTGCAAATTTTGCTAGTCAAAGAAATAAAAAGGGCAAATAAGCTCCACGGGTTCCACCCTCAGTGAACTGGGGAAAACCATGTTATAGATGTCCCGATGGCAAAAACCCCAAGGAAATGTGCCACATGCAATATATCGGGCTTAAAACAATTCCTCACAAGCTGGAGACTGCAGGAAAAACTTCAGCTACAAAAGGAGAAAGCAAGGGAAATTCAAGGCATGACTTAGACCCCAGCAGTAATTTGGGTATCCCCAGTTCTGGCAGCACCCCGAGAGTTTATGAGATATGACAGATACGTCAGGAACTTAGCAGCGAGGGGCTGAGGATTAGCCAGTACATGTCTTTGGCAGAGCTCTTTGATTCCTGCAGGCCTCGGTTTTCCCAGCTCTTAAACTGAGATAATGACATTTATCCTATGGCTTCACCATGGGAGTGCCAAGGAGGGGACCATCCATGTATAAATTGCTTTGCAAACAACCTGGAAAGGAGAGATGGCAAAAAGTACAGTTTTCAGCTGAGGTGTCTCAGCACTGTTGTACCTCTGTGTTTGAGAGCTGGAACCAGGGCTGCTTCCCATATGTGAAGATCTCCCAGAGGATCACCCCGAAGCTCCACACATCACTCTCTGTTGTGAATTTCCTGTACATGATGCTCTCCGGAGGCATCCAGCGGATAGGCAGCATGGTGTGTCCTCCAACCTGGGTGAGGACAAAGGCACAGGGAAATCTGAGTGGTGAGAGTCCTGAGGAACGGGGTCACAGAATCAGACCATTGAGTCAAACTCCTGGCCCTATGCAGGACACCCCAATAATCACACAACATGCCTGAGAGCCTTGTCCAAATGCTCCTTGAGCTCTGCCAGGCTTGGAGCTGTGAGCACTTCCCTGGGGAGCCTGTTCTGGTGCCTGAACACCCCATGTCATGTCAGCCCCGACGTGATGTGGACAAACTCAGGGCCTCCCTGTGAACTACAGCAACGAGGAGCTGCTCCAAAAAGCTGGGCTGGCTCCTGCCCCCCCCCACCACTCATGGGCTTACCCACCAATCCCACCTGGTTAACGTGACACATAGGGAGTGAGATGTATTAAGATAAATTACGTCCTCTCCACNATGGTTAAGGGTGGCTATTCTCAGCCCTACTGCCCTGCAAAGGAAACTGAGGCAGAAGGCATGGGCAAAGCTGAGCTGCCACACTCCAGCGTGCCCATTGCCCACGTTCAAGCTCCATGTGCTCATTTGTGTGTGTTTGTATTCACCCTCGCAGGGAAATGCAAGAGCAGCTCATTAAATAGCGTGACAAATAACTTCTGTCGCTGTCGATTCCATTGTTTGTGCCTCCAAAATGTTTGCGTGTGCTACTTTGGGATATACAGTCAGGCCCCATTGAGCACACGAATGGGCAAGTATTAGAGCTGTAAAGCAACACCTTGGATTTGCCATCTCTGCAACTCACTTAATTAAGGGATCTGTATCCAGAAAGCAGAAAATGCACATTTTTCATTACAAAAGGTGAAATTTCTGAAATCCATTAGATACACAGTAGGATAAAAATGTTCAAGGTTCCCACACAGTGCTATGTCAATGCATCTTTTTCCTCTTCTATAATACCTCCTGCTATTCCAAGCAAAAATCTTCCAATGAATTTCTGCTGATGTGCCTCAAACCTCAGCAGTGACACCCAGCTAATCCCAGCCAGCCTTCCCTCAACATTTTTACAGTGCAGCCCTGTCCTGGTGGGCTGCAAATTTTGCTAGTCAAAGAAATAAAAAGGGCAAATAAGCTCCATGGGTTCCACCCTCAGTGAACTGGGGAAAACCATGTTATAGATGTCCTGATGGCAAAAACCCCAAGGAAATGTGCCACATGCAATATATCAGGCTTAAAACAATTCCTCACAAGCTGGAGACTGCAGGAAAAACTTCAGCTACAAAAGGAGAAAGCAAGGGAAATTCAAGGCATGACTTAGACCCCAGCAGTAATTTGGGTATCCCCAGTTCTGGCAGCACCCCGAGAGTTTATGAGATATGACAGATACGTCAGGAACTTAGCAGCGAGGGGCTGAGGATTAGCCAGTACATGTCTTTGGCAGAGCTCTTTGATTCCTGCAGGCCTCGGTTTTCCCAGCTCTTAAACTGAGATAATGACATTTATCCTATGGCTTCACCATGGGAGTGCCAAGGAGGGGACCATCCATGTATAAATTGCTTTGCAAACAACCTGGAAAGCAGAGATGGCAAAAAGTACAGTTTTCAGCTGAGGTGTCTCAGCACTGTTGTACCTCTGTGTTTGAGAGCTGGAACCAGGGCTGCTTCCCATATGTGAAGATCTCCCAGAGGATCACCCCGAAGCTCCACACATCACTCTCTGTTGTGAATTTCCTGTACATGATGCTCTCCGGAGGCATCCAGCGGATAGGCAGCATGGTGTGTCCTCCAACCTGGGTGAGGACAAAGGCACAGGGAAATCTGAGTGGTGAGAGTCCTGAGGAACGGGGTCACAGAATCAGACCATTGAGTCAAACTCCTGGCCCTATGCAGGACACCCCAATAATCACACAACATGCCTGAGAGCCTTGTCCAAATGCTCCTTGAGCTCTGCCAGGCTTGGAGCTGTGAGCACTTCCCTGGGGAGCCTGTTCTGGTGCCTGAACACCCCATGTCATGTCGGCCCCGACGTGATGTGGACAAACTCAGGGCCTCCCTGTGAACTACAGCAACGAGGAGCTGCTCCAAAAAGCTGGGCTGGCTCCTGCCCCCCCCCACCACTCATGGGCTTACCCACCAATCCCACCTGGTTAACGTGACGCATAGGGAGTGAGATGTATTAAGATAAATTACGTCCTCTCCACCCAAAATGGGCTTGTAAGGAAATCAAATGCAAAATGCCAAGGACACACTCCAGCCCTACAGTCTGGTGAACCTGGACACAGAGCAAGAGCGGTCAGCAAAGCATTTCAGGGCCTCAATACTCTGAGGCACCCACCAGAAAGACAGCATGAGGGCTGTCTCTCTTCAGAAAGGTTCTCTAAAATCCATGCACAGGCATCTGTGCATCACCCAGCTGCATGAAAGGTTTTGTGCTCGGAAAACTCTGCTACAGACCTTTTCAGAGAGTTATGGAAATGACTGCAGGACCACACTGCAAAAGGTGGTCTGCAGGTAAAGAACAGGCTCTTACAGGCAGGGATACACCCATCATTTAAGGGATTTAACTTTGGAGAGTTTGGAACTGGACACAGGTGTGTAAAACTGGGGTGTGCCAAGCCAGGGAAGGGCAGTTCCTCAGGTAAGAGCCAGCCCTTCTGCAGGGCTCACGAATCCAGCAGGTACACATGAGGCTTGCAGGATACATGCAAACAGCTCCAAAGTAGACGGGTTTATCTTCAGATTCACTAGAGATTCCTGAACAACTTTCTCTGAGCAGGACAAGTTTTTCTCTGTGCTGTCCTTCTGCACAAGAAGCTCCATCTGTGGGGAAACAGCTAATTGCTACGACCAGCCAGTGCTGGAAGCAGCAGGGCTGCATGTCTCCACTCTTGTTTCTGTTGAGGCTACAGTGTCCTGGGCTTTAGTGGTGATGAGAAAAGTGCTTCTGTGAAGCTGCTTGGAAGACTGCTTGTCTCATCAGGGACACCAAAAAAAGCAGTGCTAATAACTTTGCAGCACTGCAGCTGAATCAAACAGGCAGAAATCTCTCTGGCCCCACAGAGGATGAGGGAAGAAGGTATCTGCTGTCTGGGATTCCAGCACATGTGTGGCTATTCCAAGTAATGAGATTGTTGTGCTCGCTTGGATGAAAACATTTCTTGTACAAACAAAAGCTCTCCTCTGAGCTGCCAGTTTTTCCACACGTTTCTTTGACTGATTAAAGCAGAACTAGTGTGGGGAAGGGTCAGTGCAGGGACATTGCAGCGCTTGGAAGCAAGAGGGAGGTGTGTTGGAATAGGGTGTGAAAGGGGTAGGATGCTCAGCTGGCTTTCTGCATGGAAAAGATTTCTGTGGAGTTTGGCAGAATTTAGGCTCAGGTTTGCAGTGTTGTACTCAGAGGGCTGCAGACCAGCCCTTTTCCTTACTCTGAAGCAGACCCTCCCTCAAAAAAGAGGAGTTTTAAAAGCCTCAGGAAGATCTTTCTTTCCTAAGTGCAGATGCTTGAAGATAAAAAGCTCATTGCAGCTCCACACCTCCTGTTTAGAGGCAGCTTGGCTGGCGTGTTCTCAGCTTGCTGCTCTGAACTCCCAAGAATGTTCTGCTGTAATGGAAATGGAAATATGCTTTTCTTTCTTTGTTCCTTCGAAACCCTGGCTGCAAATTTAGCTCTTCCCTGCATTCTCAGCTTTTACAAGTTGCTTCCCCTTCTTGAAAAGGGCTCTGAGGAAACATTATAAGCAGAACAGGACATATATCAAACTTGATTGTTGCAAAAACTGTTTCGTGCTAATGCTTATTTTATTCTCCTTTAAGTAGCACTAACTCCTCAGTTTTCCAGCAATCTCAAAATGATTACTTGTTGAAAAGCTCTCTGCATTTGCAATATCCTGAATCTTGCAGGATCATTTGTGATTACAGGTAGTACAATGTACTGAGCACAGCTAACTCCCTTTTGAACAGGTCTTAGAAGAGTTCAGAAGGTGAGAACCAGGCCCTCAGCTTTCACAGACAGTACTACAGCAGCCCTGCTCAAATGGGAGGGCCTTGATTACACCAGTCGAGGATCTGGCCCTGAAAGCCGAGCAGAGAAGCCAGGAGTGCCCTCTCAGTTCTAGTAACCGAAAATAAAGTCAAGGTCTTTGGTCTCCTCTAGACATATCCTGGTGAAATTCTGCCTGCAAAATGACATACACAGTCAAGAGTTGTCCCAAGGATGTGACAACACAACCTTGGCTTAGCTCATAGGTTGAAGTTCAAGAACAGCCAAAGCATTCCTCCCAGCCACGTGAGACACAGCTTCTACTACAAATTAATCTGGTAATAACTAATAATCAAATTAATTTGGGGAAGAAAAACCAAACAAGCAATGCCCAGAAATGTGTGGATCCCAAAACATGGCCCAGCTATGCTCAGAGCTGAGATGGTGTTCCTTGCAGAGGCACCCTTTGCATCTCCAACAGGGTGCCACATTTTTGAGAGCAAATGTTAAGCCTTGCACTTACCAGGCATAAGCAGAACAGGCATCAATTAAACTCTACCATAAGCCCACTCCAATGTCTAACCTTGCTCATAAGGCTGGCTATTACGCTTTAAAGAATTGCCTTTGACTATCCCTCACTGCTTCCCTTGCAAACTGATTAGGATTAAAATTCCTATTTCACAGATGAGAAAACAGATGCAGGAAGGCAGGGCAAGGCCCTGCTCCAAAGCTGTGCAGTAAGTGAACACCAAGCCAGGTCCTCTCAGTCTGCAGTCAGCCATGCCCTGTTATTTGATGATGTAGCAAAATGATTTAGAGCTGAGCACAGAGGGATTGTGCTACTGATGCCACAGGAAGCAGAGTGTGTCCGGGGTGACAGAAATCCTTTGCATAACGTGTAGTGACTGTGAGCTGTGTTCTGCCCCTGTAGACTGGCACGTGATTCCCACAGCTACATACTTGTTTTACAGGACCAGCCATTGCCAGAAGCATAAAAGCAAAATGATGCTATTAAATCAGGCTGAAAAAAAAGGATGCTGTTTTCTTCTTTTGCAAAGCCAGCTTACAAGGCATATCCTTGGCTTTGGAAAGAATCATTATCATGCCTCTAGGGAGAAGGTGAAAGTTTATTTCAGCCTCTGCTTGCTCAGAGCTGGGTCTAGCAGGTTGCAGAAACAAGTGACCATGCAGGACTGGTGTTTGTTAGGAGCATGCTGCTTCTGAGGCTTCTCTAAAACAGCCATGTCATCTTCCCACACCATCTTCTCCACTTCCCTTGGCAGCTAGGGATGGGAGAGCCCAGCTATCAGGTAGGCTCACCTTCCCCAAGGGTAAAGTGTCCTGAAGCAGTGGCATTACAACATCTTCCCTGGAGGCACTCCACAGCTTGGAAGAGGGCTTTGCTTGCAAGCAAATAAGACAAGTAAATCCTCTACTGCTCCTCTCTTTAAATCCTATGATGCTGCCAAGCTCACCCTTTCGCCTTGTTATTTTAATGCTTCACAGACCTGCAGACTGGCCTCTTTATCCCATTGCCATGGCTGTCTAGCTTTGTTTGACATTTTTAGCTAACTTTCTCTCCCTAGATCAACTCCCCATGCCCACACTGACACGTTATTCCCACTGCTCTGCTCTCTCTGTTCACAGCGCTGTCCTGGTAATAAATAGAGCAATCAGTGCACATCCTCTGAGCAGCCAAAGTTTTCTTCCTCTCCATTTCAAGATCACAGTATCACCTACTCAATTCCATCCCTTTCTAGTGGATGCTCCCAAGGGCATCCCCTGGTCCACAGCCCCGTGTTTCTGACACTCCAGGGCACCTGGCCCCTGCTCTGAAACCTCATTTCACATCCAAGCCCATGGACTTGCAGGATAGCCAGCCATTCCCTCTGAGCAGCTTATTGCTGGATTAGATATGAACCTCGGGGAGCTGGGGGAGGTTCATGAAAGGCCAGCATTAATGGCCATTAGGGAGAGAGATAATTACTTAATGCTACTACAGCACTTTGAGGATGTAAAGCTATATAAGTGCTATGTACAAGTAGTATTATAAGGCTTGAGGTTTGTCTGCTACCAAGGAAAGCTGGTGTCTGGGGGAAAAGTTCTCCTTGTCCCAGCTTTCTGAATGACATCCAGCTGATTAGGAAGAGAAAAAGATGACATGTTATCCCCCGCTGAGGCTGACAGTACAGCAGCAGGTAGTGAGGCAGCAGTGTTCAGCAAAGACTGTGCAATAAATCCACAGTTTGGGCCACCAGCAGAGATAACCCGGAAATCAAAACCAGAGTAGGGCTGAAAAAACCTCATGCAGATTTAGGACTGGTGGGAATGCAGATGCCAGCACATTAAAGGAAGTTTTTGGTGGGAAGCACTGTTTTTCCCCTTCCCAGCTCACATACCAGCACCAGGCCTGTAGCCCAAAGCAGCATTCAAAGGGGAACTACTGAGCCATTTTCTCTGCACCCATAGCTGGAAGGTACCTCCATGAATCTCAGCTCAGAACGGGATTTGGTCTCCAGCATACTCGTAGTCTGTGTCTTATTTTTCTTTTTGTTCAGTTTCCTTTGCAATGATGAAATAAAAAACAAAACAAACAAACAAGACCAAAAAACCCCACAGTGCTTTTGTTTTCCTTGGTCATTTGACATTTGCTTTCCAAGGTCATTTGACACCTTTCTTCCTGCTTCTGGCACACTTGATGGAGCCTCTGCTCCTGATGCTGCCTCAGGAAGATCACAAGAACCGCTGTAGGTGTCTTCGTATCACACAGCATTTGAACTTCCCATTTTTGTGCAGGAAGCAGAGACATTTGCGTTTGCACAGAATCATGTAGCAGTAGTGGAGACCTTGGCACCATTCCTCTCCAGGAAATTCCTCTCCATGCTCAATCCACTCAACCCAGTGATAAGACACGCATTCTCTGATTGCCATCTCCCTTCCCGCTGCTGTAGGTAGAGGTGACCTGGGATCTTCTTTCATTGCAGACCTGGATGTCATCCCAGGCTGGACCACACCAAATCATATGTCCTTTAGAGCTCAGCACTAGGAGCTGGGTGATCCAGCTCTGAGCCTTCCCCCAGCAGCCAGCTGTAAGTCTCCATCAGGACACGCTGATTCCTGCTGTGGGCAGGATGTGTTGTTAATTCAGCAGCTCTGGACAGCCTCGTATGAATAAGAGCCACAGGTGGCTCTCAGGGTCATCTGAGAGGATGTAAGGGCAAAAGAAAAAAAAAGCAATGAAAGCAAGAAGGAGGAAAAGCTGCTCTGTTTGGCTAGGTTGAGCTCTTGGAGAACAACAAACAAAACTGCTGTAGACTGTGCCTTTGTGAGTCAATGTTTGTCAGTTCAGGTTGGGGCACAAGGAGATGACTTCTCAGGGCGATGCAAAGAGCAGCACATGCTCCTGGCTGGGGATCCAGGAGGAGACACTCCTTCCTTGCCTTCAGCCTGGATCCAGCCGCACTGAGAAATTTTCCAGATGTGCCAGTATTTTGCCTCTGTGAGTCCTGATAGATTCCTGGGCACCTTTTAGAAAGCAGAGGGATTAACTCTGACATGCCAGACAGAGCTGAGCTTTGCTGAACCTTAGCTGTCCCCACTCCACAGTTTTAACTGTCACCTTACCAGGTTCTTAAGTACCCAAGTGGTTTAGATCAGAGGTTGCTGAATTTAACTGCAAATTATGACTTTATGTGATTCCCGCGTGCTTTATCTGCAATTTCCTTTCAGCTTATCCAGGAAGAAAGGTCCCAGCTATATCTGAGGCTGCACCATTGCCAGAATTACTGTGGCCTCCAAGAATCCCCAAGGTGTTCTCCTGATGGAAAGGCATCGTGTGTTGTGGCTGTACCAGCCCGTGGGCTGAGCCTCTTCTAAGTGATTCCAAAGCCATCACAGCCCTGTCCTTGCCTTCACCTCTCGAGCCTTTGCAGTCACTGCTGTCACAGCCAGTGCTGAACATGAGATTTAACAGTCAGCAAACAACAAAAAGCTTCCATCAAACTTTTCGACTTACTTGACTGTGTCCTCACCACGCTCCCCTCTCCGGGAACAGCAGATGTGATCCTCTCACAGCTCTCACTGGCTGCACCAACCATCTCCTCCACTGCAGGCTCTGGCAGTGCCGCAGCAAAAGGCTGGCCGCCTGCCTCCTTGCATGCCAGTCACTGAAGACATCTTACAGAAGTTTTCAAGGGAATTTTGAGATTTGCAGAACGCACAAAGCAACCTGGAGCTGTTTCTCCCACTTGCGTGGAACTGCGCTGGGTGTCCCAGCCTTGCCCAAAGAAAAGGACATGCTGGTTGCCTGCTGCCAGAGGGAAGAGGATTAGATTTACCCAGAGAGAACATGGGAAAAGGAACCAAATTTCCCTGCCATGGGCGATGCAAGGAGCCAGATGGACTTGTTCAGGAGCAGGAAACACTGACCAGGCAGGGTTAATGTGAAAACGAGAAAGGGGTGAGAGCTTCCTGCTGTCAGTAAGACTGTTTGGAAAGGGACTGTTTGTTCCCCCTAGATGCACATACTGTGTTTAAACACGAGTCTAAAAATAAAACCTGCCATTGACATTGTTTTTCCTTACTTCATTTAACAATCTAGTTGCTTTATGACCTGTAATTCTGAATCACGTTGAATCAAGCAGTGTAATTTGCAAGCAGGGACAGCGGCCTTTCCCCCCCTACCCCTCATCTCTGGTCCACTGAGTGTGTTTTAATCCCACGGTTTTCAGCATTCCTAATGAGCCATTAACAAGCTGCCAATTACTTATGCAAATGAGGGAGGGCAGACATGGAGGGGTGGCTGTAGCTAGAGGTAAATCCTGCTACCTCAAAACGGTCTGAGATAAATCACTGCTGCTCTAAGAGCTGCCCGTGCCCAAGAGGCCTCTCAGCTATATTATCCACTGTCTAAAAATGCCAGAGGTAATGCAGAGGATGGTTAAGACAAGGGAAACAGAGGAGTAATCGCACATATATTTTTAATTCTGTTTGCCAGTAATCTGATTGGTGTGCACCTTACTACAACTCACCCTTCACCTTTTCTTCCCAAAACTCAAAGCAGCTGCACCCACTGCTCAGAAACGGCTGCACAACCAGCCTGCAGAGGAATGGCCAGTTCCGTGTTCATCTGAGTAAAAGCTCCAGAAGCCATGATCTCCAACAGCAGGATATAAACTGCGAGAGACCCCACCCACGCCTTATTCTCCTGGGGGGATGTGGGAGCAGAGGAGCTGTGGTTTGTAAAATATGTGGTAAAGAGGTCAGCGAGGGCACCACCAGCTCCTAGCAGGGCCTAAACACTTCTCCTAAAGGTTGCTGCCAGAGCCTTCCCAGCTGGAGGAGAGGTGACCAACCTGATTCCCTGGGCCACCTTCTGAGAGCTTCTTGAACGACACACCCTCACACTAGGAACTCAGAGAGCAAAGTGGTAGTGCTGGGGAAGGATTCTCTGCTCGGCTTTCCAGGAGTCTCTGGAGTTCCCTGCTCAGCTGTGGATCGGTGTGTGCAGGACTCCTCTGAAGTCCTCTGCATCACAGACACAACAGGGCACACATTGGGGCTGCTCAATAGCTACCTTTCTCCTGCTCACTGCCCAGGTAACAGCAGAGGCTGGGAGTGCCACTAAATCCATTCAAGCTACAGCCTCCAGACAGTTTGTGAGGCACCTTACAGATTTACCAATTCTCTCCACCAGGCTGGAGACCCTTGCACCACAACACACTTTTTTAGGACAGGCCTGCTCAGAGAGATGTAATACCCATGAGACAATGCAGCTCTCTGCTGGTTCCAGGTTTAAAGAGGATCTGGAGTCTGCAAAGACTGCTTGTGCCAACAGAAACTGTCCATGACTGATCTGCATTATCATTTTTCTGGTAATGCTACAAAAAGTGTTTAATAGCTCGAAAGCTAATCAGATAGAAGCTAAGTTAAACCATCGTGATGCAAGGAACCCGTCCATCAGGACTCTGTTCTTTTGGCAACGCAGAGAATGAAAATCAACCCAGTTTCTGGCTTTGGGAAGGAGGAAAAATATTTGCCCAATAAATCTTAACCTGGTGATATAAAAGCCAAGTCTGAAAATAGCCTGAGAAATGTAGCTTAGGAAATGAGAGCAATAAAGAACCTGCATGTGTGATCACTCCATGCTGAAATGCTTTCAGATGGGTATCTCATCTTCTCCCTTCCCATCGTGTCTCTCTCTCTGTCCTGCCAGTGCCTCCCCTCTCATCTTCGTCTGCAGCCAAAGCCATTCCTGACTGAGTACTACACAAGATGTAGATAAGGCTCCATTACTTTACTTCTGGATACTGGATAATCAGTTCAACTGCCTTGACATTAATCATAATAATATTCAAAATTCATTAGGCTAGATTGTTTGGAAATCTGTTTCTTGTTAATGTCAGGTTCGCTGAGCATCGGCCTGGCAGCACACAGACAGAAAACTGATACAAGGCAGGGCATGGCACCTCTCTGTGGAAGCATTCCCATTTTTTTATGTGTAGCTGGGCTGTGATGTGGCAGCTCCTGCCTGGTTTGTGGTTTGTGAATCTTGTCAAGAGCAGTGCAACACCATGAGCACACCATGCTGCCAGTTTGTTGATCAATGGACAGCTACAAAAATATATAGCTGGATATATAGTATATAGTTAATAATATAAACAACATTTACTGTGGAGCTTTTAAGGGGGAAGGCTAGACATTCAGATCTGCACCCAAAAATCTTAATGATTTTGTGTCTAAAACCTGGACAAGCAACCCAGAGACTTCTATGTGTGATCACGGTATGGAGGTACAAAAATAGAAAGTATTTTAAAAATTAAAAACTGTTCCTTGCTTTCCTGAAAACTTACAGCACTTTAGATAAAGTATGGGGCCTTGCTGCTTTACCAAGGTGAAAATCTTTCAGCAATAAAATAGCTGGATCGTTTCTTGTAGCCAGTTTTGTGTACCAGTTGAGGATTCCTCCAAACAGTACACTTCCTAATGGTCTGTTTGGCCCGTTTAAGCGTTTTGGGTATTGTTGCTTTCCTTCAGGTGTGGCTTCTCATCAGGGAGACATCACAGAAATATAGACCAACATCAGAAGATACATAGGCTTTCTCTGCTAATGAAGGCAGCGCAGGCACAGATGGCATCTCAGATAAACACGCTGAAAGCCGTGTTAGAATAAAGAGCTCATCATCGGAGGCTGCAGTGTCACACCTACTAATGATGTGATTAAACTCATCAGCGCCGCTGGGAAAGCTCTGCCAGCTCTGGCACTGCTGAATGAAACGCTGCATTCCACGGCAGGGGCAGACCCCAACCTGCACCCCGCTCCCTCCCTGAGTCAGAGCACTGGAGAGACACACTGAGGAGAGTGATGTTCGTGGCTAAGCTTCCTGAGACCCAAACTCGGGGAAGTTGCCATGGACATCTCCTTTCTGTGCCTGCCTCAAACATCCCTGTCCAAAGCTGTTGCGGCACGCAGGGGAGAGGCTGCAGATGGTGACAACAGCCCCAAAGGGACAGGCACAGGAGAGGACAGTGACATCATCCATCTGAGCACTGCTGTCATGGGGGAGCAGCAGCGGCATCAGGGAGAGAAAGAAATAAAACCAGCAATAGCCAAAATGGTGACATGTGCTGGTGGTGAGGCTGGACTTGGGCTGCAGGATTCTGCTGGAAAACAAGCTAAATTCTAAATTTTGATGGAATAAAGATGTGCATTCTCTTCTTCTCTATTTTTCCAGCTAAGACTCTCTGTGCATTGAAGTTCCCTCCATTCTCTACCCAGTTTTCTGGATGCCCTTGAGTAGGACAGAGCTGCTGCAGCCCCATGCATTTCAACCGCGTTAAAATTCTTCCTCCCTACTTTATTTAGCCAGGAGCGTAAATAAATAAGCAAACCCACAAACACAGGAACCTGGTTCCCAGATGCCATTAGAGCCCTCGAGCACTAAGTGGCCATCACAGATATCACCAGTTGCCTTCTGCTCCCCTTCCTGCAGCCAGCCAGCCAGCCACTCCACCCCAACCAGTCCCGCTGGGGCCATTGCACAAACCCAGCACCCGGCAGGACACATCTGACTGGTTTTGCCCTAATACAGGGCTGCTCCTAGATGGCAAGCCCTCCAAAGAGGCCAGTTTTCCTAGAGGAGTCTCTAGCCACCAGCTCTCCATTAGGGTTAGCCACAGGCGGAAGGACGGAAGGAGAAAGTGAGTCTAGAAAACCGCTAATGTTCTGCAGTGTCAGAAAGGATGAATGACCCCTGCAGACATATGCTGAGCAGACAGGACAGTCCTCAATTATGTCACTGCTGGAGCATTTACTTCAAGGATAAACGTGACTACAGATGCTGGGCTTAAAGCCTTGGCTGCTCTTGCTGCTCTGGATAAGACACGCTAGTCCAGGAGCGTTAGGGGGACGTGTGCGCCATGCCCCGGCAATGACATGTGTGTCTGCCCAGAAAAACATTTTACAGGGGGAGAGCAGAGCTGAAAAAAAGCCCATTAAATTTCATTTTTCTCCCTTTCCTTTGTGAGAGCAGGCCCTAAAGGATTTGCAAAGGTGTTGATGGGTGCCAATCCATATATCCCAGTGAACAACCCACAGTCTCCCTCAGGAAATCACAAGCAAATCTTGCCTACACGATGGAAATTTCCTGCTTGCCACACTGATTTTCCCCACTCTCATCCTCACCGCATTATCCCTGTGCTAACTTCTATATACTTCTCTCAACATTTTCTAACCTTCAAACTCACAACTTTGTAAATATTTGCAATCAGGTAGCACATCTACCTGCTCTGGTCATTCTTTAGACAAATTGTTTACCTACAGGCCTTTCTAGCCTCGATAATCAATGGTTTCACACTGTCTTTGTTTCTCTCTCACCTCCCCAGAAGCTGTTGACCAGATGGTTGCTCTTTGTGGGGCTGAATCAGGGACATGTGACTATGTAATAAAAGATTATTTAAAATAATGATTGCTGTAGAGGAACACACTTTGCTCTTTGACTTCAGTTCTTTACATGGAGGGCTTCAGAACAGCATTTGTTTCAGTGGCACACTGAAAGCCAGAATTTCTAGGGACCTGCCACCCCAAAAGAGACTGTGCTTGGCTTGAAGAGGATGTGGTTTATAAAGACAAAATGCAACGTGGCCTGGGGCGGGCACAATCTCACTTTACAGCACTACTTGCTCCATATTGATCAGAATGGGCTTGGTGCTTTATTAGCCACTCAAGACATGCAGTAGGCTGCCACTGAAATTTGTGCTTGATAATCAAAGGCATTTGCCACTCTTCCAAGTGCTCCGTGTGTGGGTGTTTGATTTGGGTGCACGTGAGAAATGGAGGAGAGCAATCTGGAGCAAGAGGCATTGCCCTGATCCACTGCAGTGTCCTCCATGGCTCCATGGACACCATCCCACAGGACGGTCAGGGACATGGACAGCGTCTCTGGCTCAGCAGAGTCCTTCACCACTGGCAAAGCTGGTGACACCTGAAGAGCAGCAGCCTTTTGCCTTTCAGCTGCCTGGCACACAGAGCTCCCTCACAGCCCTCCTTTCTGTTTTGGCTTTCCTGCATTTCCTCGACAAACTGCTCTGGGTTTTTTTCCGCTCCCTTTCTCTGACAGGTACAGGTGGCCTTGCTACCCTCTCACCGCACCTCCCCCAGCTTGAATTTTAAACTATTTAACAGCTTTAAATGCACCTAATGAGGCTTCAGCCGGCACTTTGCTGCCATCCCTCTGCTTCCCTGGCACCGGGAAGAAGAGTGGTTTGGAAGCCTATCGCAGACTTCCCTGCGTTGGAAGTCTAATTACACGGTAACTGGTGACCTCGTAAGTACAGGGTAATCTGCTGTGTAATGCCAGGGTAAATGATCCCAGTACTCCTGTCTTTTCCACCGTAGCGTTTGCAGAGATGGAAATACAACCAGTTAAATGGTAATTAATCTTTGAACCATCTGACACTCACCCAAGGCGGTGAGGAGTAACCAGCAGAAGCCCACTGGCTCTGTGTGGGACAAGGGACTCGGGAGCCACTGCTCTGGGAGTGTCCAGGGTCACCTGGCCTCTGTGGGAGCCGGGGGCACTGGGAATGGGCTGCTTTCTTAGAGCTGGATCCAGCTGCCTCCTGCCTGTTAGGCAGCAGTTACTTGGAGGGACACATCCAGAGTCATCTGCGGGAGGAAGAGGGCACCGGGGGCACGTGGATGCCCGAGGGGACCGGGCACCTGTGCTCTCAGTGGAAGCAGGATGGAGCCAGAGGTTCCGAGCAGCTCAGCCATGACGGGGATGAGCTGTCTGGAGCAATTCCTTGCCCTCACCACGAGGGAGGCGAGTGGGAACAGCACCAACGCTCTCCTCTGAAATCACCCCAACCAGCCAGGCACAGACCCAGGCATTCACCCTGCAAAAGTCCAGGAAAATCAGCCAAGAGATCCATTTTCTCCCTCCCCACTGTGAGATGCATTTCATTCTCTCCCACACTAACAGCCTGCTGCCCTGGGGCTGGGGGCTGCCCGTCTGACCCCTGCTACCTTCACAGCAACAAAATATATTTGCATTCATTTCAGACCCACTGACATCATTCCCTCTGAAGACCTTCAGGTTTTTATAGTAAGCACGGTAATGATTTTCAGATTATAGACTAATAAAATATTTTAATTTGTTACGCACATTAAGGTGGGCACTATATGATTCTTATGACATTTAAATAGTGCTTAAAAAAAAAAAAAAGAAAAAAAGGAGGGTGAGAGGGTTTGCTTGCATTTCTTTTCCAAGCAGGAGCACTGAAATAGAAACTTAAAATCCCACATGTGGGTACCGAGATCAGCTCTGATACCTCCCCTCCGTGCCTGTTTCACTTGAATACCTGCCAAGTTAAACAAGCAAACATGGGATTGCAGCGTCCTAGTTCCAAACCTGTTTTTGGCAAAGAAACCCTCCTCCTTAGTCACTCTGGCCATGCTGTGCAGCAGTGGCCTGAGCTAAGCACCACCTCCGTGTGCC
This sequence comes from Ifrita kowaldi, assembly GCA_013398055.1. Lineage (NCBI taxonomy): Eukaryota > Metazoa > Chordata > Aves > Passeriformes > Cinclosomatidae > Ifrita > Ifrita kowaldi. Next base: position 181,570 of record VZRS01007801.1, on the reverse strand, counting down.
ATCGGGTCACAGCTGGGCTGGGTCACACTTGGTGGGTAACACTGAGCTTTTACACCTGAGCCTGTGCTCACCAATTTCTCCCCTCTGCCCATTCATTGTGCACTCAGATGAACAAACTGGACCAACCACAGGTCTAGAGAATTCCATCATTTTCATGGCATGCAACGTACACTGCAGGCTGCTGCATCAGCCATCTTCCTCTGCTTGGGCAGCAATTGCATGGCTTGGAGTCAATCAGCCTGCACTGGATAAAGCAGGGGCATTTTGGAGGGGGAAAGTTGCCCTTGAAGCACCATGGGTTGGTATGGCTGATAGCTCTGGAATCCCTTTCCTAATCTGCAAAACAGGACAATGAAACTCCACCCTTGGAACTGTTCAAGACCAGGCTGGATGAGGCTTTGAGCAACCTGGTCCAGCGGAAGGTGTCCCTGCCCAAGGCAGGGGAGGGGGACTAGATGGTCTTTAATGCCCTTTTCAATCCAGTTCCATGGTTCTATGAACTCACTGACTTCTCAAAAATGCTGCGCAGGTAATGGCTTTTACAGCGAAGCTATAAATGGCACGGAAAAGCCTGTCAGCAAAATGGAAAAAATAGCCAAATGTTTAGCTCAGCGTTAGTTATACCTGGCAAGAGACACAGAGGGTTACACAATGAATATGATGGCGAAGAATAGCAAAAATGTTCCTTTGTTCAGTGAGTACTCTTGCCTTGTTCCTCACCTGGATCACACAGGCGATTACGTGGAGTCTGTTGTACAAGGCAGAGGCAAGAGTGAGCTCAGGCCTCCCCGTTATCATTACCTGACCTTGCACATTCTGTTCTGCCTGCTCAGCATTTTTTTTGTGGAGAGGATTTCTGGGTGGTTATTTTAATAAAACTGTGTTAAATTTCCTGCTTCTATGCCAGCTACCTGCTGTTTAACAAACGGGGCATGACTAAGCACGGACTGGAAATCAGGGGCAGCCACGGTTTAAAGCAATGAGATTCTGGGATTGTCTCCTTCCCCTTAGGAGCGCACTTAATAGTGGTGCTTGATTATGAAAAGGATAAATCTGATGTGATTGATGCAACAGGGGACTGGATTTGATGATCCAGGGAATCCCTTCCAGATCTCTTTAGTCCTAATGAAGTCATTTTTCAAAGGATTTTTTAAGGGTGTGGAGGGGAGGCAGTGCTCTGCTGATGGCAAACAGTGGTGAAGTGTGTAGGTACCTGCTGATGGTTAGAGGGTCTCCATCCCCAGATTTAACCACTTCCCGTCAACAAGAGGGTAGAGCAGTTCTCTTTCCTGGTTCTACCCATCTTGAGGGATGCAAGGATCCCACCTGCTTCCTTCTTTGTATTTCCCAGCTACTGAGGACTCCCAAAATTCACTCTCTGTGAACTGACACCTCAAATGTCTCAGCTCACAGACTCCCTACATATTCCTAAGGTACTTACCTGTGTCCCACCACCGTAATGACTGTGTCCCTTGCAATCTTATTTTCATGTGAATCTCCTCGGTGAGCACGAACAGGGACCACCCTTTAACAATGGCAAACTGAGGCACAGGAGAGCTAACTGAATTTCCTACGGTGGCAGAGGACATCAGTACCAGGGAAGGGACCTGCAGCACAATTCATGTCTGGGATCTCACTGCTGGACTCTTCTCCCTGCACCTGGCTCTGCTTTCCCTTTCAAAACAGGGATAGCAGAGCACAAAGCAGTTTTCAGCCCAAGCATTCACTGAGCTGGGATTCCCATCCTTTGTCAAGCCCTGGGGGATGAGCTTGGGGTTTTTGAGGGTACAGGGCAAGGCTTTTTCAGAAGTGATGCCCAGGGAAAGTGATTATGTTCTTTTTTTTCCCCCCTGAGTTGTTTTAATTCGTTAATTCCTACTTGCTAATAAGATAAAGTGCTGTGATTTCTGCAGGATCAAATGGTGCAGGATAAGCTAAAGGAGTTTATTAATTAACAGGCTTTTAGAGCTGGGAAAAAAATAATAAAAAACGCAACAGGGTGGTAGATAATAGCTATGAATACTGCCCCAGCATCACCTGCCATGACACTGTAGCCAAAGGGAAGCTGTCATGTCAGTGCTGGGCATGGCATTCTGATAGTGAATAAAAATGATAAACGACAGGGAAAGGATTTCTCTCTCCAAAATGTGGTTATTCACAGATGTGCTACGTTTCTCCAGGGCCTGATCCTGCAAGTAATACCAGGTGTAGCACTTCTGTGCTCCTCTGGCTTCCCCAGGGGCTGCGTGGAGCAGTGAGTGCTAGGCCCAGTGGCAAGTGGTTGCAAGAGGAGATTCACAGTGTGCCAAGCATTTTGAATGAAAAGAGCTATAAAGAAGTCACATATTATTATGTCACATTGCAAAGGTCAACCCCCAGTATTTGTTCTGTCATAAGGACATGATTCAAAGGCAACAAAATAGTGTCAGGGCACAGGGGAAAATAATTTTTTTTAAAACTGCCTTCAGGGCCAAGGATACAAAATTACATCAGTGCTTAGAACTAAATTCCCATCCACACCCCACAATTCAATTTTGGCTCAGAAAGGCATAAGAGTAACAAAATCACCTTTCGGTGGCAAATCTTCTTATCTGCTGACATATCCTCTGCAAAATCAGCAATATCTAAACTCACACTCCCATGTGCTTCTGGCAACAGTCAGGAAGCACCAGAGCCTTGCTCTGTCACAGACCCCAGGAAGGGTTTGCAGGATCCACTCAGCTGCTGTAGGCCTTTTCTGGAGCAGGAGCAGTGGTCCTGACACTCGGTGGTGGGACAGCTTGTCCTGCATTGCGTGGCCAGGAGCAAGCAGCTCCCCTCACAGTGCCACAGGGATAACTGGGGGTAACTGGGGCCAGGTGCTTTATCCCAGTCGTGCCTACTTTGCAAATATTTGTGCCCATCTCTGGGGCTGCTGGCACAAGGAAGCTATTGGGAAATAAAGTGTGGAAGTCATCACTCTCCTGCCTTAATGTATGAGGGGTCAAAACTGCTCTGTGCGGTGTCTTAGGGTGGATTAGCTCCATCCACTTCCCATAGAGACTCAAGCAAAGACTCCCTAACTTTCTGGATCAGCAGAAGCATTTGCTTGTGTGCCACCAGAAAAATCCCACAGGACAACCAAGTTGGATGTTTGCTCCTCTCTCAGGCTCCTGCAGCTCAGCCCCAGCAGCCCTGCAGCTTCCTGGAGGAGCTGGGGACACTGAGCTGAGGATCCTGCGGTGAGCGCCACAGGACGCTGACTTTGCTCTGTGGGAGGGGGGGCAGGGTGAACAGAGGTGTCACCAGCCCTCAGCTGGTTCACACAGCTCACGTGAACCCACACCCTCAGCAGAACCAAACTCCTTTGCTCTGTCAGAGCTTTGGACTCACGGCAGCCCCTCACTGCCTCTCCTCTGGCTGAGGGGTGGGAGCAGCAGTGGGCAGTGCTGCTTTACATCCACTCAAACACAGCTGCAGACCAGCACACAAAAGGTGTCAGGCTGGCATGTGACAATCCAACCACTCAAATGGTCTGGTCCATGCCAGTTTGACTGTCCAAGCAGCTCCTGAGAGGACAACACAGGTCAGGGACATTCCCAGTGAGTAGCACAAATGCCACCCTGCTTGGAGGCATGGGGTAGTTTAGCTGCACGGAGACAAACCATGCTGCACTTGCTGCCCTCAGAGGCCAGGGACAGCCCACACTGTCCACTAGTGCAGACACAGCCTGGACACCCACAGAAGAAGGTGGCACTGGGGACTTCTGCACTCATCCCTTATTATCTCACCATCCAGAGAAGCTCCGGAGAGCAGCTATTGCAGAAACAATGTGCAGTTCCCATCACAGACAAGAGCTCCTTCGCTGCCAAATGCACAAGACCCGACCTATTCCCAAATCCACTCAACCCCAAGTGTCATTTCACGCCCAAGCAGCACCAGTCCCCCGTTTCCAGCTGCCCCAGGGGTCGGGATCCACTCACTGTTGCAGCTGCCGACGGTGCCAGTCTCTGTCGCTGCCACGCTGCGCTGAACTGGCCCTTCAGACGCGGCCCTTCCTGACAGTGAATGGGTGAAAACAAGGGAAGGAGACAAACAAAAGAGAAGGGAAGGGTGAGAGAGGGAGGGAGGGATGGGGGGGGATGAAGCAAGGGGACAAGAAGGGAAAGGGTATGTCTTTAACTGAACCAAAAGTCTTTCTCTGGCTGCAACATCCCAACACTGCACAACGTTTGCTGTGAGGGCGTGGGGTGGGTGAGACCCTCTGGCCCCTGTGACCACCACCTTGCACCCCACACAATCACCTGCAGCAGCACAGAGAGAGGGTGAGCTGGGCAAGGGTCAAGGGGGACTCAGCCTCCTGAAACTTCTCCTTGGACTGTGAGGCCACACAGAATAGTCACACAGAATGTCATCCCCTGAGGGAACCCAGAATTCCTCTCCAGACAAGAGAAGTTTCAGGATGCTCAAGCAGTTCCTCTGAATCTGGTACTTCAGCATCCTGCTTTTTGCCCATTGCCAGCCCTCCTGGGCACGGTGCAGGGACTCACCTGCCTCTGCCAGCAGAATAAGACCCCGACCTGAAGTCTTCACTGAACAAGCTCAGGCCAGCCAGAGTTAAAGGTATTGTTGGCCAAATGTCCCAGAGAAGCACCTCACACATCACCCTACACTGGCCCAAAAGTCTTTGTCCCATCAGTACTGTCACAGGTTGGGGAAGAAAATACCTGATCCCACAGCTTCAAATCACCCACAAACCTGCCAGCACTCAGAAAACTGAAGTTTAGAAAGGAACAGGAGAAGCAAAATTCTGGGGCAGAAAATACAGCACTACATTTTCCTTTGCATCAAAGTAGGAAAGATTTGGGGAATGGGAGAGAGGAAAAGGGGTAGGGATCTCAGTGAGCAAATTAGGAGTGAATGACAGGCCTAAAGTCTGCTGGCTTTCCAGTGAGATGTTTGTGTTCCCACTGGGACAAAATCCCAGGATGGAAAGGCAGTTGGAGAACATAGTGGTTTGGGGGAACGCTTCTGGCTGTGCTGCTGAGAAACTCAGGCTGAGAGCTGCCTGGGGAACACCCAAAATGTGGCCTCAGGGTGTGTCCAGCTGGTCATTGCCCTGGGCATCTTCCCACCCTGCACCACAACTGGAAACTGAGCTGCCGAATGTAGCTGGCAGCTCATTCTGCTTGGGGGATTGCCCCGTGGATGACTGACTCACCTCCCTTCCCAAAAAGCTGAGGTAGGAATTGTGGGGGGAAAGGCTTAGAAAATTGTTTCATGCTGGTTGTTTAAATTGCCTCTGCATTACAGTTGGGGGAAAACAAAAGAGAAGTCTATGCATGAAACTGCATCCTAAAGCCAGCTGTGGCAGAGGCACGGATGTTGGAGAGAAGCAGAGCAAATGAAGTCATCCAGCAGTGGGGAAAAAACATCAATATAATATAGTGCAGAACAAAGCAAATTCTACCTCAAACACAGAGCTGAAAGGGAAACATCTCCCTCTGTCAGATCTATTACCATGCATTTATTCCAATAACAAATAACTAACCTGGAGAGTAACCCAAACCTGATTTATTTCTCCATCTAAGTAAATATGTAGAGGCAGCCGGATTTGACTGTAAAAACCACTGATCTCATATGGTTTTTTATATATGTTGGAAAAAATAGGAGTGAAGTTTCTGCCTCACTGCCAGGGGATGCTGGCAAAGCATTTCAGCTATAGATATTGTATCTTGTCACTAATGACTGCAGGGAACTAAAAGGGATTTGGATTTTTTTAATGCTTCACATTAATTGATAATTTGGTCTCAGAATCCACAGTGGAACACAGGATTTGCTATATTGGATCTGTCTAGTGGCCCATAAAATCTGGCGTCTTGCCTCAGAGATGCTCAGAAAAATTATCATTCAGCGTCTTTGCTTGTAAGGTTGTTGGCCATTCCTGCAAGGGCCATACAGCAGAAAGGGGCAGAAGGTCCCTCTGGCCTACACAGCAAACATCTCCAAAACCCTGAAATGTGGATTTGACAGGACTGTATTATTTTTTTTTCCTTTCTAAAAAAAAAAAAAAAAAAAGGCAAGAAACTCTTTAACTGTGACCATTCTCAACAGATACACTGCTGCTTCAACTCTTGGTCTCCACAGTCCGAATAGAGAGGAGGTGAACTTGTGTTTTCAGAGGGTGAGTGGGAACGTGGCTGAGGCCAGAGTGGGGAGATGCCTTCTGCTGAGCAGGACACTATAGATTAGGCAGTATAAAGATTTCCCTCCCTAATTCCTTTAGCAATCTTATCATGTGTCACCCACATAATTGGATGGGGAAGAGAGAGGTGGAATCACTTAAGCGTTCAAAGCTCAACACGAGCTGCGAAAAGATTCCCATTTCGTGTGTGTGCAATTTTGTGCATCGTTGCCCCTTGATTGTGCATTGAGCACGCTCTCTTTGACAGCCGAGCCCTAAACAGCCTGGATATTAAAGCTGATTGCAAATAGGGACTTTCTCCATCCAGCTGGGGGGGAGAAGGAGCTCACTGGGGCTGTGAGAGAGGCAGGACTACGAAACTGGGGGGGATCAGGAGGGGAAAGCCTGGAGAAACTCTGACCATGCAGGAATCAGCAGGAAAATAGAAAAGCAGTGGTTTCCTTCCATGCAAGCATCTTAATTAAGGAGGTTGATGAAGATACTTGCATTTTAATTTTTTTAGGGAGGCCTTCAGTTTGTTATGAAGCAAAGCATAATTTATCCATGCTCTCACTAAACTTGGCTTGTAACTACCCTGCCTCCAGTTCCTCGCTGATCACACCAAGGTTTGGGGGTGCTCCCCACCTTTCCCTACCAATGTGTGATCTCTTGGCTGCACCCATGGTAAAGGGGAGCTGAGATCACGGTGCTGCAGGTGCGAAGGCAGGAGGAGGCCAGTGGCCAGCTGGGCTGCAGTGAGGAAATGGGTTTAACAGCCTAGACACGATGAGAGGGGAGGGTTTTACATTTGCACATTCCAGTCTCGCTGGATTGTAAGTGGCAGTGCTCCTCCCAAAGCATGAACAGTTCATGACCCACACTCTTTCTGGTCCACCTGTGCTGGAATAATGAAGCTAGAATAATAGGCTGACATAAGGTTCTCTACCTTCTTCTGCTCTAGCTGCAGTTTAAATCAGTTTAAATTTAAATGTGGTTTAAATTTCTACCCACCTTGGTAAAACCCAGAACCATCAGTGCCTCTGACCTGTCCCATACAAAACCCTTCCTTGTTTCTGGTGACACCACTGTGAAACACGTTTTGGATGGTTCTCTACCATGGGAGAGTCTATCTTGCTCAAAATGAGGCACTGGGCTCTTTTCCCTGTCTGTCACAGCTTTCAGGCTAATGGGATGTTCCAAGTGGGGACAGCAGGAGGAAGCAAGCACACTGCATGCAGGCAGCCTCTAGCAGGTGTTGGGAACCATACTTGGACAAAACAAATTAAAACAGGGGAAAAAAACCAGTTTCACAGTCAGGGGGAGGGAAAAACTACTCAAGAAGGGATGGGGATCACAAGTAGCTTCTCTTGCTTCTCTAGAACTCTTGGCTGCACGCGGAGAACACTGAAAATAGGAAAGAGTCCTTCCCTCCATAGTAAAGTTTTATGCAAAGGGAATTGCTTTGAAGGAAAGGGCTCCTGAACTTCCCAGAAGGAAATTCATTATTTCAAGTTTTTACAGCAGAGGTGACAGGCTTGGGTAGTTTGGCTGCATTGAGAAACAACCCCAGCTTTCTGAGTGGAACTGACTCTCTGACTTCTGGGGATGGTGTCACTACCCCAGTGATGGCTCCAGCATTTGACACTCTCCCCAGATCCCAGGAAAGCAGAGATGAGCCTGGACAGCTCTTAAGAGCAGCCAAAGTCCAGTCTGCATGGACAAGGACTGGAAGAATCATCTCTGTTGAACCCCAACTTGCCATGTACATCCTCAGGTGTTTTAGATCGGGAAATACTGAACAACAAATAATTCCTCCCTGTTTGGCTACATCTTTGACCTCTGCAAATGGAAGGTTAAAAACCATCAGGAAGCTAAAATGAAAGGCTTTGAACTCCTAGCCCTCTGGATCTCAGCTTGATGTTTGGGAGAAATCAAAAGCCTCAATTCAAACGCCTGGGAATGGGGCTGAGCTTTGATTGAAAGATCCTAATTTTGATAAGCCCTCAGTAGGTGTGTGAGGGTTTGGGTGGTTTGGGGGGGAACACAGGGGGATTTAGGTGGAGGTCAGTGTTTAGGTGAATATTGAGACTGTATTAAACAAAAATTCTGAGCCAAATGACTGGCAGTGACAGCAGCAACATACCCCGAGCAGGAGAAGAGGTGAGCGTGGAGGTCAAGTACCAGAACAGGGAGTTTTTATTTCCCAAAAACAAACCGCTCTTTTGTGCCTGTGCTTCAAAGAAGATGTCACCAGATTGTGAGAGCTCTTCACCTGCCACATCCCTCTCATTACTGGAATGAAATAAATGGCAACAGCATGAAAACAGCAACTCAAGCAGTGGAACAACAGGTAGACAGAGAGAAAAAGGGGAGGGGGAAAACAGGGTGCAGATGCAGGTCTTGACAGGGTGGAGAATTAGGGCAATTACAGTTTCGGAGGAAATGCCAGGAATACAGCACAGCCTAATTTCCCCAATTAAGTCTTCTGCACTTGAGCTGCTTTGTGTGAAGGGCTCTTAAGGTTTCAAACAGGAGGGAAAAAAAAAAAAAGACTCAACATTTGTTTTTCCCTCAGTGTAGAAATGGGGACGTGTTGAGGGAAAATGTCTGGCTAAAACACAAGATGCTGCTGTTACATCTTCCTTTCAGGAGATAAGGAGGTGTGCCACAAATTCAATTTGCAGAGGTTTTTATAGGAGCCACGGAGATATCAAAGACCAGCACGTTCAATACCACACTGACTTTTCCTGCACGCAGAGCACACCAGACAGGCACAGAGACACTTCACCCACACACCCACACTGAGCCATTCCCTCTCCTGCCCTCATTCCAACCCTACTGCAACTCAGGGAAAATCTGGTTCCTCTGCCCCCAAACCCCCAGGCAGGGCAGTTGTGAGGCACCATGGCATGAGCCATCCACACCTTACAGAGCATACATGTGTCATCTAGGGAGAATTATGGTATTAACAAGGAAAGGAATAACAAATCAGGGGTTGGTGTGATGGGATACGTGGGATAAACAGATGTTGAGAAGGGCATGTAATATTTTCAGACACAGGCTCTTGCACATGGCAAGACTGTGGCTCTGCCTGGCTGGCACATCTGTTTCAGTCACATCTCCAGGTCACTATGAGATTCTTTGCCCTTGCTCATGTAGGTCTGACGAAGCAAGATGTGTTTCCAGAGTTCCACCTAAGACAGGAGAAAATTGAAGCACTGTTCACCTCTAAGTCCTCTTCCTAATGGAACGTGTATTCACAGATGTGAAACCTTCCCAAAACCCGAGCAGAAAGGATGGAGAGAGAGCAGCATGTCACATTTTCCACCTCAGAGAAGGGGTGGAAGAGGAAAAAGGCGGTGCACAGATGCATCTGCACGGCACTGAGGGGCTGGGAGTGGTGCTGGTGTTGGAAGCTGAACGTGACACACACATCAAACGGGAGATCCCACACAACAGCCAGCATGGCCAGGGACTGAGCTGGCTCTCCCCCATCCATCAGCACTGAACTGAGCCTGAGGACACTGTCTGGGTGCAGAGCCTGGCTCATTATCTCTCCAGAGCTGACTTACAGCCAGTGTACACCAGGTCTACCATAAAACCTGAGAGTGGCAGCTTATTTTCCCTCCCAAAGTGAGGCAGTACCATAACCCAGCTAGAAATTCAGAGGGAGTTTTCCTCCCCTGTGCCTTGTTGGCCCTCTGCAGAGAGTCCAGAGCTGGTGAACAGAGCACCAGTGATGGTGTGATTATTTTGGAGCCCTCTGTCAAGAAGACTGTGGGTCAGACTAAATCTGGTTTCAATGCAAGGCTTGTCTGTTAGTGTTATCTACCATGCTGGATGAGCCTCCAAAGGAGCATGACCCAGGCAGCTGCTAAATCTCAGTGATCTATTGCACACATGGAAACTTCACTGGAAAAATAACTGGCTATATCCATGAGAAAGGAACCAATCTTGAACTGCAGAGGAAAAGAACTAAAGTAAGGGATGGTCTAGACAGGAGATTGTCGTCAGAAAAGCAACCTTACAATGGGTACTGAAAAGTATCAAGAATATGGGGGTTTTGCTGGCCATTTTAAAGAAATGAAATGTTTGCACAGTAAACCTTCATGCTTCAGAGGAGGAGGCATCCCAGACTTTTTAAGGAACACTGACCTAAGGCCAAAGTCATAGCAGAAATGTTTTGGTTCTGATGTTCTAAGGGTGTGAGAGCCAAGGTTCATGGGAAGAGGTATTAATCTTTTATTAAACCAACTGATACAACAGAAAATGACAATAAAAAAAGAACTCAGAGAGGGTTTGTGCGCCTAAAATTCATTCTTTCTCCCCCTTCCAACAATATCATGTGTTCTATTAAAATTTATTACTTCTTCCTGCAAACCTTGTCTCTCCCAAATCCAAACAATGCTCCAGAGTGGTGAGGACACAGAAACAGGGAGCATTTTTGTCGTTATGTTTATCTCTGTGTTGCTAGAAATAAAAAAAAGCAAAACAAAACAAAACAAAACAAAACAAAACAAAACAAAACAAAACAAAACATTTCAAGTCCCATATGTGTCTTTTTTTTTGACAAGCAGGTGTGCTCTGCATGATGAAATGACCAGGAGGACACTCGGGACTGACCTCTGGGAAAGGATGAAGCTAAATCCCCAAGAGGTTTCAAGCCCAGTCCAGGATTTGGAGCAGGATGCCAGAAGAGTAGGAGAGAGGAAATACGGACAGGGGTATGTCTTCATGAGGTTTAATGTCTACATAAATCCTGCCTCTATTTGGCATGTGTCTTCACTGCTGATGTCCCACCCATGTCAGAAAATCACCTTGGGAGTTATTAAGGAGTCTTGACTACAATTTAAGACTGTGTTGTCATCTAAAGATGAAGAAATACTGCCCTTTCCCTGGACGTGATTTTGGTTTGGAACTGAATTACACATTTTGGGGGACAAATGGAAAATTATCTGGCTATTACTGGAGCTTGGGTGGGTCCAGAGCCACAGAGGGGCTCTTGGAGCAACCCAGCCCCAGGGTGTGCAGGGTGCAAGAGCAGCTGGGGGTTCTGATCTCAGCCCTGGTGATGCCCCCAGCTCTGACACTCCCCCGCAGCCACCGTGACATCCTCCAGGACAGCACTGGGCAGGCACTCTGCCTCACTTGCTGCAGTCTCCATGCCACCCTCATCTTGGCTGAGGCACAATGTCCCTGACCTGCAGCGTCCCACCACCTGCTGTCACAGTCCTGAGTCATACCTAAAAAAAATCGCCTACTCACACAGTTTTTTAGAGAAAACAACAAGGAAAATGAAATCCGCCCAAACCTTTCCTCTCCAATGTGGATATATTCCGTCCCGCCTTCCCACAGAGACCCACACCAAAGATTGCACAGCACGTTACACAACACAGCACAGAAATGCTTCTTCAGCAACCCCGCCTTCCCTCTTCACACAGAAGCTGGGCTACTTCTCCCTGTCTCCCCAGTTCCTCCACTTTCCTCTGCTTTTCCTCCACTCAGATGCTGTTCCACCTCTCCCCACCACTTCCACCTCCACAACCATTTTCTCTCCATCCTGCCTTCTTGAAAGGAGGTTAAAAGGCAACAGCTGACGGGATCCCTTCTGTGATGCGGGAGGAAAAGGATGCATCTGTCTTCAGGCAGAGCATGGAGAGCTTGCAGAGAGGGGGAACGAGCCTCTCTGCAGCTTTTGTTACGCAAATGTTTGTTTTCTGTATCCAAATGTGTAACAGAAAATTAAGCAGTTCACCTTTGTTAAAGCAATTCCGCATCCCACAAATGCAGGAGCCAGATGGTGTACTTTCTTTGTCTTAAAAGATTAAAAAATGGGAAAGAAAGGAAATGGCTAGGAACTAATCCTCAGCCTGGAACACGGTAATATATCCACACACCCAGTTATCCAGGCTTGTGGGGCCTGGGCAGGAGCAAACACAGGCACCCAGCAAACTGAAGCGAGTCTGCTTGCAGAGAGCTCCAGTCCTGTCACTTTGTGTCAGCTTGAGGGTGGGATTTTTCCCTGTGTTTCCATGAAATGACAAATTACAGCTTCTCCCAGGGCTGCAGCTTGGACACACCAAGCAGTGTTTTCTAGAACCAACTGAAGCAGAACTTTGCTCCAGGTCCCACTGCTGGCAATGGCAGGCTGTCCAAAGGGAAGAGCTGCCATGCATGAACACGGGGAAATAGGCTCGGGAACTTCACCAGGCAGGTCACAGATGTGACCAGAGACAGCACTGAGGAATTTAAAAGTTCAGCTCCTCGTAGGTGAGACCCAGGAGCAGTTTGATTCTCCCATTTGAGCTTCTTTGCTCAGATTCTGGGAGGAGTGTGGTTGGACTGTGGCTGGAGGAGGGATGAAGGACACCTGGCCCCTGGAATTCTGCTCTTTGCTGGCCTGGGTAGACTTCCCAGCTCTGTCACCAATTCCTGCTTTGGCCTTGGGCAAGTGATGTAAACCCTCTGCCCCTCATGCCACCAGTGTGAATATCGGCAATCAGAACCTGATTTTGCTAGAAATCTTTGGACTTTAACAGAGATAATGCCCCCATGAATTAACTTTGTGATCAAAAGTTTTAAACATATTGAAAATAAGTGAAAACAAAAAAAGGAAAATCAACTAAGAACAAAAGGTTGTGCTGGTCTGAAAGTCAGTTCCTGCTCTGGTAAGTAGGTGATAACTACTTAGCACTTTAGTCACGCCTGGCAATTTGTGTATGCAGAGAAAAGTCCACCAAAGAGCCTTACAACACTGCGTGAGACAGCACGGAGCAGTCCTCAGCAAAGCACTTCGCACAGACAGCATGAGGGCTACAGGACACCACCACAGAGAAGACGAAAAATCCCACGACAACAAACTGGCCTGTGGAGATCATCTCAGCTCTCCTAGCCTTCACGTGTCACCAGCAGCAATTTCTCCCCTTGCACAGAGAGCTCTTGGTGCTGCAGGAGCGCAAGCTCGGCTGGGATTGTCTCCAGCAGTGTGACACTGCCTGTGGTTGGGGCAGGATTAACAGGGCTGAAGGGAAGAAGGCAGGCAAGAACGTGGGTGATCACATGTGCTGCTCCTCATCCTCCCCTGGGCTTTTCTCTTTCCTACTCACTCCTTCCTGAAGTTTCAGCAGCAATGGGACCACATCACCTCTCTTTCCTCATCACTGCCCAGTAAGTGCACTGAGACCTTTTCCCAGCATGGGCTTTTCTGCTGTGCAGTGAATGTTGGTTCCCTCACTGGTAATCAAATCCAGTGGCAATCCAATGTTCTGGCCTGGGAGAGGTGGTATGTCTCAGCACAAATCTGATCACATTTTCCCTCCTCCCCAATACAGTAACTGCACTTGGCAGCTGTCTATCACATAATGAAAACTTCCTGAATTGCATCGAGAAAACAGGTCACTCCTTTCTGGGTAGCTGGGAGAAATCATCCTCAAAGCCAAACATCCATGTTGTAAGCAGAAATAAACCAGTCTTAGTGCAAGCATCAGGCTAGAAACCACGGCTCCTTAGCCTGACAAGCCCTTCCCTCCTGGTGGGTGGTCCAGAGACAAACTCCTGTTCCAGTGTGCTCCAAGCACTTTGCACATCACATTTCTCCTGTAGCTGGGAAGGGACACACGCCGTTCCCCCAGGGAGGCTGCCATCCCGGGCAGGCAGGACAGTGCAGACAGGTACAGAGGGAGTGTGCAAGACAAGGGGACAGTGTGAGCACAAATCACAGGAGAAAAAACTGGAAAGGCATTCCTGGCTCATTGAGTCTTTCCCCGGAGATGAGTACAGGATTAGCCTCTGCACTAAACCCAGGCGTTTTTATCTAGTTGCTTCCTGAAGTTTTTTAATGACAGGCTCTCAGCAACCTACCCCTGGCAAATTATTCCATTGTCTAAATGATGATCCTGCTGGAAAAAAAGTGTTCTGAGGTCAAACCTAAATTGACTATTATTTCCTCTTCCATATTTTATGCACTTATAAGTCAGTCTTTCAGCTGCCTTCTCTCTAGGTCCCTGTATTAAGTTTCTTTAATCCAACACCAGGGGTCACAGCCCGTAGTATTTATCATCTCTTTGGATTACCTTTGTCAATGTCTTCAAAAAACAAGGAATAAAAATAGGCAGTAAGGATGGAATGACTTCAGAGCCATCCAAAAGCGTGTGACTGTGTGCTGGGGCGTCACAGAGTCTATGTGTAGGCATCTGCATGGGTGTCTGAACTACAAGCATGGCCAGGACTGAACAGGATTAAGGACAGTGGTTTAGGGATGCCTGATCAACTTCTGCACACGTTTCAATGAGGGAAAAAGCAAGCAAGTGAGCTCAAGGGCTCCAAGAACTGATTCACTGCAACATTTCCTATCTCCCTTTGCTCTGAGCATCAGATTGCCACTGCAGCTGCCTTACCCTGTAGTAATCAGTGCTGTAGACGTCTCTTGACATCCCAAAGTCTCCAATCTTCACCAGCAGGTTGGCTCCGACCAAGCAGTTCCTGGTGGCCAGGTCTCTGTGGACAAAGTGCTGGGAGGCAAGGTACACCATTCCAGAGGCGATCTGGCTAGCGATGTGGAGCATCTGGGATAGCCCTAGCTCCCCTTTGGCTTGTCGAGGCTGCCCATCCACCAGGATCATAGCATCTGGGCCATGTGCCCTGTAGGGAGAAAGAAGCAAAAAGGACAGAGTTGGGTCTCAGAAGTGACCAGGAGACAGGAATCCCACACAGTCACTGCTCTTGCTGGATGGGGACCAGCCCCCAGCTCTGCACTGCGAGGACAGACACAGCTCCAGTAGAAAGGAAGAGACAAAGGCTTAAGAAAACAGGAGGTTGAGGAACATTTGCTGGGTGAGTGGGTGCCATACATCCTTATCCTGTCCTGTCTACTGCACACAACCTCTTACAGCCACAGATGGACACACACTGCCAGGACAGAGGGACCACTGGCTTGAGGCAACCTGGACACTCTTCTCTGGCAAGACCTCTGCAAAACTAATGAGCCTCCACATATTTAACTTTTGCTCCATTTAATTCTTATACCACTGAAAACGCCCCAAAGGCAGAGATATCACCCCCTTTTCTTCCACAGCTGCCATATTTCTTCTACCTAATCTCTTTATCAGTCCCAAACAGCCTCCTCTCTTTTCTCCATATCTCCAACAAACCACCCCCTGATCGATATCAATACAGCCAGAGATCACAGAAAATGTTTCAGAGGAAACACTAGCAGCTTCATCCCTGTAAAATCCCTTTTGTGTCCTGAGCTATCCCAGAACTAACACAGGTACTGTGAAGAGTGACAGCACGAGCCTGGGTACAAAGTTTAGCCCTGGATGTCAGCAGGTGCAGAGAAAACACCGAGGGCAACAGAAGGAAATATTTTGCTGAACCAAGTGCATTGTAAATGCAGGACTTTAGGTCAGTTTTATTCCTGTCCTGTCCCTTTTTTGTCCCCTTCCTTGCTGTGTGCCAAGCTTTTCTGTCGTGCTCCCTCTGTGATGCTTCTTCCCCTGGCAGAGCTCACCCTGTGGTAACCTGTGTGAAGGTGGAATAACAAAAGCCCTCATATTTAGGGAAATGCAAGAGATGTTGCTGTGACCTTCCTCCTTGTGACTAACACACGGCACAGCAAATCCTCTGAGGCTTTCATACTGCTCTCTTTGAGATGATTCTTGGTGTGTCCTATATAGTGTGCACACGTCTCTCTCTCCCTTTCTCCATCCCAAATGGTTATAATCCAGAAGAAAGAAGAATCAGCACATTTCTGAGACGAACAGCAAGGATATTAGTATATTTAATTATGTAAAGAAGGGTATAGAGAATATGAGAAGGGTATGCCCACCTTTTCTTGGGGAAAGGAGTTTAAACAGAGAGGCCATAAAATTGGGTGGATTCCCTGTTAAAGAACATTTGGAGTTTTTCTGCGTTATGAATTGATGGAGGCTTTGGGGGAAAAAAAATCACCATTCTGTCTTCCTTGTCTGAAATTCCTCTTCTGTCCCAAGACAGTCTCACTGTGGTGCTGCCTCACAGGAAGGTGAACACCAGAACTCTGCAACTTTTCCAACCAAGCCTATTGCCTGTCTGAGCTAACAGCAAAGGCAACAACTTCCTACAAACTGCAGAGAGGGTCTGTAATGGCAACGTGCTGTTATCCCTGCTTCAAAATGGCTGCTGACCCAGACAAAGCTGGAAAACCAGTGACCAAAGGAAACGGGGAAGCGATGGACATTCCTTTTGGGGGAAGGGGGATGTGGTCACTGCAGACCCCCAGGCAGTGCAGGGGTTGTGCCAGGAACATCCAGCCTTGGCCCCCACCCAGCCTGCGGGCAGACTCCTGTGCACCCCAACCCTAGGGATGCTCCCTGAAGGCCGTGCCAGTATTTCTCCATGCCAAGGCCTTTTCTATCAGTATTTTTGGAGGCAGGGCACCACCATTGCAGCCTGCCCTGTTGTTACAGGGTCTGTTGTGGCACCACCAGCGTGGTGGCCCTGGCAGGCATGAGGAGCCATGCCAGCACACGCCATCGCTAACCCAGTTGGTACGTGCTGATCCTGGTGCTTCCCCTTGCCACACCAGCTAATGTTTCAGGCCACTAAAACTCTCTGTTCTCTGGGAAGCACACAAAGGTCTAACAACACCGAGGGGAATTTATTTATTGTGCTTTTCTCTCGGAAACTGGGTCTAAAGTGAGCCTCTTCCATTTTACTGCTTTTCCAATTTCTGCAGTTAAACTGGGAAAAGTCCATCTGAGTGTCTCTTACAGACTCCCAGTGTTCCTGGCTTCCAGTGTCCGGGAGTCACTGTCTCCTGCTGTGGGCTGGGTGAATTATTCCACGATAAAAACTGCTGCTTGCTGAGGGATTACAAGCAACTCTGCATCACCAACCCTCCCTGAACCCTTGCAGCCCCCACTCCCCTCCAGCAGACACCTTACCTAAGCCCAAACTCTCTTTCCATATGACCCCTTGGCCATTTTGGGTGCCTGTTTGCAGGGTCTAAGCTCCTTTAGTCCCCAAAGTCATCTTCCTTCGGGACACAAAGGGTTTTCACTGCCTACCACATTCCAGCATGCCGGGAAAGGAGCGCATAGCTGCTTTTTCCAAGGCTGAACAGGAAGGAGAAGCTGGCAGCTAAACGCAGCTGGAAGATGAGAAGCTGCAATCCCAGGGACCACACACCTGGAAAAGTTTCTTTTCCTTCATAAAGGCCAAAGATAATACAACAAGTTTTCTTTTCCAGAGAGACGGGAGGTGAATTTCGCTGGGCATGAGTGTTTCTCGGACGTGTCCCAAGAAAGGGTTGGGACATGGGAGTGAGGGGTCCATGGCTCCAGCATGGTATCAGCCTTAGGAACACACTGCTGGGCAAAGCAATTCCATCAGGAGCTGGCAGTGGGCACAAGACACCTTTCTGAGATGGTGAGCGAGCCTGTTTTGCACTATATTCTTTGGGAGGTCAACTAGAGCAGTGAGAGAGGCTGTTCCTCAGCTCTAATATCTGACTCCTCTAAGGGAATAAGGTTGCTAGTTCTGCCAGGAAAAACGATGGGTCAATTTTGAGTTTTTCTTTGTGAAGCACTTGAAGAACAGCATTTCTAACTCTCTTTTTCAGACTGTCTGCCTTCAGTCACAAGGCTGAGGCACTGTCCTTAACACTGCATCACCAGTCTGGGCTAAAACACCCTTTCAGCCCAGCTCATGGTTTCATGCTGGTGGCAGAAACTGTGTTGGTAGAAAAATACTCACTGAGCATATCCCAACCCCAGATCTAGACCTGCCGTGCACATGAATTCTTGTTCCTCCTGCAATCATATTCACACTTAGCAGTCAAAACAGGAAAATATCAAGGGTCCAATTTTCTAAATATTGGGAAATAAAACTACTAATTATTTCAAGAGGTAAGTACCACTCCACTTGCACGCAGGTTTCAGAGTGGAATTTCTGTTTTGTGGCAAAAGAACACCATAAACATCCTCCCACAGCTGCTCCCTGGCCCTTGCTGCCGGTGGATACAGAGCACACAAATTATCTGCCTCAGGCTGATGAAAGGGTTGAATGATGATGGGGGGCACTGGGGGCTCTGGAAATTTGCATCTCTCTAGAGACAGGGAAGGTAATTACAGCACTTCTTCAGGCCTTGCCTGACTCCATGAATAGCCTGGTGCCACAGGTTAGGGACCAGGGATCAGGGATGGACCCCACAGGTGCTGCCTGAGACTCCTACAGCATTCCTCAGGTCTTTTCTGGATGCAGGAATGAGAACCAGTGACCAGTAAAGGCCCAGGATACAAACCAGATCAAGAACACCAACAAACTTCTCAAAGGAATATTTTGGTTCTCGTGCTGTTGAAGCAGGAGCTCAGTGACTGAGGGGGTGAGGGCAAAAGGCCTTCCTGCTCCAGTAGGACGTGGCTTTGGGGGGTGTACAGCACTCAGAGCTGCTGACAGCTGTGCCTTCGTGTCCTTCCATCCCCACAGGACAGAGAAGGATCAAAGCCACGCTTCCTGCAGCTTCAAACTTGCTGAGGTGGGAGAAGAAAACCCTGGTTTCCACAGCTTCTGAGACCACCTAAGAGGAAATGTCGAGACAGGGCTAATAAAGCCCTAAATCTGCTGAGGACCATCATCTCCTCCAAGCTGGAGGAACACCCATCTCTCACTACTCAGCCCACTGAATAACGATGCCATCGGTGCACCACTGAGCTAGAACAAGTTCCATCGAGGTTGTGGGGCAGCCCCACAGCACCTCCTGTGCCCTCATCCCCACATACCTCAGGAACTTGTTGAGGTCACCGTGCTTCATGTACTCGAAGACCATGATGAGCGGGTCGCCGTCACCGCACACGCCGTAGAACTTGACGATGTGCTCGTGCTGCAGGTTGGTGAGCAGCTCTGCCTCCCGCTGGAAATCCTTGCGGGCTGCCAACGTGGGGTCTTTCAGAGCCTGGAATAAGGGATGCAGACACGCACAGAGTGGGCTCAGGTGGGGCAAAAGCCGCAACAAAGGGGTCACAGCATCTCAGAGGAGCTGGTGAGGAAAGGAAGGGAGAGGAACCACTGGCCCAGTTGTACTGGGAGGGCTGGTGGCATCACATTAGTGTTTCGTTCCTGTAGTTACTGTCCCAGTGGGTTCCCCAACTCATTTCCTAGGCAGCAGCAAACATGCCTCAGAGGGTAATAGCTTCCAATTATTCCCAGCTTGGGCAGAATTTATACTGGTGACCTAGGGGTGAATGGCTTCATATCTCATTATTATTAAATTCCTGAGCCAGACAGTCCTTGCTATCTGTCTTTTATTTTGAAATAGCTGACTACACTGCCTTTATTCAGAAGATGGATTTGCCCGGCTGTGCAGTTATTGTGTGGATTTTTCAAACCGCCTCTGAAGAAGGACACTGTCAAGTCTTTTCTCATAATTTTTAAAATCCTGTTTTTATTCCCTGCTGTTTATAACAGCTCCCCTGGCAGACTGATGCTGAAATCAGTATCCTTATTGAGAATATCTCATCTCCCACAATTTGAGAATGCCACTTTGCCATTGCAAGGCAGCTTGCAGGTGACGTGGACCAGCCTGACATTGCAGAGTCGCCATGAAGATGTTGCTGTGGCTGCAGCTGATGATAAGGGAGGATTCTCCAGGGCTGGGTTCTGGCTTGTCCGTGCACTATTGTGCAGCTGCATTGGAGAGTTAGTTTGAAAGCAGCTTGTTGTCATGTCAGGTATCAAGGGAGGGAACTTGATAGAAGAGCTTAAGTCCAGACCATTAGACAAGATGAAATGGCCACAAGAATCAGCACAGTCTTTGCAAACATGTAGGAAAATGAAGAGGCTGGTTTTGAGTTGCTGGTTCTCAGTCACATTCTCCACATCCTCCTCATGCCAGGACTATTTAGGACCAGTTCTGGCTTTAATTGTGCAGCCTAACAGGAGCTGAAAGGCACCCAAGGAAACTTGTTCCACTTGTCCTGTGTTGGTCTGACATGCACCAGTTCCCCTTTAGAGGTGGGGGACACTGGGTAGCTCCCCCTTACCTACACGAAAATACACCTGCCCCCTTTCCCCGTGCCTTGAATCTCCCCATGCACACAGCAGGGTGGCCTGAGCAGCTGCAGGCTACAATTTATGTGCAAGAAGGGATGTTAAACATCAGGAAGCTGTGCCTGGAGGACAAGGCCCAGCACTCTGTTACTGCACCTGGGCTGGCCCATGGAGCTGCAGGCTGTAGAGACTCCTCCAGAGAAGGTGCTTTTCCCCTCGGAGCAGATCTGCTGTGAGGCTTTTCCCCAGGCCTTAGGACACTGCCTCATCTGATTCTGCCCCCAAACTGCTAGTCACATGGCATAAATCTATTTCAATTCTTTGCCCTTTGGGTTAGCTTGACTAGAGATATTTAGATGAATGTTAGTTACATGGTGCAGATGGCAAAGCATCCAACCTTATCTCAGGCACCCAATTACTTTTAGTCATTTAATATCTTCATAACGTTGATGCCACCCTATTTTTCTGCAGGAAAATGGTTCCTTCTTCCATCACTCTTTTCTCCCCTTTTTCCTGTAGTTGCAAATAATATTTCAAGCTGCGGTGAGTTTAGGTTTCATCTCCTTCACACACAATCATTTCTATAAGGTGTTAAGATTGCAAGTTTGTTGATATCACACACCAAAAAAAGTTATTAACTCCCTCCCCATTACTAAGGTTGCACAGCCAAGCATTTAGAAATGAGGGCAACAGGAGCTGGAAGGGATAGAAGAGAGAAAGACCAGGACCAAAGAAAGAGAAGGGATGTCTCAGTAAAACCAGTGGAATGCCTCTCCCAGGAAGGTTTGGGGTGTATTTTTTTGTGCCTCCATCACACAATTCCTCTATAATTTCTGGCAAGTCCCTGAGCATCTGCAGGTTGCAGCTGTCATCATGAAGTGCCACTTGTTCCAGTATTACCTGGAAAATCCCCTCATATGCGGCATCAGGGCCAGGTCTCCACAAGCACCAGGTGTTTATTGCTGCAGCAGGGCTCACTCTGAGTCAGGTACCTGCTGTCCACGGGGCTGGAAAGAGAGGTCAGTAACTCCATCTTCCACCTAAAGCAGATCTCTTCAGCTCAGTTTTCCTGCTTCTGCATCTGGCCTCTGCAAAAGGGGATGATACAGCCCCAGTAACTTGCTGGGAGGCTGTGAAAAGGGGTACACTCACACCTCGGGAGGTTCCAGCGCAGGAGTGATCACCACAACGGAGCAGCCACAGAGAAATGAAAAGTAGATGTTCAGAGGACATGCCCTGAATACAGCCCCTCCAGCTTTTCTAGTACTTGACTTTGTCACCTTAACACTCTCCTGGGTAGAGTGTTTGTGCCTTTCTTAGGATGCTTTTAGAAGCAAGCTGAATAAAACAGGAAGCTTGTCCATGCCTTCACATCAAAACTCAGCTTGTCTGCAGGGCTGCAGCCTTTAGATCTGCTAAAAATCTGAGTCCATTTAAGCGATTGAGTAACACAGCCACTTCCTTCGGCCCTGGGAGAGAGTCCCTGAGAGCAGGGCAGAGGAAGGCTCTGGGCTGTGGACTCAGCTGCCCTTAACCAGCGTGTCTTGCTGCTGCCCTGAGCTGCAGTGACTGGGGAGGTAGTTCTCAGCCTCAGCTGGGGACAAGAGATCTTCAGGAATTGCAGCCAAATCTCAGCTTAATATGTAAAGCCTTTGTTCCTGTTTTTTCCTTTTTTTTCCCCCTCAGACTTATAATGTGGCCCAAATTAGAGGGATTTTTTTCCCTGCCACTCCCAGAGCTGGCAAGAAGCCAGATTCCAGGGCCCTGCTCCAGAGCTGGAGCTGTATGATCTTGGAGGATGAAAGGCACTCTGGAGATGTAAGCTCATAGTAGCAATTACCAGAAACAAGTTCGGATGCTGTTTCTGCCTACGTGCAAATGAAACTCAGAAGAGACTCGGGAGCCAGGCTTGCTGAGGGGTGGCTGACACTGACAGGCAGGTACCAGCCCTATAATCAAACAATTAATCATGTGGGTGTCTTCGTGTCCTCGGCTTTAACCGGTCTCAGAGGTGAAAGGTGCAATCTTGCACTTCACTGTGGGAGCAAAAGGGGACATCTGAGCTAAAAAAAAAGGGCTTGAGCTGCCAGTGATTAGAACAAGCCACAAGTAACTGGATGCCTCCAGCATTTTGGAGAGAGTGCTGGAACCTTTCTCCCCGTAGAGCGTCGGTTCAAACGCAGACCTTGTTCCAAGGAGATTGAAGGCATCGGTTAAATCCAGGGGATTAAACTGTGTCTCTGCCAACTGGTGCCACTTGAGAGGAGAGCACAGTTCTGCACTGAGCATTCTCCTCTGCCCAGAGCCACACTGATGGGGCACAGCTCCCACGAGGAATATCACAAGGATGCAAGCAGCGCAGCACAAGCCAAGCTGAACTTTTATTGGCTTAAAATACCCAAAACAGGAGCGACCTGTGGCTAGGCAAGCAGGAGCAGAGTGGAGCCGAGCCGAGTTGCTTTGCCCATCTTGCAGCAAATTGATCCCAGAAAATTGGCTCATGGTGCTCAGCTTTCATTGCTCATTTTTGCTGAGGCCTTTTTATGTTTCAGCTTCTGCGCGTTACACAAAAAGATAAAATCCAGAAGGAGCAGGGCCCCAGTGCCTGGTGGAGGGAGGTGGATCCACACTGCGCTGCTGCAGCTGCACAGGAGCTCACGGCTTCCAGACCAGCCTCTCCTCCCTGTCTGTCTGCTGGCCGTGTCAGCAGGAAGGGAGGCTCTGGCATCGGTGAGAACAGACAACCTTGAAGCGAAACACTGAAACTTTGTGTGACTAAGTGGATTTACCACAATCTCCAGCATCAGAAAAACCTCCACCCATGATCTCCAGCCCTCCCCTGCTTCCCTTTCCCACGCAGGCTCCTTGCTTCACTGGCCAGCCCCTGCCCTGCTCTCTGCCATTCGCCCTTGGGATTTACCTTCACTGCCACCAGCATTTTGTCGTTGGTGGGGCTGAGGTTGTAACACTCGGCCAAGAACACCTTCCCAAAGGCACCTTCTCCCAGCTCCCTCTTCAAAACGATGTCTCTCCTCTTAATGTGCTGGACATCTGTTGGAGGGAGGGGAGGAAGAGGGAGAGGGTTGAGGGAAGAATGAATCAGGGTTAATTCAGGGAATGGAAAACAACTAATTCAATTTTCTTGCAAGCTGCAAGGGAACTTAAATCACTTCACAAAAATATCTATGGGGATCTTTTTACCCACCCACAGAACGCAGCCATCTCTGGGATGGAGTTAGTCTCATGCAAAACATCTGCCAGGAAAGTACTTGAGGTTTATCAGTTCTCATGACAAGCTCATGGCAAGCTTGCCCCCAGGGAGAGGAACCTTCGGGGCAAATTCTGCTACAAAGACATGAATCTCTTTGAAATGATCCTGGAAATAATCCATTTCCTGTGAGGTGTAGCAAAGGTCATATCCTTCCGATGAAAGGCCAGGTGAGATTAGAAGGTCCTGTTGAGTTTTGCATTTCAACGGGGATTAGTTTAAACCCAAAAGCGACAGATTTTTGAGGCTGAAACTTGGCAAGTCAAAGCATTCCCAGGAGGAAGAGGACCAGTGACCCCATGCTCCTTAAGGCATGAGCAGGAGCTGGCTGGAAGTGCCGAGCACTGCCCCGCAGCAGGACCCTGTCCCGGCAGCCTTCCCCTACACGACTGTTCCCTCAGAAAGGTCATCCCGGGATACCATCACTGGCACAATAGATGAACTGAACCCATTAGTTTCAATGATCCTTTCCACTGACATTTAGAACAGCGAGAACTGACAGAGAATAGCAACCAAGGATTCAGGAAGAATCAGAGGAGCAGTAGCTTTTAATTTACCAGAGGTACAGAGGACAATGAAAATTGTATTGCTCAGCTAGCAGGTCATTCCTAAGGGCTAAATCTGTCCGGATACCCACAGGGGCAGGCAAGTGACTATGGGATATCCACTGACCCTGTGTCATGATTAAATGCCACTGGTGGCTGGGAGAATTTGCTTTCTCCTGAGGACAACACTGAGGCACAGCTGCCAAACCTCTAAGCACCTTTCTGGCATCACAGCACCCCTACAACTCCTCAGCAATACAAAAAGGGGTTTTTTAATGCCTGGAATGAACTGTGGAAGCAGTTAGGGATGCACAGCCACCACAGCATTTTCTGGAGGCACAGCATCCAAAACTTCATCTCTGCAAACTGTCCTTCAGTGGAGATTTCCATTTCCCTCGAGAACTGTGGCAGCACACACCACTCCCAGCTTCAGCCTGATGGTCATGGCAGGCCAGTGGAGAGCTGTGCACTCTTCTCCAGTGCTCAGTGAGCAAAAGCTGATGTATGAGAGGTCTCCTCAAGCAGAGGCATTACGTGGGACAGTGCCCTCTTTCCACCACCCTGTGACGTTCATAACCCTGAATCTGTTTGCTCATAAACTGGACCACATTTGAGCCTTTTCCTTGTGCTGCAGGAGCTGTAAAGGTATGCACCCCTTGGATTAGGTGCATTTCCCTTGGGGCACTGCATCTGAAGGAGGTGGAAGTGACTAACTCTGTGTTTCAGACTGACTGCAGGGACACATCACTGACACTGATCAAAATCTGCCACCAGCTCCTGCCACCCAGGCCCTCGAATCAACCTGAGGGGTCACGTGCCCCACAGCAATACAGGTACCACTTAATGCATCAAAAGTCCAATGCAAGACAAGCATCCTAATGGCTTTCATGCAATTAAGCTTTTTAATTAGGAGCTCTGAGGCAGGTTTATGGAGCTGCCGTCTCTGGGCCCTCGGCTTGCTTGGGCAGACGGATGCTGCAAGATTGCACAAGCAATGGGCCTTGTAATGAAAGACACCTCTCTGGGAATTCCCATTGACCTTTCTTAATTGTTCAATAGGCTGAAAACTGTTTCTTACCGGTATTAATATTATTAGTAACATTAAGGCACAGGTTGGTAGGCACATCCAAAATGACTTTGGTTTTAATCCTGCAGTGACAGCCAGGGAGAACAAATCATATGTGGAGTTTGCCTTCTCCACCTGGTTTAGCTGAGTGTTTAAGGAGTACCTTGAGAAATTTGAGATATAACGCGTTGAAATGTAAAGTGATGCACTTGGGTGAGGAAAGTCCTAATATAAGAAAAGCTCAAATGGCACCAATTTACTTAATAGAGTAGAGGGAAAGGGGTTTATCCTCTTTGTCTTGGCAAGCATTTCTATAGCACTCATCACTACATTACCTTGGTCTTACTGTATTGACAAAACACGTATTTGCATTCTTGGTCTCCCAAATAGCAGCAATCAAGAAAGCTGCCAGGAATGATCTTGTAGTAAAAGGAGCCCAAGGACATTTTTAAAAACTCACAAATGTAGCAATTGCAATCAGATTTTCCTGTTTGGTGTAAGACAAAGTCAAAAAGGAAACAGTCTCAGAAAAACCAGCAATACTATTTAAGAATTTTTACACTTCTGATGAGTAACACCATGAGAACCGAGGCAAACCTCTCTTTCTAAACTCTCTAGGGTCTTGCCCAAAAATTTCAGCTCCAAATTTTTCCTCCCAACGACATCTTAATAAATGATCAGACATTTCTGAGAGCTGGCATCCAAACAGTGTAATTATGTCTACATTATTAAAATAACAACCCATCTGTCTTCAAGACCAGATTTTACAGCGAGTTGTTGGAGTCACCTGAGAAGTTTCAGGGAAAATTTATATGAAGAATTAAATGTGATATTGTGGCAGATAGAGTTGAATTGAGGGAGAAGCAATCCTTTTGCAGTAGTGTACTCGTGTAGCACTTCTGGATTTAAAGTAAACTTGGGTGGTTATAAAAATTAAAGGGTCAGGAAGTTAAGTAGTTTGACAGCAATCAGACAATCTTAATGTAGAATCAGAAAAGTACATTTGCTGATCACAATTTCTCTCAACCTCAAATAGCCATAAATTTTGCTTCATAGTATTTTAGGCACAAATGGAATCATAACTGAGTTATAATAAATTGCTTTTTCGCATGCTAGAGGCCTAAACCAGTGAAGTTTAGATCAAATTCTTCCCTCCACAGTGAGATCAGCACTATGATTGATTCTAACCCACTACAAAAGATGTGACAAACCCCCATGGCACGGTGTGGCCGGCGGTGTTATTGTGCTCACCTTGCACCTCGGAGCTCGCCCATCCTGGCCATAACTCACGAGGAAGGCCAAATAGCCATGAAAGATGCTGTGCTGCAAGGGCACCTCAGAGGTTCATCTGCATAAATCTGTTTACCTCCTCCTGGAGGAAGCCGAGCCCTGTCTGATAAACAGCTGGTGTTTATTTGTTTTAGGCAGGCAGTGCTGTGCTAATCTGTCTCGGCTGTGTTGCAGTCAGCCCTGTAGACAAGGTGTGTGCAAACTGCCTCTCCCTAAGTACCACTCTTTTTATTTTTTTCCTCCCCGTGTACCATTAACTTATAAAAACAAGACAACAAGACAATTCATAAGAAGATCCTATGCAGAAGCCACAGCAAGACCTGACAGGAAAATAAGCAGAACTGACAGCATGATGCGAACTCATTCAAAGCCATGCTGCACCTGCAGGAAGGATGTGAGTTCCTGACACTGAAGCAATTCCACTTTACAATGAAACATCTGCCAGTCCTTGTTTTGGGATCGCTATGTTTCTGCATGACACAGAAGGAAAGTTGGGCAGATTCCCCACCTTCCTTCTAGTCCATCAAGATTTAACCACAGAGAAGGCGTGTCAAACTTTTGCCTTCACTGTTGTTCTGAATAACCCATTAACCACGTCAAACCTGCAGCTTGGAAATGGCCCATGACTTTAGCTTCATGATGGTAACACGTGGGTAAATTAGAGCATGAGCAAGAGTAAGTCTGGGACACTGCACCCACTTTTACGTATGGCCTCCAAAGCAGAAAGTTTCCCTTTCTCTGGAAGAGCCGAGGCAGAAGGGCGGCAGCTATGGATGTGCAAAAGGATCTTTACCTAACCACCTCTGAACCTTTTGCAGGACAGCTCACTTGATCTGTGCTTAAAGTGAATTTAGTCAGAAAAGTGAAACCAGAAACCAGAAACTTCTTCCCCCCATCACCGCTCCCATGTGTCCTTGGTCATGTCTGTCCCTCTCCTAGACACAAACACATTCTAATTTGCTAAACTTGTGAACCCACCACAGCCATGGGATACAGGGGAAGAAGAAGGAACAAGATTAATTCTGCTTTTCTCGTTCATCAATCTACCATGTCCCAACGAGTCACTTCTGCACTGGCTCTTGTGATAGAGCCTGGAAAAGCCAGAACTTTTCCACTTACAGCACTGATTCAATGACTCTTCTCCCATCTTTTCCACTCATATTGCGGAGTGTCTCTATCTTATGGCAAGGTCAAGGCAAAAAGGCCCCGACTCAACCTCCAAATCCCAGGTAGAGCAGATGGAGCTGGTAACAGACTGTGTGCAATGAAAACCCCTTGTTTTGAATAACCACCACTTTTCAATCACATGAGCGGATATTGGGAAGTTGTATGAGTACATTTCATGAATCTAATTTTCCAATTACGGTCTCATTTCTAAATCAGTCCTGGGCATCAGATGAAGAAGAGATGGGTTCAGTGACACTGCAAATTCTGCATTTCAAATTCCCATCACAACCACCATCTTTAAAACCATGGTTTGCTAATACTCTTGAGACCTGGATGCACATGATCGGACACAGATGACTACAGTGGGAGGAAAATGGACAAATCAAACTCCAAACAGAGTAAGCCACGAGCAGTTCCAGTACTTAAGTTAGAGCAAACTGCAACACTACTAATGCTGGATCATTTACATCAGGTCCATTTCAATTGTTAAATTAATTAATTTCAATTAATTCCTCACATCTCCCCCTTTCAAACTCGCAAACAGTGAGCAGTCTGTCTTGTTGTATTTCTAGTGAGTTTACTGCCCCTGGACTATTAATTCACAAACAACACACAGCTTGCTGGTGGAATAGAGCAAAATTATAGACATTTCCCCTTTTACTTTTGCTGCCCCCTTTATCAGAATATTCCTCTTCTAGCCTAGAAAAGACCAAAATCAATTTTCTATAAATTTTTCTTCTCCCCCTCACATGTGACCCTGTTTTCCCTAAAGGTAGGTCCTTTCCTGCACCTCTCCATCACCAGCTCCTCCCTCCCTTTGCTTTTTCACCTCATGGCATTTCTTCTCTCTTTTCCTTCTTCTCTATTTTTTGCCCCTCTCACTGTTCAAGCCCTGTTTTAAAACTGACTTATTTTAGATCTGTTTCTAGGGTATCCTGATTTGGGTCTGATCCTGGGCACTTTGTAGATATGGCCTTGATTTTCATAAGCTTCTAAAGCCTCATTTGCATCAACAGGGCTTTATAAATGATAACAACAGTGACATTTTTCAGCAGTGGCTGAGTCATTTGCCGTAACAACTAATTTATGCCAAAGAATTGTCTCTTTTCTGTCTACATAAGTTGTCCACAAAAAGGTAGCAAAGTTCTCACTTAGTCAATGTGATTCATTCATTTCTTCCTCGGCACTGCTGAAATAACTCTTGTGAATAAATGCTGCATGGCTCCGCTGCTCCGCCACAATTAAAATCAAATAAACAAAGCTTACAGTTCACACTGGAAATCTTGTCACCACGACATGTAAGTACCAAGCAGAGAGCCTTTCATGTCAGGCAGTCAATCGCAGCCTGGATGGGAACCAAACGTGCCGATGAGTTACCCGATGTACCTGATCAGAGCAGAGCACACACATCGGGTAGGACCAGATCAAAAAGCCCTGCCACTGGAGGGCTGGCAAGGCATTCTCTCACAGATTTGTCTCATAGAGAGAGAAGATAATGCACAGGCAGGCTGCACAGAGCCCAGGTCTCCCTCCTCACCAGGTGCAAATCCATCAAAGTCAATGGAGGATATTGATTTCAATCACGGACTGCTGTGAAGTACACGTAAACAAAGGGAGAATCGGTCCCACATCATTTTAAAAAATGGAGACATTAACAGGCTGTTTCTTATCTCTGCCTGGACTCCAAGCAGGTAGCCCTTCACTTCTGGTGGCTTCTCTCCCAGCTCTGACATGAACCACCTCTGGGAAAGGGCCCAGGTACACGTTCCAACAGCTCGGCATGGTGCCCAGACACTGGTTCTTTGCCAAGTTCCTCTGTAAGGCACCCTTCAAGGACTTGGACTCAAAAAGTCGTGAATATAAGCACCAAGCAGTTCTGACACAAATCACAGACATTTATGTAAAGCATATCTGAATCTTTGGGAACTTGGTGGAGCAACCACAGCCCTCAGCTCAGAACGATTGTACTCCTTCATAAAGACCTTAAGAGAAAGCTGGTTTATGTTTCTGCGGTTCTTTTCATTTTCTTACCATCCACTTCATTCCTTGGGAGCAGCACAAGGCATGAGTGCAGATCCCAGGTGGGAAGGAGGCTTTATTGCTCAGCTGACCCAGCAGACCCAGAGCTAATGCACTGCATGCTGCTAAATGGACCTTGGTAAAAAATAACAGGCCTTGACGCATTTAGCTGGACAATCTTGGCTAAAAAAATTATCCACTTATACCAATCTACTCCAGGAGCTAAAGTTCAGTGCAATCGAGCTCAGGAAAACAGGAGAGGAGCAACCTCTGCATGCCAGCTCTCTGATGCTTTGAAATACCTGACATCCACCATTTCCGAGCACACGTCTGGCAATCAGGACATGACCAGCTCCTCTGGCTTTTGCTGCTGCAGTAGCAGATGGAGAGGAAGCCCTGACCCAAAGCGCTGCCTTTCAGCTTCCAGCTGACTCCAGCCAGCCCTGATTCAAGGGAGAGATTCTGCAGAACAGCCCTCAAGCTCCACAGAGGGGTGTGATTTGCAGCATGGTGTGACTGGATTAGCACCCTCTGAGCTGCAGCACCAGCTCCAAAAGCAGCCACAGAGAAACCACTGACAACAACAATGCTCATGTACAGTGCTCTTGGAGCTGAAGGGAAATGGAAAGGGAATTTTTGCGTGTGTGTGTGTGTGTGTGTGTGTGTAAAGGAGCTGATAGAAAGGCAAAGCACAAGCACCCCTTAAACCAACAACTTATCAGAAGCAACTCCAGAGCCAGCCAGGCTCCCTCACCAAAACACCCTGAAAACCACCTGGAAGCAGGTGACATTACCTGGTGTGACATACCTGCAAAGTTTAAACTCAAACTAAAGCAAACTCTCACTTTCTTCACTGAAAAAGTCTGAAAAATAATAAAGTTAGAATGCATTCGGCACCATTCACAATCACCGTTTAAGCAAAAACTTTTCTCTCACCTTAAACCACCTGACATTCCTATAAAAACAAACCACAACTTCAAGCCCTTCTCATCCATTTCAATCCCATAAATCTGAGTACAAACCACTTAGCAATTATTTTATGAAGAGAGCAGGACAAAGTGTCCCACAGCTACTGGGTGCTGAGCAGCCTCAGCTGGGAAGCACAACACTGCACAGTCTGGCAGAACCTGCTGCAGAACCAACAGTCATCCTGGGGAGATCCAAACAAAGGAAGTCAAAACAAGAGGAAGGATCCTGAGCATCAGCCCCAGCCTGACAACGACCACAGCAGCAAATAAAAACCCCCAGCACATCCATGCCTTGCACAGCAGTGGGCTCTTGTCTTTGAGTCAGAATCCACCTCCTCGTCTTCCTGCAGATTTAGGACTTTCTGGAATTACTCTAGCAAGAGTTCAAATCAACAGGACTTTTCCTTGATCCAACAAGGTAAATCTCTTCACCTGAGCTGTTGTCAAAGGTAAAAATGTCCTTTAGTACGGAGACCTTGAAGACTTACCAAAAGAAACCCAGTGATCCCAAGGCTCGCTGTGGCCGCCTGGGTTGGGCTTAGGGAGCAGGCAGCTGTAAATGGGTTCCCAGTTGTGCCCCAACCCAGTCTCTGCCTCCCCCCAACCTGCTTGTGCTCAAGACATGTCAAAATCCCCTCGGGTTTAAGACAGTCACTCTGGTTCCTGTCACTCTTGTTACCTCTACAAAGCCTGGGGGCAGGTACACCCTGTGCTTGCCAATGTCTCTGCATGCACCGACTCCTCCTCAGCTGGCTCCCAGGAGAGCACAAAACACTGCTGATGGGACCAAAACCTTACTAACATTCCCGGCAAAAGACTTAAAAACCATCCAGTTATTCCCAACATTGTCTGCACCTTCTCAAAGAATTTCTGGCTGACACTAGGCTGGAAGGATAAACTGCCTTTCCAGCTTCAGCAGCTTCTGTCTCCTTAGACATCCAGCACCAACTTCACATCCTGAGGGGACACTTAGGCTCTGCCTTTTGTACACAAGCATTAGCAGGCAGCTGGGGTCTTCTAAGGATGAAGACTAAGGCCATCAAATCATGGGTAGAGGGGGGAAAGGAGTGGGCTGCAGAGGTGTTTGCACTGGGTGAAATGCCCAAGAGCCCCATGACAACGCATCACAAAAGGGATCTTACACAAAGCATCGCCCTCACCAGCTCACTGATACACTCCAGCAGCTCTTGGAAACGGGGACTGGGATTCTTGGCAGGGTGGGAGGAAAAGGGAAAGGGAGAGGAGAAGGGAGTTTTTCTGGTGAGCATGTTTTCTTTCCACCAGCCAGGCCCCTAGGTCCCCTGCTGCCAAAGCACTCAGAATAAAACATTAATTCAATACCACACATTTAATTACACATTATTTGAAAGTGAATTTATTTAACAGAGGAAAATAGTCTTCAGAGAGCATCTGCCTCCCTCAGACTCATGCATCTGCCGAGAGGGGGGCTTGGAGAGGAGATAGGAGGCATAATGGTTTGTTTTACATCAGCAGTTATTGCTGTTCAGTTCATCCCTTCAAAAGGGGAGATTTTAAGGAGATAGAGTTGTGTTTTGCAGGAACTTACCGGCTGATTTGATTTTCCAGCTAGTTTTCACTTGATTGGAAAGTGCTGCTGTAGATAGATACCACTTGTCTTTCTGCTTTACTATTTTTCCAAGGGAAAGGAAGGATTACCAGCGGAGGGTTGGAGGGGGATTGGCTGCCCCTCGAGGGACAACGTGATAGTCAGATTTCAGGCTTAAGGCTTTAACAACATGGTAATCAGACACTTAACAGCATCCTATTGCCGAGATGGATAATCACAAGGAAGCGGGAAGTGACCGGGTCTCAGCAGCAGCCTCGCAGCTTGGAGAATGTCTCCCAGCAGGAACACAGAGGCTTACCTTCCACCCCCGAGTGGCAGGGGCTCAGGGCTGTGGGCTGCCCCAGCCTGGGAGCTGACTGGCTGCTTCAGGAGCCCGGCAGAACCTGCTTTCAGCAGCGTCGAGCCTCACATTTCCCCAGCCAGTGCTCCACCGCAGAGATGGGAGCAGGCTCCAGTGCCTGGTGCAGGCAGCAGCCCCTCCATGGCTGAGCAGCTGCAGGGCCAGAAATGAGTTCCTGGGTCCTTTGTAGGAAGGATTTTGCTCTCGGTGAGCTCAGCCCGAACTTTTGCCTTTGCTGTCCTCTGGCAGCCCCCTGGTGCCCCAGCAGGAGGATGCCACACAGGGCTGGGTTAACCAGCTCGTGCCACATGAGTCTTTCTCCCAGCCCTCATCCCTGCTCTGGCTCTTCCTCATGCTCCTTAACTTGGGAGCAGCACCGAAAATCTCCCTCATCTTTGCAACAGCCTTGATCAGACTGCATTCCCCCTCACCTCAAACAGACACAAAAGTGTGTCAGGCAACACCACTGCTCCCTCCTTCAGGTACCAGCAGAGCTCAGCCCAGCCAGTGCTGACCCCCACAGCAGGATGTGTCCCTGACCAACAGATATCCCATGGTCAATCACTGCCCTTTTTGGCCTCACCAGCCAGATCCTGCTGCTGTCATCCCCATCCCAGCCATCAGCCTCAGTGCTGTGCTGCAGCCTGCTTGCACACCCGTGCAGATATTGCAGCACAGGGTTCAGGCCACAGCATTAAGCTTTTCCTTGTAATTTTGAGTATTTAGGGTGTTTTGATACTACTGTTTCAGAGTTGTTCAGTCACTGCCCTGATTCACAGTTTGAAGGATCTAGCCCACAACATAATTGCTAAAAAATTCCAGATATATTGAATATGTTCTGGAAAATATGTGAATATTAGAAGGGTGGCACTAAAGAAAGAGGTATGGTTTGGAAGTGGTTCAGATGCTGTACTAAAACTGTGATCCCCATTGCAAAGTCCAGAGTAAGAACTGGCCCCAAAGTTGGGTGCAAAATGAAGAAGTATTTTTAGACAAAGTGCAGTTTCCTCCAGATGTGGAGGTGCATCAAGACTTTCAGAAAAATCTGTTGGGAAAGAATTCCTGGACCATTTCAAAGCAGAAAATTTGGTGAAAGGGCCTCGTGTTCTGCATTTTCCAGCTAGAGCTCCAGGCAGGTTGGAAGTGCTTCTGATTGTTGCCATCCTCACCATCATCACAAAGGAAAAGGACAATTTTGAAAAAAACAGAGCATCATCTGCTTTTCTTTTTCCTTCTTTTTTTTCCTGTGGACTGCAGGTAGTAACATCATTTCTTGTCCCATGCCCAGTTATATTCACACCAACAACTTTGCTTGCTGGTCATTAAATGAGTGGCTAATGCAGCCAAACCCATGGAACAAGAAAATTCCAGAGGTGAGGCCACATGGAGCAAAAACATGAGGTGTTGAAAGACAGATCTCAGGCTCAAGTTGTGATTTCGTTAGAAAGTCTCTCTCTAATTGGCCCAATTTCCATCTCTCTCCTTCCTGCCCACCTCCTTGACTCCCTTTCTCACAGGACCGGCACAGGAGGTGTTCTAATGTCTGTGGCTTGATGAGGTGTTCCCTCAGATTCATGTTTTCCCAGCACCCCGAATGGACCTTGCTCTTTGTTCCTGCCGGAGGTTTCCTTGGCTTTCTCCCTGCTTGTTCTGTCTGCACATCCCTCTTTCCATCTCGCC
The DNA here is from genome assembly GCA_013398055.1 of Ifrita kowaldi. Lineage (NCBI taxonomy): Eukaryota > Metazoa > Chordata > Aves > Passeriformes > Cinclosomatidae > Ifrita > Ifrita kowaldi. Next base: position 147,451 of record VZRS01007801.1, on the reverse strand, counting down.
AGCTCCTCCTGCAGAAGGAAACCCCTGAAGGAGGAGTAATGTGAGACAGCTCTGCCTGCTGGGCTCTAAAATTACTGTGGTTTGGGTGATTTAGGCTATTGTTAAGAGGCAGCAAATTATGCAGAGAGGGATAAAGGGGAGGAGGATCACACAAAGGAATTACTAATCTGATGGGGAGAGCAGCTGGTCCTGTATTAACCCTCCAGGTCTGTGCATGATCGTGCTCTTTTGGCCTGTGTCTGAGTCACAAGTAGGAATGAATTTCATGCTGGTGCTCTTGTGAGGCTGCACACCAAGAGAAATCCACTTTTCCTCCAAGGTTCCCCTCCTTGTAGAAAAAAAGATGGTTGGGGTGAATTTTCAGAAAATCCAGCACAAATTTCAATGAGTGCAAGAGGGGGGGAAAAAAAGAATTCTACCGTTTTCTCCTATGGCCAAGCATCAGTGTCTGCACCAGAGGAAATATACCCAGTTAATTCTTCTCAAAGGCCCTGGTGAGACTCAAGAAAACATTCTGCAGTGCTGGTAGCCTCAGAAGACGTGATTAATTGCAGATGGTGGAAAGGTGCATGTTCGGCTTTAACTGAACTCTGTTTGAAGCCTGGGTGATTGTTCAGTTGGGATTCAAGTCACATGGGGAGGGCAACCTACGAGGATCTTCAGCTACAGAACCAAGATATTATATATATATATATACTTTTTATATTTTATATACGGCTTAACAGCTTTAATTTAAATGTGTATTCTGAAGCTTTACAGCAAGAACATACTGCTGCTGGAAAGAACCAAAATCAGCAAGATTGCTGAGGAAAGTGGGAAAGGGTAATATTGTTTTGTAATTACCTGAGGATGCAGCGGCATAAAAAGAACCTCCCAAAGCTGGCAACAGCGATTTGTAGATGAATATATGTGAGTGATGCTGCAGAGCACTGAGAGGGCTAAAATGGTGCAAAGATATTCAATACTTTTAGCTGTTTCTCCTCACTAGCTTAGGACAGGTCTCATTTCATCCGAAAATACCTTGAACAAGACCATATATGTTGCTTTCCTAAACTGCCTTAATTGGAGGGCCAGCGTCAGGTATTGGGATGGTAACGTGGCAAAATGAGAGGCCAGTGTGCACTAATCCAATCCATCAATCTCCCTACAAATCCTGTTTCCTTATTGCAATCTGAGTTTGGAAAGTGACCCCAAATTCAGCTTGTATTGAAAAGGTCACCTTGAAGTCTTTTCTTTATCAATCAGAGTTTAAATCAAGTCTCTTAACCTTTTCCCAGGGCAGAGATTTTTCAAGCAGGTAGTGGGAAAACCTACTCAGATCAATATCTGAGTGCATATGAGCACCCAGAGTTCAAAACTTCACTGAGACCTCTTGCATTTACATAGCCAGGCTGCAATTCTCCTGCAAACAGAGTTCACATCAAGTCATCTGAGGTCTCCAGATTAGAAACTGGAATTGTAGAGAGAGAAGAAAAAAATAAAAAATAATGAAGGAATGAATAATTACCGAGCTGTTAAAAATCACATCTTCATTTCTGGAAGGGGTTCAACGAACAAAAAATTCCTACGCTGCCCAGTTTGTTTCATTTATCCTTTCTTAATGGATAGTGCTTTTTCTCTGTGGAATAAATTGCAGCCTCTCTCTCTCTGCTTCTCTTCTCTCTCTAGGGATTCCTCTCTCAAACACGTCCCAAATCAAGAGAGGCTCTGAGTGTGTTTGGGGCCTTGGCCATAGTCAGCACAGGTGAAAAATCCCTCAGTTCGTGATGCTACAGCAGGGACGACTCTGGTTCCTGCCTTCAGCATTTTCTTCCAGATCATTAGCAGACATCAAGAAAAACACAGGTGATTAAGGGTGACTTCCAGGACACATCACTTTCAACCTCTTTCCAATTAGAAACACCTTTAGCAACAACTCTTTTCTGTCTCTTGCTCTGCGGGCAGATCTCTACACAGGCTCTTGTTTTGTCAATGCATTTGTCAATGCTTTTACCGCCAGTCATTAATTTCAGATGCTGGTCCCTGTCACATACTTGTGGAACATCTCAGTGTACTATATCCACTGAATTGCCCTCAGATATAGTGGCAGTGAGCTCCTCAGGAAACGCCAACAGTGGGACCTCCCACTACTTCAAGCCATGTCCCTTTGGCCTTCACAGAGCATTGTTTTCCAGGTGTTCTCCCACAACATCCTTTAAAGTTCAAGAAGATTCCCGAGAATTTCCCAGAGCAAACACACTGATCTGTTTCCTGTCCTCATCATATCCACCACCTTCCAACGCTCATCCATCTGCCCAATTTTAAGCAGGCAAATTAAAATGTCAGCAAAGAGCTTGGCAAGTCGTGTGCATGCCCTCAGGATGTGCTCTCCATCTGTAGAGGATGCTCACCTGGTCCTGTGCCCTTGAACAGCTGCTCACTGACATGAACTCTTCATCCTCCATAAAGCTAGATGCAATTTTGGCAGATGAAAAATATTTAATAATCCTTCTCTCCTCTTATCACTGATTCGGGCTGGCTTTTGTTCTGTCATCAGTGTAAGTTCTCCATATATCACTCTCAAGATAAACACTTTCTCCTCCATATCCTCTGAACCAGCTCACTGTTTTCCTCAAAACCCCAAACTCCTCCTTGATGTGAGGCCAGTTTTGTTGTCTCTGAGACACTTATGTGCAAAAGGACTTTCCTGCCTGAAATACACCCTCAGCATCTGTATGGCTGCTGCTTTCCATCCCTTTGTTTCCTCCTGCATTCTTCTTCCTCCCCTCTCCTTTCACTGTGATCCTTCAGCAGTGCCCCTTTATGGTCTCAGTCTCTTGCTCAGCCAGCCTGGTGTATGTCAGTCCCATCATCCTGCCTTTTATTATCTTTATTTTTACTAGACAGAATGTTTAGGGCAGCCTTCCCAACTGTGTCTGAAAGACCTGCATTAAAGCCTGGCCAGCTTTCTTCCACTCATTTCTCATTCCCTGTAAGCCTGCTCTCCAAAAGGCCACTGGTTTTGTGTGGCTGCCCTTTCTGCAGACCCTCCTCAGCACTTCAGCTCCACAGGGAATAAAATCACTTCAATTTCAAGTGTATTTATTACAGTTGCTCAATTTCCTTTAATCTGTCATTTCTCCTTCTCCTCCCCCCACGATTGCTTTCTTTTCATTGAGCTGTGAGTGCACTGAGGAGGCTTTTACCTCTGACCCTTGCTGCCTGCTCCAGCCCCATCCCTGCACTGGCTCACGCTGGGCGCCTTGTGTACTGATTATTGCTCGTTACCGTGTGGCTTAAGGAATGTGCCGAGCCCTTTGCAAACAAATGCATGTGTCACAGACAGCAGCTCCCACTGCTGACCCCGCGGGACTAATTGAGGCAGAGAAGACAACATTTTCAGGCACAAATTGCCTGTGTCATCAGCACTGAGAAGGAAAGGAAGACCGAGAAACTCTCCCAGGCTTGTCTGAGAGAAGGAAACCTTAATGACAGAGTGCCCATGTCTGCCTGAGTCTTGTAAAACAACATATTTCCGGGCACGGAGAACAATGTTTTTATGTAGGGGATGCATGTCCCTCCAGTGACAAGGCTGAGTGCAAAACCACAAGCATCCCTTCAGAGCTGGAGCTGCAACAGCCAGAGAAGCCCCAGCTGACATGAAAACCATCCACATGCCTGCCCGTATGTTAAGCTGTGTGAGCACGCACACCTCCCGAGGTTTAATTGGTGTATTAATGTATTAAAGCACTGACACAAACAAACAGGGACTGCTTTCATAAGCTACAAAATCCTTGAGTACATTGTAATTAGCTGGGCTTGTTAAACCACTTAATAAGCAATAGATAGCACGTGTCTGATGCCCCTGCGTCTTGGCTCAGAGGGAAAGACAGGCAATTGCTTAAGTATGAAATGTGTTCAGTTCTTAGGTGAATCCTAAGAACTGTTCCCCTGGCACAGGGAGCTTCTGCCCAGAGCAAACCCAGCTGAGATCAACACCAGGGCCACTCGCTGCAGTCCCCACTCCTCCCCTTGGGTCCTGCTCCCACCAGGGAGCTCCCAGGCTGTGTCAAGAAAAGGTGGGAAGGGCTGGCACTGGGAACCAGCAAGTCATCACCAGGATTCATGCTGTGACCACCCTTTTCCCACTCCCTGAAGAGTCCCAGGAAAGGGGAAAAGTCAGCAGGGGCACAGCCAAACCAGGAAAGACAACAGTAGAGTTACCCAGCATCCCTGAATGCAAATGGGCAGGCAGTGCTTTAATTTTATCCCAGATCCCAGCTTACTCCCACAGTGCTAGCACCCATCCATGTGCCCCTGTGCAGTCCAGCTGGCTATCCAGCTCCAAATTTAACTTTCCCCAGCACATCACCACGCACAACCGCAGCTTTCCGAGAGCGGGCAGAGAAGCTCCCTTAAACACCGCCTCCACCCCAGTCCACCACGGGGATTCGCAGCTCTGCAGCTATTCCTAGATCCCAACTGGATTCTTCTTTTCATCTTTGTTCTGCCTCCTATTCTAGTGCTGAACCCCAGGCCTGCTGCCTTGGAGCTTCCTCCAAATGCTGCATTCATTCATTTTTAAAGGTGACCTTCCAACTTTAAAGGAAGTTAGCAAGACTCACTGTCTTCATTTGCCCTCTCCTTCTTTTCAACCTGCTCTTTATTATGAATTAAAAAGGGGCCTGAAAGGTTTTCTCTATTAAAAAATAAAAGCTTTAGAAAGAGCACATGTTTCCAAATAATTTCTCTCCCGGTTTTTGCAGCAGATGTCTTGCATGTCATGGCGTTTGCTTGCTGCAAACTCTCAGCTGCCAGACCTGATGCTCTGATTTCGCCACCTACTTGACCTTGTGGGGTGCCTGTCACCCCCACCCCAGCACTGGTCACCCTCTCCCTTGTTCTGCCACTGCTGCTTGGCAAAGCATTGCCCTGAAAGGTTCTGGGTGCAAAATAACTTTTGAGTGAGCAGAGTTGGAGGTGGGGTTATTTTTAACTTGGACCATACCAGACACCCAGGCTAGACTGTGGCCTCATAAGTTCTTGTGCTGGCACAAATGAAGGGCAGCAAATAAATGAAGTTCTCTTTATTTCACCTTACTGCCAAAAGTGCATTTTACAAGCCCTGGGGCTGTACAGTGATGGAAAGGGAAGGTGTCTCCAGCCCTGAGCAATAAGATTACTCTTGCCAATGAATTGGTGACAGTAATTAAAAAGGAAATAGCAAAGCAACATGAGAGTTTCATGCTGCTGTGGTACAACATTTTGCCATTTAATCAGGACAAGCTGAACATGAATTTTTACTGTAATGAAACTGATAAAGGAAACAAAACCACAATCTTATAAAGTGAAAGCTCAACTTCCAGCCCTTCTTCTTAGATTACAGGATCAAACAAACAACAACAGCAAAGCACAAAGAAAATAAACCAAACAACCAGTCCTTCTTCCTCCCATTCCACTCTTTTGGCTGTGAGTTCTGCTGCTATCCAGACAGGTTGTGTTGACTATTTCTTTTTGGCAAGAGGTCAGGACACCACAAATCACCGTCATACAGCCACACTCTGGATTTAATCATCGCCATTTGCTTCCATCCAAGAAACTACAGACTGAGCTAAGGACATCTGCCTGCCAGGCACGAGGCTCACACCCACAAACTCATTTCACACTGACCACCAAGTGACCACAAGCGAGCAGGAGCCCTCATTCACAGCTGGATTGTGCCACACAGAGCCTGGAAGTGCTTGGGTCAGTCAGAAAACACCCAGCCTCTCTTCCCAAACCATTCAGTAATCTCCACCTGCCGCTGTTTGCCAGACTAAGTGTTAATCCTCAAGCCCTGCTTGATCCCATAGAATCCCTAGGACTCTTTCATTCTCCTTCCAAGCCAATGTGTCCATGCTTTTCCTGACAGCCCCGCTGTGCTCTCACATGCTCACTAGGACACGCACTTTAGCTCTTCAAAAGCCAGCCATCAAGCTGCACAACAAGGGAAGCAGCTGATTATGCTCTTCCTACAATTATCTACTGAAAGTAGGTGAGTGGTTCAGATTTTTAGGAGAAAAAGAGGGCTTCCCAAAGCAAAACCAAGATTTCAAGGAGGTAGTGCCAGGTCAAGTTTGAGTACAATACATAATGGAAGGCTCCTTGCTTTGCCTCACAGCCTCAGCCTTTCCTTGGCTCTGATGCTCAGTTTTATCTTTGGGCTATGAATGATTCATGGAGCCTTAAAATATACATAATCTATATCTCCTAGAACAAAGAGTCTTTTTTTCAGGGGGTTTTGAGGGAGCAGGGAGCAGCGTGTGTGCTGCATGCACTCGGGCTTGGATGTCCCTTGGGAAAGGACCCTTGTGGTTCCCTGTTTCTTCCCAAACTCAAGCAGCTGCTCTGAGCTTGCAGCTGAGCTCTGTGAGAGACCCCAGCTCGGTCTCTAGGACACAGGGATGTGCTGCTGAGGGTCTCCAGAGCTGCTGTCTGGAATCACACCCAGCTCAGAGCCAGGCTATTCTCATCCATGGCTGGCAGTCCCAGTGCATGGACGTCATCAGTGCACTGTGAGGGACTTACATCATTTAGGCAGAACTGGCAGATGGGGAAGCTGCAGCAAAATCTTACCTCCATTCCACAGCCTAATCCCCTGAAGGCTTTACCATCCCAACCTCCAGTCCTCTGCCTTGGGCTGTGGATCACATTTAATGAATGTGTTTCTTCCCTTGGAAATCCAACACCACCTTTCCATCATGAATATTTGATTCTACTATGCATACAAACACAAACATACACAACCCCCTGCATCATGATCAGCGAGCAGCTACTTACTTCTCCAGACAAGGATACCACTTTGGACAATTCCAAGGATGTTATGCCAAAGGCATTTCCTTTCCAACCGAAGAGATGACCATCCTCTGGTTTCTTGTTCAGGAACCTAAGCATGGGGCTGGGCAAGATCTGGTGAAATCTCCAACCAGTGAGGACCTGTTCTTACTCAGAAGGGAGCACAGGGAAACGAGAGGTGGAGAGGTCTCAGACAGGGAGGGCTTGAAGTCCTCTGTGGCTCGTGTCCAGCAAGCTGTAGGATGCCTCCCTCCCTGTGCTGGCCACCAGCAACCCGGGTGGATGGCAAACTGAGCATCACTGTGCTATAAACTAAGGGCACAAATAGATTCATCCAAGCAGATTCCTGTGCAGCCCTTCGATTTCAGTGGCCCTTTGAAGAGCCAGGTTTCAGTCTGTGCTGTGTCTACAGCTCATGATCACCACATTTCCTTGCTCTTTGGAGTCTTAGACGTCTTCTTTAAAAGGGACATTGTCAATCCTTGCTTATTTGTGTGTATATGCCAATGTCTTTTATGCTCAAGAGTCTTCTTTGTTTTCTAAGGATAACTCTTTCTTTTTGGTGAGAGATATTCACCTTCCCTTGTGAGGTATCATTCTGCCCTTTCTTTTTTTTTTTGAGGTTCATGCCAGCACCGCCGAATCCAGAGGAGGAAATTTGGCACAACATGAGATGCCTCACACATTACAGCCATGCAGAGAAGCTTAAGGACCTACAGAGAACGTTACCAAACTCCCAAGAGTCCTCTCTGAGGTTAACAGGATTAAACTGAGCTCAGTCTAGCCACAGGATGATACTTCCATCCAAGATACACTGTCAGGGATTTGTTACGTTCTTCTCAAGCCATGGCTATAAGATCTTCTGTTGGGATTGAGTGGCAAGCATGTCAGATGGCTGCGAAAAAGGCGTTGTCTCTGTGTTGGATGCGCTGCTGGCCCCGGGCAGGAGGGTTAAGGCACACCACAGCCTTTTTTTGCTGATTGCTAATGAAAATGAGAGACTGGCACTATCATCAAGTAGCCACCCTTGCAGTTCTGTGCTCTCACGTTTTCTAAAGGAGTCAGCAGCTCTGCCAAACACCTCCCACAGCTCTGCCATACCTGCTGGCATCCCGGCTGCATCCTCCCGTCGCCAGACCTGACCCGGGTGGTCAAACAGGAGCAGCCGTGGGCGTTAACCCCGGTCTCCAGCAGCACTTGGATCTTCTGGTTTTCCACTCCCACACAGAGCCAGATCTGCAGCATTTCCAGCCAGAAGAGCCCCTGCTTTCTCCTGAGCAGGGACTGACAGTTTCCCACTGATACTGCCTAATGCAGTCAGTTATCATTGATGCATTTAGAGCAGATCCATCAAAATAATTCCTGCTAGAGGTCTGAATCCAGCACATTACAGACAATAGCTCCCTAGAAGGAGAAAAATGACACTTACCTGTCTTTAAGTGAGGCCCTTCTCAGTCGCCTGCAACATCTGTGCGTGGTGAGACGTGGTGGCTTTGGGGGACTCGTACCTCTGGAGTTGTTCCAGCAGTGCTGAGCATGTGACTGGAACTTAAGCACTTAAACTTCCAAACCCTCTGGGAGCACCCGATAAACAAACTCAGGAAACACGAAGCAAACCTGCAGCCACCTTCAGGAGCCTACAGGGGGCTGGACCAGGCACTATCAAGGAAGAAGTGACCATGCACAACTGCTCCTATCATCCCCAAATATTGCCTGACACTGATACAGCAAACACAAAACACTCTGTTGATCCAGAATCTCTCTAAAATTGCCAGGCAACAAGGCCTCATGAGGAAACCTTAGCAGAGGTATGACTAGCCTGGCAAGACAAGCTCACATCAGTGATGTTTGAAATGTGCATGAGCATGATGTCCCCGTACATGCCTGAGAGTGGCACCAGGGACTGAATCCTGGCAGGACCAGGCCTTGGATGCATCACCTTGCAAGAGCAGGAGCTCCTTCTCTCTTGTACCACATGTTGCAATGTACTCCACCACCTTACCAGCCTAGTCCATGGACTGCAAGCATCCCTCCCTCCCTCTCCCAGTCATCTTAATAAACAGCCTGGAGACATCTCTGACTCACTTAAGATAATGATGACCTGGCCACAATCAGTTTATTCAGACATCCTGGCAGTTTACGGAGCCTAATGCAAGTCCAGTCTGGCTCTCCCTGACTCCTCATGAAGGAGCCTGACCTCCAGCAGTGGCTGCTCTGCCATCAGTGGATGGAAACCCACACACAGGTCAGACACAGGCTGCTCCCAGAACTCAGACTGGAGCCAGGGAAGCTACTTTCTCTGGAAACAAGCTCTTAGCTGTTCCAAAGGGCCAGGCAATGACAGTTTTTCTTGCCTGCAGAAAGACCTGTTGGGATGGTACTAATCCCAACATATGAAAAAGAAACATGGGGTTAGGGACAACTCCAAATAACAGATGATGGAAGGGCATCTCTGCATGTTCCATTTCTGACTGCCAGTCTGAAACATTCACTCATCCAACCTGAGAGCAAAACCAGCACCCATCACACAACGCGAATATTTGAAGCAAAACCTTGGAGGAAAAATGCCAAATACTCTGAAATAATAAACAAATGCTTACAGAAAGTCAACTTCTCTGCAGGAATCAGGCGCAGATCACAAATGAGTCACTAACAACAGAGCAAATAATTTAACCAGCACTTAGAACAAATCCCTCCACTTTGTATAGAACAACCAAAATTTATTCCTGCTGATTAGTCAGCAGTTACACTCACAAGTTCAAAATAAAATCAAAATTCAAATGTAGTTGTCTTGCAGTTGCACTCTGCTTTACTGCTGGAGAAACTATCATCTTCTCTTTGCGAAGGAATCCTCCTGAAGTTATTTACTGGTGTGTGGGTTGGGATTTATTCTCACTCTGTGGCATCAGACCACATGCTGGCACCACCAAGGAGCCTGCCTGTCATAAGGAAAGTAGTGGGGACAGCATTGGAGAAACCACAAAAGGTACAGGTGAAGCAAAATGCACCACAACAGCAGAAGATACATCGTCATTTCACCAGGTAGAGCACCTTTTCCAGCTAAGAGTGGGCAGGTCTCCTATCAAACTGCACCCACACCTTCAGAGCAGCTGTATGCACTTCCCCACAGTTTGTTAAATTTTCTTCCAGCTGCTTGGCCTCTGCAGGCACTGGTAAATGCAGGGTTAATAAGGACTCCTTGACTCATTGCACAAACAGCACCAGAAGCGCTTCCAAACGTTAAGGAAAAAAATGAAATCACTCAGCATTGATTTCTTGTGTGCTCTCTTGCTGCTGCTCCTCCAAACCCATGGTTTTTAGCTTTACTACTGTGTCTAGGCCTCTTTATCCTCTGCTAATGCCAGGCTTAACCCTGAGGATCTGCAGCTTGTTCTGGGTACAAATCAGAGCACAGCAGTGATGCACTGCTGCAGTTTGCTGAATCAGCAGAAGCAGCTTCCTCTGACTCCCCACAGCTCCCAGGAATTCCCCGGACAGCAGGACACAGACACAGGGAAAGAACAAAGACCTGGTGGTAGAAAAAACACCAAACCACCACCTTCAAAACAAGCTCAAGCCTCTCAGGAGAGAAGGCATGACTCCTCAAAAGCACATCCAAATAAACAGAAGAGCAGCAAAGAACATCAGGACTCGGTGCAATGTGGATAAGCTGTGGAGACTCAATACACCCTGATCATGACCTACAGCATCCCACACACCAGACACTGCCCTGCAGCAAGTCCGAGCCCAAGGTCCCACACACTGAGTCCACCCTGGAGCGAGCTACAGTGCCAGAAACCCACTGTGCCCCTCCTGCTCCCTCCAAGCAGGAACTAAAAGAAACATGACTCCATCTTTTTAGAGTCCAAGTACAGTGAACCAAAACTTTTGTTTTTCTGCTCATTCACACACAGGCTCCACACTCTACAAGACCTGAGAAGGCAGGGTTGTGATGTTCAGGAGGAGCAGATCATTGCTGCTAGAGGTCCACTGCCTGCACCCTATCAAACCAGCATCCCAAGCTCCTTCAGCAACAACTCTGCCATCAGCCCAAGAGTCATTTGAAGCCAGAGTGGGGAGGGAGAGCAGCACAGCATTATCAACTCATGGTCCAGCTGTCACGAAGAGCACGGAGCCTTCACATGGGTACATCAGGCAACAGAGACAACCAAGAAGCAAGAACAAGAAGAAACAAGTGCCCAACCCCTCTGCGATGTCTGCCAGAGCCCATAGTTAAACCAGCTGCTTTTGAACTGGCAGCCTCAAAAATATTATGGGAGCTCATACATAAGGAGTCAGGTGCCCTGAAACACAAAGCAAAGTGAACCAAAGCTGACCATCCCAGCAGCCTGAGTACCTGGCTAATCAACCACTCTTTGCAGTGTTTCTGGGCTGTGAAATCTCATAACAGACCATGCAGTAGTGGGGGAGAAAAGACAGAGCTTCCAAACCCCGTGTTTGTTTCCCACACCTCAGAAAGGAAAAGGAAACAGGGATGGAATCCAATGCAGCTCAGCTGCTCACCCCTTCTGTAAGGTTATGTCAGGAGACAACCATTTTTCTCGGGCACTGCAGACATTCCTGGAAAGGCTAAGGTCTCAGGCATCACCTAATCCTGTGAACCACAGCACCCCATCACTCCTGGAGACACGCTCATTAGAAGGGAAGGTCATGCGGAAATTCACCCACAGCATCATTTTGAGACATTTGCTTGAAAGTCATGGCAGGAAGTTACAGGAACAGAAGGATGCTGGAAAACACGTTTTTAATTTGCTCATCAAAACTCTCACCAGGTTTTCTAAGAGGGTTGCAGCACCATCCACCAATATGTGCTCAAACACACCCCCGGCCTCATGCCCACAGTCACCTGCAGGTTGGCACAGCAGCTTTTAGTTACATCAGTGACATCTCCTGTTGACAATTCTAAGACACAAGCACTAAGACACACCCTCATGACAAGTCCCACACGCTGCAGAATGGTTCCTCTCTCCTCCTGGAGCATCCAACCACCCAGACATGAACTCCTAATGAGGAACCCGAGTACAGCGCTCACCTGTACCCCGCTCCCTCTACACCAAATACATCCTTGACAGCTTAACACAAGGTAAATTGTTGCTGAGGAGGGGACAACAATCCAACACCCGACACGTGATCAATTTGCACAGCCAAGCAAGGGGACCTGAAGCAACAGCATCTCCTGAAACAAAAGCACTGCAGCCAGAACAATCTTTTACTGTCAAGCTCCCTGAGAGATAAGGATTCTAATAAAGCTTTTCCCACTAACTATAGAAACTTGTCTTGGCAAATCCTGACACAATCTCCTGCAGCACCAGCTTGTCCCTGAGAATATGACCATGTTATGCTACAAAAACCAACAGGTTGTCAACTGCGATCATTAGCAGCTAAGCTCTCAGGCAAGAAAACATCTTTGTGCCTCATGAGAGTGACAGAAACAAGAGCTCCACCTGAGCAGTGTTGCCATCACAACTGTAAATCCCACCCTCCACACCCGCCAAAGAAGAAAACAAACCAAACTCCCCACACATGGACCATCTCATGAAGAAGTAGACTATAGGACATGTCATTCTGAACATTTATTTATTTTGTCTTCAAAGAAGAGGCCTGGTGCAGCTGTTTCGTTAGAAAATAAAGTGTTTATTAAGAAACTAGACATTGAACACCCCTATAGTCTCTGTGAAAAGGGACCGTCCCATTTCCCATTAGCACAGGATGACAGTTATGGCAAGATAAGAATGCTCAAAGATGGAGGAATCTCATTGACAGAAAATGAGGTAATGATTTACAATAATTAAAAATAAAATAAAATTTTAAAAAGAAACATCCTTAGACTTGCTACTTAAAGCCACCAATCGCAAACAGCCACGACTGGCTTTCGTTTTCAGCAGTGAGGAACCAGAGACTTTAATTGGTGTTAAACAAATTGAGACATCGATCACAGTGGGGAGAACTGCTTTTAATTATGTTGTACGGTCCGGAGGATTTCTTCTAAGCAGAGATGGACCTGAGCTGCAAAATTCAACCCTTCCTCTGCTAGGGTGTTTGGGTATAGGCTTCTGGTCCAGGCCCACAGATGCATCTCTACGACTGATACGCACAGTTGAGAGCAGAGTCCCCTGAACAGTGCTAGGGAGAGGATACAGTTCAGACGGACAAGACATCCCCAGGTCGGGTGGGCGACTTCCAGGAGATGGGGAAATTCAGTTCAGACAAGCACCCAGTGATTCACACGCCCGGCGAAGTTCCTCCTCACTCTGTGAATCTGCAGAATTGAGGTGTCAATGGCACACGGCCGCAGGTCCTCTCTGGCAGTGCACCTCTGGCATTTCCAGCTCCGATGCGGGCAGGAAACGTTTGTTGGGAGATTTGGTCATGGTTTCTGAAGCCATCCAACCTGAGCCAGGTCTCCTCGCACTAACGCAGATGCCCCCCTAAGGCATGTCCATGAACTTAAAGCACTCTGCCACCATCTCGCCAGTACTCTTCTATTGCACTTTACCTTTTTATGCACACGAACCAGGAGAAGAAGCAAGAGAATGGAATATTCCCAGGGATATCCCTATGGGACAGCTGATAATAAAACCTCCCGGCAACCTCCAGGGTGGCTCATGCAGGTCACCTGTAAAGGCAGGATGAAGCAGAACATCCATTCTGAGGCTTCTGCCCAGTTCTGGTGGAGAGGGACCGTGACTCTTTCCAGTGGCAGTGACCCTTAAGGGCTGGTGATTTAGAGACACCCCTGATGTGATAAGGTCATCTCGGGCCACCAAGAAGGCAAGCAAAGCTGAGTGGCTGGTGAGCAAGCTCCTGGTCCAATATTCCTCTCAAAAGGATCTGGCCACACCTGAAGCTATCGGTATATTTTTTGTCCTCTAGAGAAAATCTGCTTTGCTTATAGGTTATCACTGATATGTGTGAGCAAATCTGTATTTCCCATACACGTGACATCCAGAGAGTCCAAGGAAAGCCCTGCAAGTTGCCACAAGGGCAGCTGGCTTCTCTTGAGGACAGGATCAAAGGGTTTACTTTTCCATCTGAGAGGCTTTGGATGAAGTAAGCCAAAAGTGGGATAGGAGAGGGGGAGAGAATACAAATGTTGGCACAACAGGATCGATACTCCTGTTTTTGCCAGAGAAGAAGCAACAGAATGCTTTTTTATTCCTCTCCTTCAGTCAGCCAGCCTTGAGCTGATGGTTCTGGGTACGCGACTGGGTTACAATCAATCTCTAGTGGGGTGGGAATACAGGGGAGAGCTAAAGGGGGCTGGAAAAGGCCCAGCAAAGGGACCTGCATGCGTCTGATATGCTCTTCCACTTTGCTTACTGCTCTAGTCCTGGCAAGGACACAGACCCTCCTGCGCTATGGATTCTCCATCCATGCGGGAAGTCCAGGCAACTCCTCAGATAAAGCTCATCATTTAAGCAGCAGGGAGAGACCAGAGTACGACAACGATATAGTCAGATCCAACGAGCCGCTCTAACGCACACAGACAGACAGACAAACAAAAGAAGCCTCCTAGAATATGTGCACTTCAAAGATAACCACGCTCTCTTCCTGTCAGAGAAGTAAGATACTTTTTTTTTCTTTCCATCCTCATTCCTTCCAACATTATTTTCTGTGCAAGAACTGGGAGCGGGGCTGCCTTTGTTCTTACCAAAAGTCTTCATTCTGCTTTAGTTTCTTCCAGGCTCCCCGCCTCGGCTCGCTCTGGGAGACCTCCCATGGCGGTGCCACGTAAGAGGTGATGGCAGCATTCACTGGGTGTTGCGAAGACACAAGCTTACAAGGAAAACTCCAAGCAGGGAGGACATGACTAAAGATGTCAGTTTGGTTGGCTTGGTTGTTTTTTGTTTTTTTTTGTTTGTTTGTTTTGTTTTGTGTTTTATTTTAAAGCAAAAGTACAATTATTTACTGTGTTATTAGGATGACTCCTTTCAACCGGGTTTTAATTCTCTTTATTTGCGCCCATTGCTGCTGTTGTGCCTTGCAGGAATATTTAACGAACACAGCGACCATTGGAGGAAAAGAACAACCCTGTTATCTGGTGACAGAAAACCACAGTTTCAGTTGGCTTTAACGTGTGTACAGGCAGGGCTGTAGAGTCCTATTAGGAGGAGACCTCAATCCATACAGACCACGCTTACTGCTTCCCACCATTTTGAGGGCACAGCCTATAAACTTGACATCAGAACAGGGACTTTTAAGGAGTTTTTAAAAGCCATGACGTCCTTTGCTGAAATAAACACTGACATCCTCAACATAAATGCCTTGGTTAAGAGGTTTGGAATGTCCAGGGAGGCTTATTGGATTCAACATAATTTCTCTGAAACCTAAAGGGGGAAAAAAAACAGAAAAAAGAAAAAAGCAAAATAAAGTAAACGAAAAAACAAAAAAGAGCAAAACTAGAAAAAAAGAGAGAGATATCGACACACATGTAATTATATAAAAAAGAACCAAATGAATAACTAGCAAACGGCTGCCATTAAATTAAAGCCAAAATGTCCTCTCCAGGCAGGGCTACCTCACTCTGTCTTTCCATAAGGAACAGGCAATCATTTCATGTGGAGCGTGCAGGCACAAGTGCTCTGAGGACAAGGGGCATGCAAGAGGTCTGGACAGACAACTGGGAACAACTCTTTTCTAGAGGTTCCCACTAAGTCCAAATTCCTACCTAGTCCATCTTTTCCCTAGGCAGACAGTGAGGAATAGGGAGACTCTTTCCTATGTCTACTTTTCTCTCATGATTTATCTCATCTGGCATAACACTCCTGAAGCCAAAAAGTACCATTGCAAGGCTGGGGAGACCTGACTCTCATAACCCCACAGACCTTTCTTCATCCCAGCTGTCCCATCTACGCCAAACCCTGCATGCTGGAGGCATCTTCTCCTCACACAACCCCACCTCTCTAAAAGTGATCTGAAGGTTTAGGATTTAGGATTTGCCAGAAACACTGGCCAGATGAAAAAGAAAAATAAGGGGAGCAGAGATCATAGGCAAGCTCCTTCCTTCAGCCCAACAAACTAGCTGGGCAAATATAATGTTTTAAAGGGCTGTATCAAACATCTCTTCAGAATGTTCCTGCCTTGGGATGCCCCAGACAGCGAAATTCACTTTTTTGCCACGACCAAGACATGCATGGCAGGATCTTGGGGATTGCTCTCATCTATTCCAAGTTCTCATGGGTCTAAAGGGTTTTTCCAAGAAAATTGCTGGGATGTCTTGGCTACATAATTGCTCTAAGATCTGGAAAATACTCCTGCACCTCATAGAGTCACAGGATCCTGAACAAATCAGCTAAGTTAACTCAAGTCTGGCATCACTAGGGCAGCATGCAGCTCGGATGCCATTAAGAATTGATCTCAATAGGAGAAGTGCTTTCCAATAGGACAGGAAATTTTCTCACACCAAATCTACACCAGCCAGAAGATTTTTCTTTTCCTACTTCTTCTTTCTATTTTGTCTTTTATATCCATTTATATTTCTCCACTGCACTATCTTACTCCATCTGCACATCAAACACACGCTTCCTTTGATGGACCTGAGGATGCAGACAAAAGCTGTTTGTTTGGTTTGGAACTGTTTAAACTTGTTTGGGGGAAACTATCTGTTATTCTCAGTGGCCCTTAAAGGCCGATCCACATGGGAGAGTAAGCCAGGCTCAGCTCCGGTTCATGTGTCATAAACAAGATTCATAGGCAAATTCCAAGCGTTGAAATATCATTAGTAGTGAGAAAGAGCCCAGCTCAACTCTCACGGTTTAAAGTGATCGGAGTCACTGGGACACAAATAAACACGGCATCCCTGAACGTCACTATTTATCCTGTTTTGTTTTTCATGATATAAATATATTTTATGGCCGCCAAAGGATAGCTGGGAAAGTCTATCCTCAACGACACCAAGTATCTCCAAGGAGAACTCCTGTCTGCTTTATTTTCTTTGCATTTCTTAGCTCTGCTAAATTAAGGCAATTTCACTTCTGCCGGACCACATCCAACAGACCTAAAAACCCACTGGGGACACACAGCCCTAAAAACCCCAGTGAAGGGACATGTGAAAGATCAGCAAGACTCAAGGCTGGGGACACCAAGGGCTTTGCTGTCTGTCATCTGTGCTGTGCTGTGAATCCCAGCTGCAGGGATCTCCAATGATAGCAGAACGGGGCTGCAGTGGGGGTGACCCCACCACTGACATGGAGGGGCTGCCGAGGGACGATGAGGAGCGTGGCAGGATGACAGCCCACGTTTCTGGAGATAAAGGGCTGAGCACACATCCCGCTGGCTTGGGAAAGCAATGAAGCACCGGTCCTTTTGGCATCCTCTCCTTCTGATTTATCAAAGTCCCCAAAGAATCTGAAAAAAAACATGCTTCTCTCCTGACTGGTTCTCTCTCTCTTCCTCACTGCTGTTTCCCATATTGTACTGCTACCTTTAACCCCGTTTTCTTGTATGGAGCAGAAACCAACAAGGCTCTTGCTAGGTTTATGTCTTCGCTGACAGATGTGAGATGGATGATGCTCAGAGAGATGTCCAGGGTTAAAATGGGTGAATCTCAATAGGTTCAGAGTTTGGATGCCGCTATGACAAATGTCATCTACCATCACAGCTATTAACTTCTGAAAAACTGGCTTGGAAACGTCTTAAAAAATGTGGGAGTTTTTCTTCAGTTTTTTTTTTTGCTTTCTTTTCAAAAGGAAAACAAAAAAGGAGAAATAGGAGCGTTCAACTTCCTAGAAGGAGTTGGAGAAATTTTAAAAACAATAACTTTTTGTGGAGTTTCACATTTGTCAGTGCCAGCTGGAAAATGGGAGGAAAAATACTATCTTTGATACTGGTTGTAGATTTGTAGGGAAACTCCAACATGCAAGCCTGAAAATAACAAGGAGGTCAAAATCCCCACCCTGTAGATTGAAATCAAAACCATCTCCAAAGACCTACAAAATTGGGAAGGGTCTGACCTACTAGATTTTTTGCCTCTCCCAGTTCTAGTGATATCACTTTTTAAATTAAAACATAATACTGTCTCTACTAATAGCCATAGTATGGTAGTGGAATAAATGTATGGAGAGTGTTGGAGAACAGGGAAGGAGGAATGAGCTCATATTTGCTGAGCAGCTCTAACAGCTTGAGATGGAGGGAGCAGATGGGGCATTTCTCTAAGCAGACTGGATGGATGTGGCAATGAAAGGACAAGAAAATTGAAAGCAACCAAACCATGCAATCAGTTTTTGTCCTCAACCCCGGCCATCCACTTAGTCCTCCAGAGCTGTCTTGTGTTTCCCAACACCCTGACTAGTGGGTTTTGGCCACTCTGCCCCATGCCCGTACCAATCCAGCCTATGGACAGTGCCCTGACAGGAACACACTTCCTCCACTGAGAGAGAAAGACTAAGGAGAAAAACCAGATAATTTCACCTTTCCTTCCCTGTTTGCCATCTGGTAAAATTGCTACTATTCAAATAGAGCAGGTTTTGGAGACCTGAGGCTGCTCCACATCACCTGAGAGGAGCAGCAGGGATTGTGACATAGGGAGGCGAGGGAATGACGCAGAAAATGATGCACTACTCCTCACAGCACCCCTATCTGCCACAGCAGGAGGGGTGCAGACCAGTTCTGAAACCCAGGGATGGAAACTGCTTCTGAAACAGCAATATCAACTGCTGTGGGAACGGATGAGAAAAGCAACGGGATGCCACGTAATGCCTGGCAAAAATGGGTTAAACAAAAATAGCAAATTAAGGGCAACAAGCTGGCCAAACATAACTCTGCTATCCATGCAGCTCACACTAGGCAACGGAGCTTTGAGGTCTCTTCCGTGTTACAGCAGAATTTATGATAGAAAGGAAAAGCAGTAGGAGACTCCAACAACAGTGTGCATTTTATCTTTCTCTATGCACAGATATGAAGCATGAATAGCATCAAAGAAAGCATGAAAGCCATCAAGCCTGGCCCACACCCTGAGCAAAGGAAATAGCCATCCCTCTAGTCGAATCAGCACTGCTGTGTCTATATCTGAGGGGGAAGCAACACAACAACCCGGGTTTCCTGTCATGGATGGGTTCATCTTCCAGGCTAGGAAACAAAACCCTCTTTTTTTCCTTCCCCTCACAGCATGGAACTGGGTTAGATGCAACCAAGCCTAAGGCCTTGCTTGCCACAACAAAGCAGGTCACGGAAGCCCGGCAGAAACACACTGTGAGGCTCTCCCTGATGCTCCCAGCTGCAGATAAGCACATCATCTCCTCTACTATGCAAGGTAAAGCCAAAGAGCCCAGATCTCCTCTCATTTACACCAGCACAACAGTGTTGATCACAATGGAGAACCACAAGAAAATTCAGTCCACAGATGAATTTCACACTGATAACACAGATTTCAAGAAGATCTTCAAGTAGATAACACCTCTTCTTAGATTAGAAAGGCTCTGAGAGCTACAGAAATGCTTATAATCATTCGTTTTCATGGAAACAGGGTCCTCATTCCCGTCCATGGCAGCTCACCTTGTGTCTGTTTTCATTTTCCATGGTTAAACCTCTGTCATAAGTCTCCCACTTTAATCAATGAGATTTGACATCACAGGAAACCTCTTGGGTATATGCTAGATGGAGCTCTAGCTGCAGCTTGTGCCATCTTCTTGTGCTTGTCCATAACCCAAAATTGCAAGCAGAGGATCGCAGCATTGCGAGTGTTTTTGAGGGCAGGGAAAGGAAGAGATGGGCCGAGAGCAAGAGAAAAGCGGAAGCAAATGGATCCAGAAGATCCCATTTCCACATAAATTTCTCTAATGTTTGGCTAGAGCAGAGGAAGGGGTAGGAGAATTCTGCAGGCACTCAACAGCCAAACAGCGTTTCCTTGAGAAAAGGGCAGCCTTCACAGCTTTCCACGGGGTGAATTCTTGAAGACTTTGTAAGATTCATTAAACCTTTGGTCGGAGGAGTTCCAGTATCCGTTGCGTTTCCACTGTTGCCACCACTAACATAGGCCGTGTCCACATTAGCCAGGATCACAAGCTTGTTTTCTCTGGAACTCTTTCATGGATGGAGTAGTTCCAAGATACTAAATGATGTAGCCTGATAGCTCAGGAGGCAGAACTCCAAGATTCCCCACCAATCCCCCTTAGGAAAAGCCCCAAAGTAGGAAAGCACTTAACAGGGTATAAAATGAAAAATAGGAAGGAAAAAAAAATCTATTTAATAGCAAGGATGGCAAGAAAAAAACAAAAGGCTATTTTCAGGTCTAAGATGGCCTGTGATTTGAGCCAAATCTACCGTCTTGCCCAGAGGCACAGCCAGTGCTTTTTCTCCAGCCTGCATGGAGGTGCAGCTATTTAAAGCCACTCAGAGGCCCACTGCATGATGGAAAGCAGCCAGATCAGTTGGGCCTCATCGGTTTTGTTTTTGTTAGATTGAAGCCAGAGTATGTGAAATGACTTGTAAGAGGACCAGGGAAGGGGGAAAGGCTGGGCACCCAGCAGTCTCGCCCACGACATGCAGAGCTTAGTCTCTGCCTCATTTAAGTGGTACTGGGTCACAGAGAAGGTCTCTGAGCAAGGAGAATGGCTCTTTTGTCCCTTGAAATACCCACGGCCATGCAAAGACACGTGGCAAAACTCTTGGGGGTTACAGGTCAGCCATGAGAACAAACTGCAGGAAAGCGTTTGCAAAGTTGGTGGTAGCTGACATTGTGGGCATTATCCAGCTGCTGCCCTGCCTCTGCCTCTGCTTGCGCTTGCACTGACACATCCAGGAGCCTTCTCCTCTACCATTCTCACCGCTGGGAGGAAAAAAACCCGTCTCCCTGCCTCCACAAGTCCCCAGTTCTCACCACCGTGCACTCTCGCTGCCTCTGCACTCCACACAGCCCAAGGGACCTGAAAGATCCCATCCTAGCAAGTAATACATCATTTTCATCACTTCAGTTTTCAAATATATTCTTTTGTCAATTTTTAATTTTTTTTTCAAGTCAGGCCTCGGAGTGTTGCCAATTTAAGCACCGTGCACGGTGCTGCAAGAGCTTCTTATTTCCACTTTGCCTGACAGGTATCTGTGTCCCCATGACACTGCCTCTGCTCCCCATCTGCTTCAGATAACAATAGTTACCCTGAGCATTTTACAGAGTTATTGAAACCACTGACTAATGTGCCCAGAAATGAATATCCACTGGGAAAGAATCTGGTTGGGCTCGTGTTCCTTAATTGCTGATTAATTCCAATTATGGTACAGCTGATCCACCAGTACCACAGATCACCACATCAAAGAGCCAACCAGCAAAGGAAGCCCCTGAGTTAGAACAGCAGCAGCTCTGTTTCAAACTTCTTTTCAGCTGGAAAGGGCTTCATAAACATTAATTGGTTATGCCTCTCTCATTCCCTGGGGAGGAAGGAGCTGTTATATTTATTACGCAGGCGGCAAAACGGTGGCACGAAGCAGGACCACGTTTTCTCCAAGGTCTCCAAAGGAACCAATGACAGTGCTGAACATCCAACAGGAGACTCCCATCGTCTGCAGGAGCTCTGGGCTCTAGAAGGGGACAGAAGTGCTGGGTAAAGCCAGAGGGCTGGGATATGACAGCAGACACCAAGAGGAGACACAGATGGTGGATAGGATTGCACACAACTGCTGCAGCCTGCAGCTGGGACCTCCCCAGCCCAGGCAGTGCCAGGGATGCTCCCCTGTTCTTCAGAGGATGGGAGGAGCTGATCAAGGCCCAGAATAAACCCTTGCTTGTTCAAGTCTCTTTACTCTGCCATCTGCTCCAGCAACACCTTATGTCATCTAGAAAGGCCAGACTTGCCCTCCAGGAAGCCCAGGAGCTGTACAAGCCCGAGAGTCTGAAGTGTCAGGAAGAACATCCTGTGGGAAAACACGATTTTGTGGAGCTTACAAACCGAGGACGGAAACTGAGGAGCGCAGGAGATCTCAGCAGGCAAGGAGGCACCGAGCACTACAGAGGAGCTGTAAATGGGAACAGGAAGAGCTGAGGGCTAAAACACAGCAAGAGCAGCAGGGAGTTTCGAGGAACAAGGTTTTGTTGATTTTTTTTAGGCTGTTTGGATGCTGCGTTGTCCGGAATTATTGTTCTTCATCTGTGTCTCTCCAGTGGTCCTACTCTGCTGATTGCTTTGGAAACGAAGCTGCCACCACAGCTCTTCAGCTCTTGATAATTGCCCCAGCAGATGGTTCTCAAAATAAGTTGCCTTCTGCACCAAAATATGTCAAATGGTGTTATTACACTTCCCAAGGGAGAGCTCCCTGCTCCGGATTTTCTTCCTAGACCACATCTTGGTATCTTCCAGTATTTCACAAGCTCTAAAACACACACCCCAGGGCACAGGGAAGGCTGTGCTCTCCCAGGGGAAGACAGAAAAACATGGGTTTGTGTTGATTCTACAGAGCTCCTGTGGGACTGGATAGTGCCAACCCAAGTGAGTGTCAGGCATTTGTGGTGGCCTTCATTCTGCAGGAGAAGGGCCTTTGCTCCCACCAAACACACATGAAACATGGTACATTTTTGCAAGAGAATGTATGAAATGCCTGGAAAGCTCCTTTCAGCCAGCAAAGCACAGATCAGGTGAGTGAGGAGCCCTGTGGGGGGCTGCTGCTGTGCAAGGAAATCCTCACTCCACCCCAGAGCAGAGGGTGAGCTTTGCAGAGTGGGGAAGGTGTGGCATAGCACAGCAGGGCAGCAACTCAACATCTAAGCCCAAAATGTGTGTCTGCTGTTGATTAGGGGTCATCATTCAAAGGAGGGAGGAGGGACCAAGAGTCCTTTCTGACAAGCTTTTTTCCAGCAAGTGGTCTACCTGTGAATTTTTGCTCCAGCAGTCAGCTCCGAGCTCAACAAACTACATATCTGCCAGACCCTTCTCTGCCCCAGTTTCATTCTGGGTCTGCAAATAAGTCTCCTTCTCTCCCTTCTCCCTCTCACATCAACTCACCTAAACGCACAAGGCATTTAAAGCACTTGAGCCCAATCTTATTTCACACATCACTCTGTGTAAGCCTTCGTGTGTCTGCCCCACATGAGCCATTGGCATGTGCTGATCAAACATCAAGCAGGGATGAGGGGCAGTGAAGGGGCTGAGCTCACAGGCCTCCAGATGGGGAGGCACTGCAACATGGAAATTCCTGGGAACACGGCGGTCCAAAACCTATTTTCCCTCCACTGGAGGATTTTTATGCTTGAGAAAAACAGCTTTACTTAAAAAATAAGGAAAATTAGTCTTTCCTCTTCTGTATCATCAAAAGTCCTGCCTTCCACCACAGCTAGGATATCTCCCCCTCGATTTTAGCTGTCCCTTGAAGCAAGAACTACCCACACCATGGCAAAAACATGCAAGAACATACATTTCTAATGGCACCTCCATATTTGCACATGCAACTAAATGTGAGAGATCACAGTGCACAGCCCAGCATCCAACCTCACTGTCAAAACCAGCCTGTGCACAGAGGAAACCAAGCTGAGTGATGCCAAAAGTGCCAGCAGAAAGCAGGGGGAGTGTGCACACAACCTGGCGCGTGTGGGACACGTGGGATGGCTGGGGGGGGAAGCGTGTTGAGAGGGAAGCAGAGAGTGATGCCGCAGCACGGAGCACGTGGCAGGGAGCAGAGGAGTGCGGGAGAGGGGCCGAGAGCTCGAGCTCACACGTGTGGGGCTGAGAGCACCACGCTGCTGAACATTTACTCTCACATTACGGATTTAATGGCTTTTAACGGGAGACTTTGTAAGCGATCAGGAATTGGAACAAAAGGAGCTGAGGGAATAATTATCCTAACCAGGGGAGCTAAAGAACATGGCAAAATCCGTGCTGAGCAATCATGCTAATTAAAGGCACCCAGAAGAATCAGGATAGGAACGCCAAATGGTTTTCACTCTGCTGCCCTAATCCACTAACAGCCTCGGCACTTTGACTCCCACCAGCTGTGGGAAGGACGGCTCTGGGTGAGCTGGTTTGTAGCAATAAGTGACAGAGATAAACAAGTGACACGGGGGGGTTGGTCCCCTCCGCAGTGGAGCCTGAAGCGACGCTTGGCCCGCCAAACTGAGCAGCGGCTGCTTTGCACCAGCAACCTGGGAGAGGACCAAATGCTCCCACAGCCTCCAGCTGAGCAGGAAGAATCCCAACATGCTTCCCAGAAAGCAGAACAGCTGCTGGCAACTACCAGCATGAGGCTGAACACGGCCCACGGCCACAAGCCTGGTCCTTTTGGGCTGCTCAGCCCTGCTGTGTGACTGCCTCTGCAGTGAGCTGTGTCACACAGCTCAGCACACTGGTCTGTCCTGGGATGTGTTCCTGGTGCCCCAGCAGAGCTCTGGCAGCGTTGCATATGCTGCTGTCTTGTTGGCATAGCTTCAGTCATCACAGGGTTGGGTCCTCTCAGATTTGGCTATCAACAGTAAGGACATCTATCTATGCAGTAGGCATCATCCTGACCTCCTAATGCTTAAAATTCCAGCTGGGGTTCTTGCCGTGCTAGCATCAGAAAAGCAACACCTAACATTGCAACATGGACACATTATCACCCAGAAATGTGGAGACTTGACAAATGTCCATGTTGTAGAGCACTAAAACGAACACTATTGCTCCAATAGACTATAAGCTTTACAGACCCAAATAAAAACTCCCATGCACTCAGCTAGTGTAGAACCCAATCAGACTCCTCAAGGAGCTGCTGAGCCTTGGCCTGATGGGGATTTCAGGGGAATATCTTCTTCAGACATACCTGAAGTCCAACAGGACATCACATGCCGAAGCAGATGGGTGCAGAAACACAATTAACAGAACAAGACACAGAGTGGTGAAATCACCCACTGAGTACAGAAAAGTCTCTGCCCTTCCCAGCCTCCAGGAGAAGGCTCTCCTCAGATAACTGCTGGGGTGAGGTGTGAGTCTCTTCTCCCCAGCAGTGCAGACCTGGGTTTTGTTGCAGTCACCTGCATTGGCACAGAATGAGATCTGGGGAGGTGGGGAGGCAGAAAAACCAACGCTAACAATTGCCATCAAGCAACAGCTCTCTGTTTAAAAACTGATAGGTTGTTTTGTTAATCAGCAGGTCCATTAACATGGAGCAAATACCTCTGTAATGGACACCCACAGGATCACAGGCTGAACTATTTGTGCGCAGCATCTTTTGATTGATTCACCCTAAAGATCATCAAGTAAATGAGAGAGGATGTAATATTTCTGCAGGAAACATTCCACAGCGGATACATGGATTGCAGCACTCAGCCAGCTGCTGTGTGCCAGCTTCTTCTTAAAGAGACTTCATATTTGATTCTCTGATTAAATATTTTGAAATGGAGAAGAAATCAGGCCTAAATTTGTGCTTGGTCCACGGAACCTGGTATTCTTCCAAGGAGGATCACATGAGTGACCAATGTCCAGTCTCCTCCCTCTCTTCCTGTCCTCAAGACTTACAATTCTATTCCCTTGGTCCTTGTCTATCCACAGAGCCCACTGCCACTCCCCTGCCTGGCCTCTTCTCACTAAATCCTTGGATCAAGACAAGGGAGCCTGTTTGGTGGCACACCTGTTGACTTACTCATCCAACCCCTACGTGCATTTTGCTTGCCAGTGCCTCTCTGACTCCTCCTCTGTCACCACAACAGATCCATTTTCAATCTAAAGTCCACTGAAAGCCCAACAGGAGAGGGAAATACAGGGCTGAGAATGAGGAATACCCTGAGAAGAGAGTCAGAGAGTCCAGGACCCATGAGGAAATTAGCAATGAAACCATCAGCTGAATAATTTGCCCCAGCAGCAATCCCAGCCAGCAGGGATGGCCCTGGAGCCAGAGCTGAGAGCTTGTGCACTCTGCAGCTTGCAAAAGCAGGTTCTTTTTCCACAGACCAAATCCCAGGCTGACACCTCCTTTATGAGCTGCTGAAAAACACCATTTTCTGGACGAGCTCTGCAAAAAACACAGTGACACTTCCAGTTTATGAGCAAGCCCTGCCACTGCTCACCGAGCCACAGCCTTGGAGCTGTCAAAGCCGTGCTGAATGAGAGCAGCGGGGCCAGGGAGACTGCTGGCAGCTCTGCTGAAGGGACGTGCTTATTTCACATGCAAATGAGCCACACAAATTGAGACCAGACCCTCCTTCTCCCCTCTGAGCTACTCATAAATTACAGAGGCGGAAGGCAGGTGAAGGGTCTTTGAGGTAGGTGAAACACAGTGGTACAAAGGACCGAGCATCTAATTGGAGACAAAAGGAGAAAGCTGAACACTCACCCAGGGCCCACAGGGAGGCACAGCTAACCCTCCCCTCCTGAGATAAGAACCATCAAGAGAGCATCCAGCCTGTTGGACTAATGACTCCTTGAGGCTAATCAGCGGTGCCAGCACCTACAAATGAGGGCCCTTCTCTGCTGTAGCCTCCATCCTTCCTCCCCTTCAGCACCATCAGGAAAATTAATAAATAAAACAAGCCTGCGGGTCCCATCCAAGCTGAACTACATGGGGCATTACAGCCAGGGAACAAGGTAAGTGCTGCAGGTATAAGCTTGGCTGTGGATGCTGGGCTCCTGCCTCCTCTCCCCTTCTTTTCAAAGAAAATAAAATTGAGTTTGTATCGACTACTGAGAAAATGAGACAACATTATACAGGACACGACCCTCTGCAATCAAATTAGGTCATTGCAACACCATAGCCAGCATGGAGTATGTAGCCCTGATAGGGTATAGGATCAAGGAGAATGATTTTATGCAGTAAACATTAAAAGGCAAAAGGAAAATTAATCTTATCAGGACATCCATCATAACCAGAGTAAGAAATCACTTTGGAGTGGCACAACAAGCAGCACTCCTGTCTCAGGGTTTCCCTCACAAGTCTTTCCTGTGTACCCACTCAAACTGGCCAGACACTTCTCAGAGCTGGTCATTAAAGACATGGCAGAAGTTAGGAAATATTTTTGTCACTTGCTTCACAGCTTCCTCTCACCCCCTCCCCAGAGCTCTGACAGTTTTCAAAAGAGTAAAGCCACTGCTCAGAGTTTCCAGCTGTGGCCCAAGAGCAACATACCCGAGGTGCTGACTTCAGGGGTGCTCAGATCTGTTTAGACACGGGACCAGGTACAGCAGCAGTGCTGTTCCTCACTGTACCAGGACAGTGGGGATGTAGATGTGGAGCCTGGGCTCTGTGCGACCTGGGAGATGAGTTCTGCCACCCCAGACTGGTCAAAACCCAGTTCAGCCAAAGTCCCTTCCTGTCTGTTTCACCACATCAAGCAGAGGCATATGCACCCAATATATTCATGCTGCTACATGTGGGAAGGACGACACAAACCTTCCTAAACCCTTGATTTACATAGCAGTCTGTAGCAGTGGTTTCCCAACTGCTTAATGAGTACATTAGCTTTGGCTAAACCAATTCTCCAGAGATGAAGAGATGGAAAAAATAATCGAAACAAACTGTGATAGAGTTTTTGATTAAGCAGCTGATGATCAATAAAAGTTATCTGCGGGGCACAGAGTGTTAATGAGCTACCATTCCTGTAGCAAAGCAACACCTGAGCCCACGGTCCCTGCAACACACAGCCCACAGAGGCCAGCAAGACCTGCTCCTCCTGGACTGACAAGGTGAGAACATGGGCTACCGTGTCCATGGGTCTCACCTGCCCTCATTCCTGTTAAAAGGGTGATGGTGGAAGAAGGATGAGAAATAACCTTAAAGTAGGATGTGGCTAGAAACAGAGGAATGAAAAAGGTTAACAGCCTGACTCAGACTTGAGGTGCTATGTTTGGGAGGGGAGCGGGGAATAAATTGAAAAGGCATTCATAGCCTTCTCAGACAGCTCCATTAATTTAAAAGGCCTTGGAGCTCTGCAGCTGTAACACCAACACCTCTACAGCAGGGAACAAGAAGGACCAACCAGTGGGGCTGCCAGCTCCCTGTCACCAGTGACGCAAGGCACAAAGCGACCCACACCACATCTTGTGATTGCTGTCCCCTTATCCTCTCCCCCACGATGTCACTGCAAAAAAGGTATTAAATCTCAATTCTTCTTAATATCTTAAATTCATCCCCAAAGATTCTAAGGCATTAAAGAGGGGACTTTATAGAGAATTTCTCATAATAACATAGCCACCTGCTTAACAGCACACAGCAGCAAGGCTGCACAAGGGTTTCAGAGGGCAACTGGAAAGGGGAGCTTCATATTAAAGCTACAGAGAAGAGACAAGGCTCAGATCAGCAGACACATAAAATATCACTACCTCCGCCTGAATTTAGCTATTTCACTGTAACTAATCATTTTGCTCTTCCAGAAATGTCTGGAGAACTGTTAGTGACCACGGGGAGCTGCTAGGATCTTTGTATTACATTTCCTCTGAAAGTTGCCTCCTCTGACAGCCCAGCCCAGCCTGCCTACAAAACGGATTTGTTTTCCCAAAACCCACTTAGCCTTCCTGTCCTCAGAGGGTCTAGGGAAAGCTGAGAAAAAATCAGCAGACAGGATACTCATTCTGAAGTGTCCCACAGGGAACAGAGGGGATGAACAGCACATTAGGATTGCTCCCCCAATTTCTCAAATTCTCACGGAACTGGGGTTTGCAATCACCCTCTGCAGAGCCCATGTCAAGACAGATCATTAATACTACTCGACACCGAGGATCTCTTCTATTAAAAAAGCACAGCAATTACTTAGTTCAAATCTCTATATTATTCATAAGATCTATATCTATCATGGATATGGTATTTACACTGCTATGGGGAAATGTAATAAATAAGGCAATAAGCGTTTCCTTCCTCCAGGTCAAGATGAAAGTCTGCATCTTAGAGAGCCGTGCTTTCCTTGGGCAGCCAGGCTCATATCCCAGCCTCCCTGCCTAATTCCTGCAGCCAGGACCTAAAGCCAAGTTGAAAAATGACTGCTCTTCCTCTGAGCCCAGCACTCAGGTTCCAGCACACTCCAGTGAAGCAGGCCAGGAGGCGATGCCTAGGTGGAATGAGACCTGTGAGGAGAAGTCTCTTCAGAAGTAGTCAAGAGAGCGAAGCAGAACATATTAAGACTGTAGCATGGCCCCCGTGAAGGTAGAAAGGGAGAATTTGATCTAAGCTATCTGGAAAAGTTCAGAGTTGCCATTTTCTGGGATCATAACATGCACCTGACAGCTCCAAGGATGTATTCATCCATCTAAACCCCTGACTCCAAAAGACCGACTGTGAAAGGACTTCAGGTGGGGACTCACAAACATGCAACATGCTCCAGTGGGCTGAACACGGGCCAGGCTGCTAGCTGTCAGCAACCTGGCATGACCTTGAGCAAACTGATGTCTTTCCAGCTGCCTCTCCTCATCCATAAAATGGAGAAGAAGATGCTCAGCAGCCCCTTGATGGGCTGGAAGAAGAAATGCCTCTTTCCAGGAAATAGTGAAGATACAACATGCCAGGTTGCTTCTCCTCATTAAGAAGGGGATAAAATATACCCCATCCCTCAAATACTCAGCTGCCTGCTGTGCTCTCAGTAAGGCTCCCCTGACATTTGGGCTCTGCTGGGATCTGGCACAAGAGCAGAACAGTCCCACCCTACCCCACCCTGTCTCTGGGATTTGCCCAGAATTTATTTTTAACACAGCCTCAGTGTGAACATTTGTGGTGGGATTTGTATGAATTCATGCTGATCCCTGAATCTGAGCTCGTCTCACCCTGACTGTGCCAATAGCCAGGACTGTCAAGAGAACAGACGGCACAATCTGCCCCACCCTACACTGGGAGTCTCACACGAGGCCAGACCCAAAGCCTCCTACCTCATTCCACATGCAGGAAGGAACCTTTGGGCAGCCACCTCAGATGGAGCCATCCCTGCTGTCCAGGGTGACTAATTTGTTCTACAGCACAAGGCATGTTAAACAGGGCCCTAAGCTGGTCTTAAAATGACCTTTCAAAATCACGCAGCCCCAGCTAAGTTCTTTATTTCTCTGGTTCTGGAATGTGAGCAATGGGATGGAGCAGAAGCTGTGGCCCGTCTGAGAGAAGACTTGAAGACTGGGCTGCAACTTTCTGGCACATCAAGCCCTCAGGTACAGCTTGAAACACAAGGTCCTTGCTCTTGCACACACCCGATGGCCACCACCTCCCTTGCTCAATGCTCCTCATCAATTACAGTGCAGAGACGTAAAATGACTGATACTTTTAATACAAAGGGCCTGTCATTTATTTATTAGCTGGCGACAGGCCCTGCAGTCCAGGATGGATGCATTATAAATCAACTGCATTTCTAACCATTAAAAATTCATCCAATTCATAATGTAGGATGCCTATAATTTCCTTATTAGTGTTGAGTGTGAAGGATTTTTCTTTCTCCTCCCTTGGCTCTTTGCTTTCCCAAAGATCTTGCTCATCTGAGGATTAGCTTGGCTTAATCCCGCAAGAGGGAGGTGGAGGGGTGAGAAGGGCTGGGGGAAGGGAGACAAGGACTGAAGTAATTTTGTTCCAGTGTTTTCTTCTAATTGCAGTTTGCCATGTATACTTAGGAGATTTAGCTGTCTCCTGTCACACTTATGGGAGCCAGAGAAACTGCTTGTCCTGAATTTAAGAGATGTTTGTAGGGGAAAGAAAAAGGTCCCTTTTATCTCACAAAGGGAAAAAAAAGGAGTATGGTGGTTGGACAGGGAAGGATGATGTAAAACCTGTTAAAGTGTACTAGTAAGATAAGAATAGGTGTCCATACATTATAAACCAGTGCATTTAAATAGATCAAACAAATATATGAGATTTATACATAAAAATAGGTAGGTATAGTAACCTTCACACTCAGTGCTCTGATTCAGTGAGGAAAAATAGGTTAGTAGGGCTGAAAGAAAGGTGTGACACTTACAGACCCACAGCTGTGACAAAAAACTTCAGGTGCTGCTGCAGCATCAGCAAAGGAACTTGGAACGTGCATCAGAAAAAGCTGAGTCTACATGAAAGTGTAAATCATCACTTAACTTGAGTACTGCATCCCATGTTGACCACGCTTGGCTGCAGACAGCAGGACAGCCTGATCCTTGGTGTGGTACACACAGAAATGTTTGTGCTTTCACTGGGTCTTGGTTTGTTCCCGTCTCTTAAACAGATTCATCCAGGGAGGGGCAGGGAAAGAGGGCTTGAACAGATCCAAGCAAGGCTCAGCACTGGGTAACTTGCAGTGTGTTTAGGAATGAGTGTGCAGGAATCTAAAAATGGATTATGCAATAAACCCTGCCTTAATGGGAGACAAGCCCAGGCATTGAGAGCAATCCTCACATGCTGTGAATCCGATGTACTTTTCACCTCGAGACACTTGCATACAAATCTTACACCAGCTGCACATGGAAATGGGTTTGCTGAGTTCTCCAACAGGTATGCTCACTTCAGCAAATCACATCTTGTTCAACAAGGCCAGTGTTTACTCTCAACCACGGTGAAAAACAGCTGCCTCGGGTCAGGGCTTTGGGAGCACACCAGCAGAAGTGGTGCTTCCGTGAGCAGCAGCACCTTCCTTCGTCCCATCGGCCCCACTCCCCTTCTGCACCCACCAGCAAGAGCAAGACAGACAGCAGGATGTTGAGGTGGACTGGAAGCGTCCAGCAATCAGAAATGACGATTTTTGCATTTTTGTTATGCAAAGCAATCATGCTCTGCTCCACCTGCCCTGTGCTGCTGGGAGCCAGCTCTGTCTGCCCGCCCCATCTCCTCAGAGCCAGCCACCACACAAGGCTGGCAAACAAAAGCCTCCTTTCACACAAGCAACTCTTTAGGCAGAATAATGTTTTGCATGGGTTTTTCCCCAGCTTTCAGGACCGAATGGGCTGTTTTGGGCTGTTTAGCCGAAAACCAGCACTAAGCACAGGTTTGGGGTTTTTTAACCTTTACTGATGTGCAGATTCTCTGCTACATTCCGGGCTGTACTTCTTGTCCCACAGGGCAGCACCACTAATAATGTTCCTGCTGTGTGCGCGGTCATGCAAAACAGCTCCAACTCCTCAACAATAGCGGCTATTTTTAATTAGGAATCACAATTTAACCAGACAATGAACAAACAATGAGAACCTGCAATCTCCAAACCAGCGAGACATCTCCTGTCTGATCACAATGAGGCCCCACGCACTTCTGAGAGATTTTAAACCTGAAAAACAGGCTGGGCAGACTAAAAAGTCACAACACAATGTCCTTGCAAACTCTGGGAGCTCGGGTGCCTTCAGGGGTACCCCATGGCCAGGTACCACAGGCACATCCCCTTTATCCCAGGAGTGCAGAGGTACCCCAGCTTCCAGACACTTTCCCAACAGCCAAGCATTACGAGTCACAAAAAACTCATTCAAAAACGAGACAAATGTTTAAATGAGGGCCAAAAGAAATCAATACCACCACTCTGCCCATGCACACATACACACACCAGCTATTTTTACAGCGACCCACAGCAAAATTCACACAATCGACGAGCCATTAGGAGGATGCTCTTGACACCAGGGTCTGAGTCTGTGAAAGCCTCAGGTCGAGCACTCTGTTGCTACGTCTTGTGTTGCAGCGATGAAACCACACCCATGAGGAGTGCTGGCTGGTGAACAGAGCCCTGCTCTCTCTGGCACGGACACCTCCTTCAGGTTTAAGCACACTACAAGCACAAATGGATAGGGAGAAGCACCAGTACCTAGGCACACAGCTGGTAACACAGGGAATGCAAACCTATTTCATCCCTATTGTGTCCCACTCCTCTCACCCTGTCACGATGAGCCTGGACTCATGCCAGACCACGGGTCAGTGGGTGGGGAATGCATGCCCACCCACACAGGGACAGTGGGGGGTGTGAGGAGGCCAGGGAATGCTGCAAGAGGAGTGGGAGGTGTGAGTCCCTGTATGAGATGAGCAGGGGCCTGGATGCGAGGTGGAATATCAGGGGGTACATACACATCCTCCATGAGATGCTGCATTCTTGGGCACTCCGGTCCAACCCAATTGATGCAGGGATGAGGCTGCCAGGCAAAAAGAGCAGCCTGCTCTGCTAGAGCCACTCCAAATCCAGTAGGAAAACAGGTCAGGACCTCCTCTCATCTGGCTTGTTAAGTTCTTGACAGTTCGCACATCATGAGCTCCCTTCCTGAAATCGCCCCAGGCAAGCCAACCTCGATTGCTGGCCCCACAGACATCAGGATGAAACAGTCCAGTGGAGATGCTTTTAGGCAGAGGAGAAAGCAGAGTTTTGTACAAGAAAATACTTCCCTGTCAACCCCTTGACGTCTGTATCCAGCAGTATTTCCACCACCAGAGCAGCTTCTCTGCAGGCCGGTCACCATTAACAGCCCAAAGCCACATTCTTCTTGATTTAAGGGCTTCTCTTCCTCGTGGATCTTCACCACCAGGAGCCAATGTATCATCCCTCAGCTGTGCTGCCAGCATCACTGCCCCATGCCGGGGCTGCAGCCTGCTGGTCCCGCTTTGATCCTGGGTGTTGCTACAAATATCTCCAGTAAACACACGTTAAAGCAACAGAGAATGGATATAAAATCCCAACAGCAGCAGGAGGTGATGGGCTTGTGTTCAAACCAAGTCGAGTGCCCATCCCATGGGGAGCAAGCAGGGCTGCACTGCTGGCCCTAGCAGCTCATCCTAAAGCAGGCAGGGACCAGGCAGAGCCGAGCTGCTTTTCTTCCTCACGGTACAACCAGGCAGACATCATCTCCAGAGCTGGTTGAGGGGTGAGGAATCTTGCCAGCCTTTCCAAGACATCCTAGAAAAACCTCATTGGTGTAGCACCATCACAGCAGGAAGGTCTGAAGTGTGAGACTGCAACTCAAAGTGCAGGTGCAATAGGTAGGTTGGGCTTCTGGAAAATGTGGATATTTCTTCCACTTGCTCTTTCAGGGATGGAAAAAATTATGCAGAGCAGAAAACAGCCACAGGTAGGAAAACTGAGAGCTGGGAAGATTTCCTCAAGTCCCACTGTCCGTGGTATGTCTCCTGTTGGTCAGATGTTGCAGGGGACAAGAAGGTGTCTCGAGGCACAAGAGAAGTTCAGTTCTGCTCCAGTGGGGGACAGGGGCAGCAATTTTGCTTGCTCACACATATTTTCAGATACCTACAACATCTGCTCTGGGAACAGCCAGCCAGAGCCCACGAGGCTTCTTCAACATCCAAATCTTTTGCAGGATGTTCACATCAACACTTGGAGCTCAGAGCAATTTCTATGAAAGCCAACAGCAAACCAGAAGGGAGGAAAATTTGGAGGCAGAAGGTCATTTCAGAGACCCCCAGTGCCTTCACCTGTTGGCAGCTGAGCTCTGAGGTCAGGGCTCTTCCACAGTGCCCAGCCACAAGCCCAGGCTTTGCTATGAACAGTGAGGAGACAGCACAGAGTAGCAAAACACACGCGAATGAGTAAACAGCTACACACAGGTCCTCGTTAAAACCCTTAAAATATCTCACGTGAGCTGAGTGAGAAGGACAAGACTGTAAGACCACGAGAGCTCCAGTGCAGAAGAGTCTTCACCCATAAGTGCCTACTTCAGAAGAGTAATGGGAGCTGGGTCCTGCTGGAGAAGAGCCTGGGGACTTCATTTTAGAGGAGACAAGAGGAAAAGAATAGTTTGGAGAAACAGCAGAGCTCTGTGGGAGGGACTGAAACCTGTAGAGCCTTGCCCCAGGCTGGGCAGGGGGAAGCAGAGTGCTGCTGTCACTTCACCCTGCACTCCACATTTATGTTACATGAAAAGAATGTTTGACAAATTCTCTTATCCCTGGAAAAAAAAAAAAGGAAAAGTTTCTTTTCCACTACAAACTGTTTCAGTTTCCTTTTTTTGGCAAATAAGACTACAAGCACATATGACTTTAGTTTTATGTTGTTGCTGTTTTTGGCAAAAATGGGACCATGAACTGACCAAAAATAGAAATGCTGCATACTTTTTATCTTCCCATGCCCAGGATGAACAAAACACACTAGGCAAACAAAAAAAAATTAACAGTTAAATATCCTTTTCATTTTAGTTTTCGGGATCTATTGAAAGCAGAGGTAAGAAAATCTGTTTGTTTAAGAAATATGATTTTTGAAATGACCATGATGTTCCTTTTAAGCTGCACTGAAATACAAGATAAAGACAGGGTACTGAGTGAAAGAGTGCTGATGGCGCTTTTATTGTGTGATTTGCCTTGTTTTTTTCTGAAGTACTTCTTTTTAGCCCATTACCATGTATTTACAGTTAGTGTAATTATCTCTAATTACTTAATTAGCATGAATACATGTAATTACTAACTTCGAATATGTAATTATGTCAGGGCAGCCTGTAATAAATGAGGTTGAAAAAAACCCTCATTAGGACTCTACGAGAGGACGCCTGCTCCACCCGTGTGGAGAATGCATCCCAGTCCCCAGACTGCGCCAGTCCTGGTAAACACAGCCAGCTCCAGTCGTGGCTGGCAAAAACCTCCCCCAAAATCAAAGAATTTGCCCCAAAAGTCCAGCTTCACAATGCTTGTTGCAACTGAGCATCCGCTGCTGGGATGCAGGTGGGGATCTGCCCCCCCAGATCAATTTTCTCCGTCAGGGTTTGGATTATTTTCGCCGATTTGTGTCGTTCTCCAGAAGCCCTGTTTTGTTAGATGAGAAATACGCGGGAACTGAACAACTCCAAAACTGTGCTGTGGCATTTGAGTAAAGCTCGAGAGATCAGATCCAAGAACTAATCTGCATCTGATGCATTGTGCTTAGAATTAATTACTACTTAATTGCTATTATTAAAGTAAAACAACCTTCCAAAATGTTTCTTCTGAAACATTACCAATATTTCACCACAGAAATCTCCAGCTGCTCATAATTACAAAACTTGAATTTTGGGAATTCAAATCCTGAACTTCAAGAGAGGGAGATAAGGTAAGAAGCTGCAGTTAGTGCCAAGCCTGCCCAGAAGAACAAACAGCCACCTTCTGACCACAAATGTGGATAGACTGGATCATGTTTTGCATTACCAAAATCTCTGACCATAGGCTGATGTTATGTAGTCCTAAACTCTCACCCTCATCACTGTCTCTGCCCACTGTGCTTGCCACAAGTCTCATTCTTCTCCTCTGATCTGTTTGTTTCCAGATATAGAGGTGCAAACTCATCACAACCTGTTGCTCCTCCTGCTGATGTTTGCCAAGCAGACAAGCACTTGGTTTCTCTTCCACGTGCACAAGATCAGGAGAAAAAGGCAGTTTTAGCCTATTCTTCTGAAATCCACTGGTAGTTGGACTGTCCACGTTGCCAAACTCTTTCCTTAACCCTCCAGGTAGGGCCAAGGACAGCTGAAGCAAGGACAGGATGCAAACCCAGTGCTGCCCAGCACGGTGTGGAGCTACAGCACAGAGATGGGGGAGCATCTTCTCAACAACTAAATGCTTCAACATGAGGAAGCAGGCTGGTGCTGGTGTCTTCCATGGCTCTTCCAGAACCCCTCATCCAGGAAGGGAAAGAGAATTCTGAGTCAAGCTTGTCTCACCTTCTGCACTAAGTCAGGCAGTGGCAGAAAGAGGGTAAGAGAACTGGCAAAAATCCCAGAAAGCCAGAAGTGAGGGCTGGCTCCCGTACCCTCCACCCCAGCAACACCAGGACAGAACATTCCCAGTGAAGAACACGTCTATCTCCTTGAGGACACGTTAACAAGAAGATCCCATGGGACAGCACAGCACAGTGGGAGCAAGAGGCCTCCAGCTCCGCAGGCAGGGAGCTGCTCTCCATATTTCAGCTGCAATTCCATTATGCAGAGCTAAGTGGCTGGGAATAAACATCCGTCATCCGTGCGTGATAAGTGATGCTTGCTAGTATGGAGGGTGACAGAAATCTATATCACATCAATGCACTATTAATACTGCATTAAGCATATAGAGTTTGCTCCCCTCGTCGCAGCACGGCAGTGGGCATCGGCATGTCCTCGACCCAGGCAGCATCCAAGAGCACAGGGATGGAAAGAGAAAGGAGAAAAGCTCCATGGTGGAGAGGGAAAACGCTTGCTGAAGGTGTTGCTCTAGCAACAGCTCAGTGCAAAGGAGAGATGCTGGGTGTCACAGAACACCTTTGCTCACAGCTGGGCAGCGGCTCTGGGGGAGGTGGTGGCAGGAGTTTGCATCTGTACAGGCTCAGCTGGGCATCGAGGCACTCCCCAGCCTAGAGGACCTCTCTTTACAAGTGACAGCAAACGGAGATGTGTTTGTGTCCAAGTTCTGCTAGGGGGAGAGAAAAACCCTCCAGCATGACAACCATGGGGAGAACAGGAGCAACAAATATTCTCCAGCCCAGGCTTATGTTGAGTAGAGCACATCAGATCAAACAAACCCCTTACAGCAAAAGCTCCCCAAATCATGGTTAATTTAAAAGGTGAATTATGAAACTTTGCAGCCTCAAGCAAAGCCACCAGTGAAGTCAGAAGTTTTGACCAAGTTAAGGCCTGGGGACTAAAATACAAAACACACACCAAATTCAACTCTGCCTGAGGAGTCAAGGACTGGGTTCTGCCTCATGAGTGACAAAGACATCTAAAAAAATAAGGGTTTTCAACCTGCAAGCACCCACCTGTGGTTTGCCTCTTATTATGCCCCAAAGGGAGTACCAGTGTTGTGGGGTTTGGTTGCAGCCCCACTGCCTTGCAGTCCTGGAAAGCCTGGAGCATTCCCTCCTGCGGCACCTTTCACAGGAGAAGTGCCTCCAGATGCCACCCCAAGCACCTCTGTGAACGCTTCAGATCCTACTCAAACAGCCCCGTGAATCTCTGAGGTCAAACCCTGCTGCGAGTGACTTCCCCTGCAACCCACCTGGCTCTGGCAAGTCCCACAGGGCAAAGGCTCAGAGCAAAACTTAATCTTTTGAGGTTTAAGCTCTGCTGCTGCACAGCCTTAACAGCACCCACGTCTTGCAATGGTCGGCGTACAGATTAAAGAGATTTGAGACAGCACAGCAGGGAGAGGGAAAAAAAGTAAAGCGGGGGAGCCCTCCCTCCAGATCCATCAGAGTTTGTAAATCATTTTGAGATGAGGTGCTATAAGAAATGTAAAATATATAATTAACAGCACAGAAAAACCACGCTACATTCAGCTTCTCCACTCCTGCCTAATCACCGTCCTCCTCCTCCCCTCTCTACAAACAGACCAAATTTAGCACATTAAAATGAAAATCAAGGGGAAAGCCAGGCACGTTCTTTGGGTACATCCCATTGCTCTGGCAAGTGCAGGATGGTGATCAGGGCTTGGGCACAAGCCAGCAGGACCCATGAGGGTGCACAGCGGGGGCTGCCTGAGGGATACCTCGTGGGAGCAGCAGCTGCAGCTCCCCTTCCCCTGACGGAGGAACGAAGGCCAGGAGCAGCGTGCTCCTGCTGAGCACATGATGCCACACAGCTTCCTGCAGGCTGGGATCTCCTTGTTCCTTCTCCCTGTTCCCAGGGGCTGAGTTCTGCCTCCTGCACCCAGGAGTCAGCAGCAGCCAAAGGAAGAGCAGAGGTGACTTCAGCAAAGCACTCTCTGCTTCTGGCTGGGCCGCAGAGATAGCCCGAGCTGAAGGTTTTTCACCTTTTGTTTTGCAGGATTTTTGTTTTTCCAGTTCTGCCTGGAACAAAGACACACCAAAAGGATGTGGCAATAGCAAGAGAGGAACATTACCCAAACCTCCTGCATTGCTCAGCTTGCATCTCAGAGCTGGTGAGAGGCCTGGGAGAGCTCAGCTACTGCCTGTGAGCCGCATGCTGGGGAAGGCTGCATCCCACCACTCGTGTGGGAAGTGGTGCAGGACTCCCAGAAAAGCATCCTTTTACACAGCACTTTTCTTTCATGCTCAGAATTTAGAAACACAAAGTGGAGAGGGCCACTTGATCACCTCCTGCTAGTCTAATGAGCCCAGTTCACGACCCAAATTTATACAGGAAAGATGCAAAAGCTTTACAGAAGCCCATAGAAACAAGACATCCAGCATCTAAAACTCTTGGAGACAAAGATAGATCCAGACACCTGCCACGCCTATGCCCATGTATCCTGAGCTTCTCCCTGGCCCTTTGGGGAGCCAAAGAGGCAGCCCCATGACTGGGAAACTGCTGGAGGAGGAAGGGGAGGCAGGTCCTTTCCCCAGCCAAGCAGGGGTCACATCCATCCCCATGCTCCCAGGGGGCTCTTGCTCACACCTGGGACCGCATGCTTGGAGCTGACGAGGAAGAGCCCGGCTTGGAATGGCACTTTCAGGCAGGGGGGGAAGGTGACGGGTGGGTGGCGGAGGGAGGGTGAAGGGAGGTGAAGGTGAGAGTGGAAAGTCATTTCTGGAAGCATCTACATGTATGTTGTGATTTCTGAGACCTGAGATTCGCTTTGGTTTCTGGACCATACCAAGACCCACTCTCCTCAAAAAAACCTCCTTCTCTTCTTCCTCATCCTCTTAACCTCTTCCTCCTCGCCCTCCTTCCCCCATCCCCCCAGCCCATCCCTCGACCCTGGCGGGGGGCTCCGGCCGGATCGGGCACTCACACGTGTCTGGCTTGTGGCAGTTGTGACCTTGCCGGAAGTACTGGGGGTTCTCGATGACAGGGATGCGGGTCATGCCGATCACCACCGTGTCCGGGCCGGCGTCCAGGGACGAGGGTGTCGTGATGCCGTGGTTGATGTGGTGGAGCGGACTGGCTGAATCCTCCTCTCCGCTGATCACTGCCACGGGACCTGCGAACAGCACACACATCCGTCAGGGACAGCGCAGGAAAGGGGAGCAGCGAGGCCTGTTGACCACGTGTGTATGGATTGCTGAGGGGTGGCAGTGCATCACCACCAGCCCCTGGGCAGGATGCCTGTCCTAGCATTCCTGCCTGTTGTCCCATCCCCAAGCTTAGTTTCTCTGGGCAGCTCACAGGGTAAAGGAAGACGTCTCAAGTTTTCCTTCCTGGCTTTGAGGTACCACACTAACAATCCTGAAGGGTTAAGCAGCTACAGGTGACACCAGAGGCGAGTCATGCACAAAGCCCTCTCCTAGGGCTGTCGTGAGAGAATAGCTGCTGCGGTGCCTGCATACCCTGGCATCACAAGCTTGGCAGAAATCATGACCAGGCTTAGACTGAAGAAACATCACCCACAATGAGTTAGTTCACCTCAAATCCGTATTTGCGACATTTCTGTTGCCCAGTATGGTGCCCATCTTCTTTCCCTCCTGCAGCTTCCCCTGGGCACACACTCTGAGCCCTTCAGTCAGGCTGATGCCCACAGGGACCCACAATATACTGGAGCAGATCCTGCTCTGCTCAAACTCATTCCCACCACCACCACCACCAATGCCAGCATCTTCCCCTTACCCTCCTGACTCCCAAAAGTCTCAGCATTGTTAGACAGGCACGAAAATGAAGCAAAGTAGTCAGGCATGCAAGATGGGAGCAATGGAAGGCTCCTATCCTTCATGTTTTATTTTGGTTTTAGTCCCTCTAATAGCTGTTGCAGCTATTCTTGCTGCATTGGTGTTGGACGAGGTAGGGACCACAGCGAAATCTTCCACAAGACATTTTTAATATTTTAACATGGGAAGAAAATACACACTCAACTGGTGACACTTCTTTTTCCCAGGTACTACCAGAAGCTCAAGCAAGAAGGAGGGGAGATGCTGCACTTAGGCTTTGAACCTATTCAGAGGAGCCAGCCTTTTACCTACATTGCATAAAAAAATGCTCATCTCCCATCAGTAATCTGCTTCTAATTGCACAATTACTTTATTATGTAGCACTGGCAACAAAGAAGAGAGTCTTCAAGCCATTTTACTCTCTGGAGCTACTGGGAGGACGAGGTGAACACCGGCTCCATGCAGCCATTCTGCCTGCAATAATTTAGTATAAAGGCTGCTCATTTTTGGAGCTTCAAGTATTGTTTGTTCTTCCAAGTGGGATATAATAAAGTTATTGTGTAATTAGCAGAGTCTTGGCAGCTGTGGCAGGTGTTTTAGTCACAAGGAGACAGGGTCTCCCCCCTTATTGTGAATTCTTTCTGGCAGGTTCTGGCTTTTTTAACATTACTTCTTGGGCCTGTGCGACTTTCCAGCTCTTGAGGTGCAAAGGCAAAATTCAGCTCTTGATGCAAGATGCCTCTGTTGGGACTGCACACAGTGTATTTCTCCAAACACAGAAAGCAAATGGGCAATTTTGGTTCGAATGACTTTTGTCCCTCGCAATGTCAATTCTTTGCAGGCAAACCAGGAGGACTGGGGTTTGCATGGAGTGCACGTTCCTTCAGGCACACCCTGCACTGTTGGCCAGCCCAGCTGTGGTGGGAAGGGGAGAACTCTGCATTTCAAGAAAAAAAAAAAAAGAAAAAAACGATAAAAACATCGGCTGGTATAGACTGGTGTCAATAATCTAAGAGAAGACCATAAAGATCTCCCTTGCAGAGAAGCAGTGGGAGAGGCTTCTGAGGACTTACTGCTTTCCTTTAGAAGCCAAGGTGTTGCTCCAAAGGATGGCCCCTCATCAGGCAAGGGGACGTGAAAGGCCTCTCTGGTGAGTGTCAGTCAGGTTGGATGAGGCTTTGAGCAGACTGCTGTCATGGAAGGTGTTCCTGTCCATGGCAGGGAGGTTGGGCTGGCTGATCTTTAGGGTCCCTTCCAACCCGAACCATTCTGTGTTGCTATGTGAGGCAAGGTTTCATTGCCCTCTATCCTGAGAGCAGAAATGACACCTTTGTGACAAGGAGCAAAGAGGATGTAACCAACCACGGTACATACACCAGGCTGACACACACCCTGCTGAGGACAGGGGTCTCAGGGACTCACAAAGCCCTGCCAGCATTTTATCCTTGCTGTTTATCAGCACCTCCCCATTTTTAGGGCACACAGATCATGGCAGTTTCCCTCCAGCACAGACAGGTTAAAAGCACGTGGCTGCATCTAAAAGAGCAGGGCACAATCCAGGAGGTTGGGTACTTGTGAAAATAAGCACAGCAAGCATCCATTAGCCAATGTTCTTGTGGCCATTTCCCTGCCAATAAACAGACCCAGAGTATGACCTTCTTTACACTCCACAGGGTTGGGTTTTTCCTGTGGTTTACTTCTTAGGAGGATTTTCTTCACTCAGTTTCATGCCCCAAACTTATCCAAGACCTTCGAGGCAAGAGGTAACCACATCGTAGTTGATCAACAGCTGCATTCCCATTCCCCAACGAACATTCCCCACAAACGGACTCAGCCTCTGAGGGAGTCATCCACCTCAAGTCAATGTTGCTAAATTTTTCCACTTACAAGACCTAACAACCCTCAAGAACCTCAGAGCTGAACTCTGATTCTCCATCTCAAACCCTTCCCATTTCTGCAAAAGTGGGAAACCCCAAGAGCCGCCAAGGGAGGGGCACCACAGGGAGAGCACGACATGTAAAGCATATTCTACCCTTGCAGTAATCCAGGAACAATTTACTGCCTCCAACTGTACTTCCAGATCTTGAAAATTCTAAAATAAATCATGTTCTCAAGAGTCCTAAGGAACACTTACAATGGATGCACTGCACTATCCTCCCAGCTTTCCAAAACATTTCTGATGATTGTAGGCACTGATCTGACTTGGCTTAGAACATATAATTCATCCCAATATCCTCCAGAGGATATAATTTGATTAAAGGCAATTTTCAGTTGAGGACTTCTCCAAGTTTCTCCTGTTAGGTTGTGGGTTTTTTGGGTGTGGTGGGGGAGTATAAATCTGGACAACATTAATTCCTACAGCCACAGTCATGGTGCTTTATCACTTTAATTCTCTCATTCCCATCTCTTCTGGCTGGTCACGGCTGAGATCCAGTTCCCTCTAAGCCCACGGCCCCTCTGTTGTCACTCTGAGATGCAAACGAGTGCTGGACTCACTGTGCAAGCCTGAGACAAACTTTAGAAACATCATGGATATCAAACAGCCACCAATCACTTTTATAGGTGTGACTATTGCTCTGACTCAAAATATACTCTGCCATTAGCAATTCCTGGAAATAAAGCAGCTACCTAGACTTCAAATTTTTAAATCTATCTTGGCAATAGCATATATTTTTTGCTTTTAAGTAGGCAAAGAACTTGAGTTTTCTGATGTATAATGCTGATGAATGCTTTTATTTGGAAGAATTCTCACTGGTTTCACCAGTGCACTTTCCAGGTAAGGTTAAAGGGAAAAAAAAGAAGCAAAAAAAAAGAGAGCACAGATTTTAGAGATTTAGGTTCACGTTCCATTTGACAGGGAAATGTGCAGAGAGAGATAGAAAAGAAGACAGTTTTGTACAGTAAAAATGTATAACAATAGACAAAGGGTAGCTCGGAGTAATTCCCAACATACCATCCAGTGATTTTAAAACATTATACAAAATATTTCAGAGCTTTTCAGAGCAGAGATGCAGTAGCTGCTTCTGTGAATAACTCAGCCTGTGTTATGGACAAACACACTGTGGATATTAACTATAAAAAGGGTCTATTTGTTAAAATTTTAAGAAGTCTATGTCCATTTTGAGCACTGAACCTGCTACACCTGTACTCTGAAAGGCTCTCCCATGTCTCTCCTTCCGTCCAAGCAGGGCTCTCACCAGCCAGCAGCATCCACACTGTCTGCGAGGACAGAGCTGAGCTCTTTTCCATGTTAACCCCATGCAGTTTTCCTGACAAGGAAGCAACACCAGCAGCACTGATGGAGGCACCCATCACTCCTTTTCCCCGTGGGGAAAGGCTGGGGAGATATTAGGGCTGCCCA
The DNA here is from genome assembly GCA_013398055.1 of Ifrita kowaldi. Taxonomy (NCBI): domain Eukaryota; kingdom Metazoa; phylum Chordata; class Aves; order Passeriformes; family Cinclosomatidae; genus Ifrita; species Ifrita kowaldi. The sequence continues at coordinate 103,976 of VZRS01007801.1, read as the reverse complement.
GGGCTACCCCTGAGTGAAGAAGCAGCCACTGCTCCAGCCCAGCACTGCAGCCACTGCCAGCCTTCCCCTTCACAACGCCAGTGGGAGCCACAACGACCAAGAAATCAGGATCAAATTCATCTGATGTTCACCAAAGAGCAGTGAGGCAGCTTGGAAATGTTACTTTTGGAAACGTCAGAAGCAGCAATTCTGTTCTCCCTTCCCTCCCACATCCCCTCTACAGCCAACTCCTCTTTCCCGAGAAAGACACCTCACTCAAACAGCACCATTCCCAGCCTCGTCTCCACCCTCTGTTCTCCCCCAGCCTCCCAGCCAGGCTGCACTCCATCCATCCCAGCAATGTTCCAACTCTTCTTACTGAGCATCCGCCCTGATATTATCATCTCTGTAAACACTCCTCCAGATTCCCCCAAAATCTCTGCTTTTCAGAAAATCTCTCATTCTCTGTTCAGTGCTGTTCCCTCTGGCTAAACTAGAGTTTGGCTTGGTGTTTACCTTCACCTCCCCATCTATCTGGAAGCTCTGTGAACAGGGTATAGCTTTCAGTCCATATCTGTGAATTGCCTGGTTCATTCACAGCGTTATACGGACAGCTTGTTACTCATGAAAAATAAAGCAAATAATAATAGTAATAAATAGCTTAGGGACCCCTGTTTGCACGATCATATCGTAGTGGGAAATTATTTATCAAGGCTAAGAGCTATACTTTGTGATAAAACAGGCTCAGGAATATAGGGTACTGTATAAATAACCATAGATTAGAAAAGATAATGGTCACTTCTCACACATCTGCAACAGAATGAATGCCCCAAGGCAAACAGGTGAAGAAACAACAAAAACTCCAGCTTGGCATCACAGTAACCTCTGCAAAGCAACAAAAGTGATTGAAGGTGAAGAAAACATGACCTCTAAGGGAAAACTGAAAGAATTATGCTTTGTGTTGAGAGGAGAAGACTGAAGGGACACGTGATAACAGCCTTCAAATATGTAAAAGGTTGCAGCAAAGAGAAATATAATAGCCGTTCTCCTCGTCCACTGGGGATAAAACAAGAAATAATAGGTTTAAATTGCACTGAGGGAGATTAGAGTTTGAATGTTCTCCCTGATGCCTCATGGTACGGCTGGTTGAGCACTGGAACAGATAACCCAGGGATGCTGGGGGGGTTCAGCCACTGCCAGGCTGGGAAGGGAAAGGTTAAAGAAACTTCTTTCAAGGACAGCTCAGCTACAGGGAGCCGTGCTGCTCAGAGCCCTCACAGGCTGCAGCACTTTTTACCAGGAACCAGAGCCCTCAGCCTCTTCCCTTTCTGATGCTACCAAAGAAACTCCAAGGAGGGACCTGTGCAGTGCTGCAGACCAGGTTTGGGCAGCATCAGAGGCGCTGTGGGTGTAGCACTGGGTCAGGATGGGGCCGTGGTCACTCCAGCGTGGTTTCAGAAAGGACAACTCCCTGCACACCCCAGGCCAAGTGCTCGGGACAGAAACCAAGTTTGCTGAGGCAGAGAAGAATGAGATGAGTGCTCAGAGCTGCAGGGCAATCCCCTCTCCCCACCTACACCTATGGGAGCTGCCATGCAGAACACCATTTTTTGATCAAAAATGATCACTGCAAGAGCTAATTGTGCCATCTCCACTTTCTTTTGTAATATAAAGGAGCCATATAATTAACCTACTTAATTAGGAACTGTATATGACCCATAACTAAAAGAAAAAAAAATGCTCTCCTAATAAAGTGGGTCGCCATGCATTGTATAGCAAGCGCTGAAGCAGACCTCATTAAATTCCAATATATAGTATATAAAATCCATTCCTCTTCTGACTCCAAACCCCTGTTGGCACTTCCATATTTTCCCAATCATAATCTTAAATTCTGTTCTTCAAAAGGTCATATCACCGACTGGCAAGTAGATAATTCCAAGGCTACATCTCTCAGCCCAGCTTTACAACTCAGAGCTATACACATGCACATAAACAAGGGTAAAAATAACCTCAAACTTCAGCTTATCAAGAAAACAAACAAGTTTAAAAAAAAAAACTTAAAAAAATTACCAACCTTTTGTTGGAGCTGAAATCAACCCACACCCCAGGGCTGATCTCTGCACCAGCAATGAGGGGAACTGAAACTCATAAAAGAATAAGCGAAAGCACAATAAATACAATTAAAAATCCAGCCATGCTCAGAGCAAGATTGCATTTACTGTCTCATAAAGACAGCCTCGTCCTTTCAGGCAAACAAAAGGAAATCAATTTCTTAACTTTTATTGGCAGATGTGGGCACAGGGCCAAGGCAGCGCTTGGTGCCTACGCGGGGCCCGTTTGGAGCCAGTCTGCCACGGGCTCCAGCGTGTTCTCTGCCCTCCTACAACGGGAAGCAGCCACTTCTCTTCCCCAGAGTGACCAATCCCAACCACAAAGGGGTCCATCATGCGGCACCTCTTCCTCTGAGCCACAGCAGACCCCTCACTTGTATAAAATAATGGGCTTTATCCAGGGCTCCCTCCTAATTCCAGTGCTTGGAGCCTTCTTTGTCGCCAGCACCTCAGCCGTGTTCAAGCAGCATTTCCCACATCCATACAGCTCAATTCCATCTCCACGTCACAGATTCACCCCAAGTTATCCCTGCATCATGCCAATGGACCTGGCTGGAGCAGCACAGCCCCTGCCTGAACCCCACTGTGGTGGCTGAGGAGCTTCCAAAGGTGCCAATCACTTCTCTGCCGCAGCCCAGGGGGCACAGGCTCTTCCATCAGCTTTTGGGGAAGCAGCATATGTGAAAAATCATTTCCTTGAGCTTTGCCGGTAGATAAAGACATCAAGAACATAAATCTGAACTCTTAAAGGGATATAAGCCAAATCCTCAGCTTCCAGCCCCTCCAGTAAAAAAGGCAGGAACAAACAGCAATCCCTTTTCTCCTCTCCTCAACAGCATGTTGGGTTTGAGGTCCTGATGATCTCGAGGAGATGAATATTCCTCTGAACTTCAGGGTAAAAGGAAGGGACAAGCCTGGGATCTTTGCATCCACCTCTGCTTGGGTTGGACACGTGTCTCTTCCCCTACTTGCACCTTCCAGCCCCTTATACACTGCAGATGCATTATCATATAAAAAAAGCTGTCAGATCCGTTGTCAGTGGGCGATCCCTACATAGGCAATCCTTAAAGCACTTTCTTTCCTGATGCAGCACTGCCAAAATACTGCCATTTACAGAAGCCCCTTTCCATCTTTACATATTGACATTTCCTTCTCTCTCTGATTTTTTCAGGTGATTGCAGCAGGGAGAAGGCAGCTCTTGCTGCAAAAGGGGATGCATCAGGGCAGAGGGGCTGCAGCGACCCTGTACATCCCCCCTTCGCCCTTCCCAGCCTCCAGCCATCCTGGTAGTTCCATTTGGAACATCACTCCATCTGGCATAGAGGATGTCCAAACCTCCCTCACTCCTCTCATGTCCTTCCCTTACCCACTCCTTCTCAAGTTTATTTATTGAGCTTAGACACCAATCCTATAAGCACTCACACTCAGGAATGGAAACATTAAGATCAAATCATATAAAATATAAAGTCAATGCATGTGACGGCACAAATGCATAAATCCAGGAGAACAAGAAACAGAAAATGCTTACAGTAAAAATGGTAATACAATCTGATAATTAAAAAGGGTGAGATCTGACAAGCCAGAGCCATGCATAACAGCAAAGCCAGCCAGCACTCGCAGCAAGGCAAAGCAGGAATTTTACATCTAGGCTCAAATTCCAGCCCAGTGTTACCAAACATCTTCAACTCAGAGTGTCTGACCAGCAAAGCAACTGCAAACAGGCCACAGGATAACCAGGAGACCATTTTAGAACTTGAAATGCAAGGATTTGCTGATGCCTGAGGGATTGACAAGCCAATACCTACCCCCATGTAATAACATATGGGTACTGGGAAGTTGGTTCATTTGCCAAGAGAAAAAGGCTTTCACTGCTGAGATCAGGTGAAACAACTAGCAAATAGTGCAGGCAACAGGAGAGGAAGAAAAGTCTGTTTTATTCAATTGTCACTGCAGGGAGGGAGATAGTGTTTAGTCTGGCAATGCTGGTGCTGGCACTCAGACCATACCCAGTCACCTTCCACCGTTTCTCCCACCTATCTTCTCCCATTTGCTGGTAACAAGCTGATTTTTCCACTGTTGGGCATGCATGTTCCCTGCAGGTTGTGAGGAGGAGCCAGCTGCAAACCAAACATCCATCCTTGCAGAGAAACCTCCTGTGATGGCATCTTGGCATGGCAGAGCCAGCAGCAGCAAACTCACACCTGGATAAGGCAGGAGGAGCGAGCAGGGACACCCAGGAATGCAGCATCTGTGTGTGACCAAATCCTTGTGTGGCCCTGCTGCAGCCCTTCTGCCCCAGTCCCAAGGTCAAGGTCCAGGAAGGGCTGGTGAGGCAGGATGGGTGGCTGTTGGGTACTGGATGCACTACGATACATCAAAGCAAATCCCTGTTGCCTTATTTTCAATGCACAAGGCCACCATTCCCATCCCTCTGTACGGGATCAGCTCCATTTGAAGACAAACCTCATTTCCTGCCCCCAGGTCTCCATCCAGCCCCCTCAGCTCCAGAGCTGAGCAGCATCCTGCCTGCCCCAAATCACCAGCTTATTGCCATTCACCTTTCTCCCCACCTTTGTTCCTCTCGACTAGATTTGCTTCTTTTTTTTTTTTCCAAGCAAAGTCACCAAGCTGTCACCTCAGGGGCACCTTGAACTCGGGAGCAGCACAGGCTTTACAAGGCAGGAGCCAGGCAGTGGCTGGGCAACGGCCTCACCAGCGTCTATTAATCTCTTGGCTCACTCATCCCTATCACAGACACACCGTAAAAATGATATAAGCATTTCATTCGAACGGCGCTGCAGAGAGATTGGGAAGAGCATGGGGCCAATTGATTTCCACTATGTCTGCTCTTTACCTCCAGGTATAAATACAACAGCAAAATCAATCGGAATAACATCATATCAGCTTTCTAATCTCTTCTGTTCGCTTTATATACTGCAGCATTTCCTACAGCTTCTCCAGAGGAGGCTCCAGCACCTCCGCACCCCTCGTGCAGCTGCTTCCTCGCTCATGGCCCCTCCTGTGACGAGCTTCAGGAGCTGCAGGTCCAAAGCACAGCTCTGTGCAGGAGGTGCTGAGAGGTCTCCCAGAGCAAAGCGCCTCGGCTGCGCCAGAGCAGCGCTCGCTGGCGCCGGCTGAGCCCTGGGCCACGTTGGCACTTGTGAAAAGGGAGATGCTCGCCCGCTCACACCCCGTCACCATGGATGGTGGCTCGCTCGACACTGATGGGCAGCCAGGCGTGCCCAGATCCACCGAGGGGGACAGTCCCACTGACACAGGCACATGAGAAAGGCAGCAGCAGTATCTGCTTTCCCCACACCCTCGGGACTCCATGGCTGGATTTACCACACGTGGCCTTGGTGGCATTTCACCTCCACATGAGCATCCAGAGTGACACCACACAAAGACCCAAGCCTGGAGCAGGGCTGCCTGCTCAGCACCCAGCAGACACTTTTTCTTTCTGCATTTCCAATTTATCATCAGCCTAAGGCTTTTTATCCTCTCTCCTGGCCTCCAGCCACCACAGAGGGAGACTGTGACAAACTGATAAACACTCCCCCCAAGCCTTGCTTGGGTGAAAATGCAAATGCACCCTGAGAATGAGGAAAGAGCTGCCTGACGAGGTGTCAAGGGGTCATCTTAAGCAAAAACTGCAGCTCCGCACCAAGGAGGGGCTTTGCCCCACCTCAAACCAGACCTTGACTGAATAAGTGCCAGATGGAGAGGAAAGCAGAAGTGGTTTAATCACAGAATCACAGAATGGTTTGGGTTGCAAGGGATCTTAAAGATCATCTACTTCTGACCTCCTGCCATGGGCAGGGATACCTTCCATTAGACCAGGTTGCTACAGGTCCACTTATCCTGGCCTTGACCACTTCCAGGGATGGGAATAAGCGACACCTCCATCTATTCTGCAATTCAGATGGCAAAGAACATGCACATGGCGTGAATTAAGGCTGTGGCAACTGCATCACTTTCAACACTGTGGCCAGCACTGGGTGAAAGCTTTGGGATGTGTTGTCTAACCTGCTCCCTTAGCACAAGAGGACCCCCAGTGATATTTGGCGAGGGGTCCACTGGCAGCTCCACCACCAGCCTGGTGATGGATCACTGACCTGAGCCAAGAGCGTGGTGCTGCAGGAGCCTGACCCTGTGCCAGGAAATGCTTAAAACAGTGAGAACCACTGAAGGCCTGAAAGTCAACAGCTGGGACCAGTACTGCCCTCCTGCCTGAGGCTTTTCCTGACCTTTGCAGAGACTGATGCCCAATGCTGCTTAATAAACACCATCCATGGAGCAAAAACCTGCCAGCAGCAGCTCTGGAGCATAAGCCAGGGCAGCAGAATATGTTCTCCACCAGCCAGGACCACTGCATGCTCAGGACAAGCATTAGGCGTGTTTCTCATTAGCTCCGAGTTCACCAGCCACCTCCATCCCCCTCCCACCACTTCCCTTCCCATGCCTTGGCCACTGCAAGATCAGTCTTGGGTCATCTTGATCCACTTGGAAAGCTTAGCCGCCATGAGAGCAAACCGCTTGTCCTCTGGCTCCAATCTCTTACTGAAATTAGTGCCAATGGAAGTGTCACTATCAATTTCATTATGTTATTGGATAAATGGAAAACTGGGCCAAGTCCCATATTCCTGACGGGCCATCAAAGAGGTGGGGATTATGGGTAAGGAGACAGACAGCCCTGGCAGGAAAGGCAAAGGCTCCAGATCAATTAGCCTGACAAGGCTATCTTGCAGCCACATCACCTCGTCCTGACACCAGCGCCTTCTCCCTGGAGCCCAGCTGCCCCTGCACCGAGGTTTATTTTCTCCAGTGGTAACCAGAGCCCTTCCAAACCCAGGAAGATGCGCATCCCCTCTCCAAATATCCCCTTTGAGACTCACAAGACACCGAGGGATTTTGCAGTCGTAAAAAGACATTAATTTTCAGGTCTCCTTATTTTGGTTTAATATTCTGTCAAGCTGAAAAAAAAAACCAAAAAAACAACAAACCAGCCATTAAGCAAAAAAGTGCCTTTCTCTGCATTGCTCAGAGGTTTCAAATGGAAGGAGGGATCAAAATGTAAAGTACCTGGCACAACACATGTTTTGTCTTTGCTGTGTGTTTTTCTTCTTGGTTTGCTTTCAAGATCCTGCTTGGACCATGAAACTAAACTGGTCAGTACCATCTGGTTCTCATGCAGTAATTAATAGTGCTTGTAATTTTTCAAACAAAAATAGTCTTTGGTTGTAGCTTTTTTGGTCAACTTTTGACCTTTTTGTTTTGAAATGGAATTTTTATGAAAACATCGAGCAGCCATCAAGGCTGCAGATGCCAATGGGTTCACTTCCAGCAGACACCTCATGTGTCCAGTCTCTGCCAGCAAGCGGCTGCATTTACTCAGGGTCCGAATTTGTAGACCCAAATTTAAAATCAGACTTGTGGTGTTTGCTTTCAGGCCAAAAGATAAATCCTTACATGGTCAAAAAATAAGAAAAAATCCTTGCACTCAGAGTTTGTCTCGACTCATGAATGACGGCAATGAAAATTTAAAACTCACACTTCTCAAAAAGTAAATGCACTTTTTTTTCCCTCCACAGCCCTCCTTGAGATGATCTCCAGCAGTGATATCAGTCTCTCAGATTTATTCTATCCCAAGATAAATAGTGTGTTGCTTACAGAATCAAAACGTATTTAACTTGTGTAATGGTTTAAATCCCGAATCTGCTCCCGTAATATTACGAGACTCTTCTGGAATATGAAGTCCATGTCAGAAATATCCATGAACAAATAAACAAATCCTTTTTCCTTCGTGCTGAGCAATTGGGAGAGGGAGCAAGGCTGGGGTTTGGGTAGCCTTGGAGCTTCCTAGCCCATGATGTCACATCAATAACAGTTGATTGGTGTTAACAGTTGGGTGTGTTAAGCTTTGCTGCAAGGCCCAGAATCAACAAGAAAAGAGTTTTGCAGGTTTTTACAAAAACCTTTGTAGACTTAAAGAGTAGAGGGAAGCCCTTGACATTTTCCAGGCAGAACTGATTGGAAAGGAACTGATACTTTTTGGCTCAACTAATACCAACTGCTACCTCGATAAACTGGTGTTTTCCAGAATGTCATGCCTTTTTTCCAAAATGTATAGCCCTTGGTCATAAAGGTGATGGAGAAAAAAGGCTCCGAAATCACAGCTTTCTGGGAGCTGAAAACTCATTTGTAAAGTGTGGCAGTTTTGGGGTTTCCACTGGCCTTGCTGGGACCCTCATTAGTTTTGAGAGGGATTCTGTGAACAGGGAGATAAAACAAGCAAGGAATAAAAGGTTGGGAGATGTGCAGAAGGATATAAACCAGCTCCCCACTCAGAGAACTTGCTGCATTGTCGATCCACCAGCCCAAACAACCCCTCTAATAAATTAGAGAGCAATTCATTGGAATGGCTTCCTCTGTCCCCACACTGACAGTTAATCTGTAATTCAGATAGATCTGTCAGAAGGCAAGAGTCCAGCATACAAAACAATTAATTCCTCCAAGGTCTGGGGACATTTCCCTTTCTAAAGAGCACAGCACAGTCCCCTCCTCGCCAGTGGGCTCCAGGCATGGACGTGGCTCCTGTCGGAGGTCAGCGAGGAACATTACACGCATTTCAATACAGATGCTCACAAATACATCACCTGTCACCTCATTGCTGGGCTGGCAGTCTTGGGGTGAGACTTGTTCCACAGACCTTGCAAGGAGCTTGCCTTGTATCTCCCAGTGCCTTCCTGCTCCCCCAGTGCCCAGCCAGAAACTTTTGGCCTCTTACCCCACATCAGCCCAACACTAATGCTTTTCATGACCCATTTTTTTGCATCAAGAGTCTAAATCATCAATTAAAACAAGCAGAAATGCAGCATCTACAGATTCATTCTGGCTGATAAAAAAGTAGCTAATGCCCAATGTGAAGGTGGATGTTGGGGCAGAGCACATCTCATCTGCCAGCTCCCCCAAGAAGAGTCACTCCCAGATCCACCTCTGTCCTCTACAACCTCAGGAGATAACCAGGACAGTGGCCTCTGGCTGGAAGGCACCACTGAAACAGAGCAGCTTGGGAAAAGAAACAAAGGGTGGGAGTCAACCACATGGACATGCTGCAGTGGGTGGTTGGGGAACGGGGACAAGTCACATGAGGCCCCATGTGAGACCAGCAGCACCTGCGCATCGTGCCAGCCCCGCAGGCAGGGCAATCAAAACAAACATCTTCCTCTTGCCAGGACAGAGGCATGAGGAAGAGGAAAATTGTTAAAAAGGACTCTTGAGAGGATGCAGGATATTGGGCATCACAACAGTCGTCACAGGCATGGCACAAGCAATGGCCGGGCAATATTAAGTGACATTAAGGAAGGATCTTCAGACTCAGATCTTTCCGATTCTGCTGATTCTTGCAGCCTCAGTCACCAGCTTTTAAAGCATGAGTGCACAAGAAGCACCACCAGCCAAATCCCTGTCTCCCTACACATATTTCACATCCTTCTCCCAAGCTATTTCATCAAAATCCCCAAGGCAGGTGGGAGGGAAGCTGCCTCACGTTAGCCTGTGAGCCACGAGGGCAGAGAAAGATGGGGCGTTCGGCATTTACGTCCGTGACTAAGCGCTGTCTCCCTGCTCCACACTCCGTGCCCCCAAAACACATCCCTTGCTCAACAGCTTTGTAGCTCACGACAAGTGACACAACAACACATCCACACTGGGAAGCCAGACCTGAAGACATGTGGAGGTCGAGTGACTTCTCCATCTGCACCACCAAGGGAGCAGAAAGAAGTGGGATAAACAGCATCCTCACCCACAGTGCAGTAATAAGAGGGGAAAAAAAAAAGAAATGTGATTTTGCACAAGGCTGGTGGCTTTCTAGTTGGGGGTAACACGTGTCTGCTGAGCATCAGGCCAAGCACCCCTTGTACAAAGCCCACCTCAGGCTGCCCAGAGCATCCTGCAGCAGACCCTGCCAAACCCACTCCCAAATTCACCTGCTTGGAGGCTCCCATGGGGCTGGTAACACCCCACAGACAGCACATAGCTCGAGTGTGCAGACAGCACAAGCAGGCAGCTGGAAGGCAGCACAAGGCTGGGAAAGCTGTGGTGGTGGGGGCTGCTGGACCACAACCAAGTCCCTTTCTAGAAGCAGCTATCAAGTCTCTGCAGAAGTAGTGGAATGGAGCCACTTTTCATCCTACCTCTCAAGGAAATCATCGCTGCTGTTACGCAGACACAATTATGTCTCCAGAGCCTTTTAACTGCAGCTCTTTAGAGATGAGTGGGTTGATAGAAATCTATTCACAGGACTGACATCGCTTGGCTGGGTAAGGACACTGCCACTGAGTCAGTGGCTGGGGAGGGATCAAAAAATAAGACTGCTGATGGGGGAAGTCCTAGGCAATGCCAAGGCAGCGTCTCCTGGGGGAGCTGCTTCTAGTCCCCTGACCACGAAGACCAGGCCAATTTCTCATTTTATTCTTCTAGAACTTTCTTTCAAAGAAAAACAAGAGTAATAATATTGCAAAGCTGCCTCCTTTCCTTTGGTTCGTGTGCTCCCCCACTGGAGGGGGCCAACACTTGGAGATGGGGGGCTGCACACGCGTGTCACAGGCAGCAGGGCAATGCAGAGCAACATAAGGCTGTCTCTTCCCCAGCACCCTTACCCTCCAGGTAGCCCTAAACCATGCCAGGATTTGAGCACATGGCAAATGAGAGCACAGGAACACAGTTTGGCCATCAGTCTCTCGGTCACCTTGCCAAATCCGAGTCCGGAGCAGAGGGATGCAGGAAGCTCTTACTGTGGGACCCTTGAACTGCATTGCAGAGCCCTCTCTGAGCCTGGCAGAGCGGCTGGGGGCTGCTTTATCATATCCGCCATCTGCTTGTTTGCTTTGCCATCCTCTGCTCCTCCTGGCTACGCTCACAGACTCCTACCTGTTCTCCAAAAGCTTTGCCGGGTCTCAGTAAACAAACCACAGGCAAGGACAAAAATAGGGAGAGGAAAGGCAGGGAAGGTGGGGGGGAGAGGGAAGAGAATCAAAATTTAATTAAAGACACTTTTGCTTCAGGGCCTCAGAAAATTTACAAATTCATAAATCACTTAGTAAATACCCTGAGCGGCTGCTATGCCAGGCTGCCTACCAGTCCCACCAGGAGGGCCATAAAGCACGAGCACAGAGCTCGGCAGCTCCCTCCTTCCACCTCCACCCTGCAACATCAGGCAACCTTGAGCAGCTTGTCGAGCCCATGACAAGTGTTTCTGCAACCAGGAGCCATCAATCTGCTGCCCCCATTAGCAGCAGTGCAGGGAGCTGCTTGTTTCACCTGCAGATGTGGCACAATGAGAGCTTGGAGAAGGGTGGGAAGTGAGGGGACAAAAGTCATTGCAAGAGGGGACCAGGAGACCCCCCCAGGATATGTTGTTGGAAACACAGAGTTCTTCAAAAGCACATGTTCTAATGTGAATGGCCAAAGGACCAGCATAAACCAAGAGGTGGATCCAGAGGGATTTCTGTGGGCCACTGTCTATCTGAGGGTTTTATAGAGAAAACCCAACTTCTGGTAATTCCCAAATGAATCAACCCAGCCTTTTCTCCCACGGCTGAGAGGAATCTTCACCAGGGGATGCACTTGTGCTGTCCAGCCCCGAAGTACTTCCCACAGGGACTACAAAGATAGCGAGCACCTTCTGCCAAACAGAGGCAAGAGCGAGCTGCTTCCCTGCTTTCCTCATTCGGCACGCGGCGAGGAACAGACTGAACGTCCAGCACACGGGGGTGTTGCATGGCTCTGCTATATTTAACAAAGCTCCCAGTACAGTCTCTGGTAGTGTGATGAACCAACACATCTTTGCCAGTAGCCTATCAGAGAACGGCTTGGAAGGACAGAATCCAGGAGTATTTTTCACCCTTTACTCAGAACTTTGAAGGTGGGAGTAGAGTCTGTTCTGGGTAGCGTGGTGAAGTCTTAGCCCTCCCTGCTAAGGAGCAGGTGATTGGTAAAATGATAACAAAACCTTGCTGGCTTTCCTTTAAGGTGGGCATCAGTGGGTGAGAATGGAAAGTTCTTTGCACAGGAAGAGACTGGGACATAACAAATTTATTTGCCAAGCTATATGATTGTCTAAATTGTTACCAGAAAAACAACAAACAAGTTAAGAGAAGCTTTCATAATCACTCAACCGACCAGAGGCCTCACTTTGAACTGTATCAGCTATTGACCCATCTAGTAACACCTATTTTCCATGAGACTGAGTCAAGTGGGATAGACCAGTGTTGGTTATACCAGTAATCTGGAACAGATAAAGGGTCATTCTGGCAGAAAGGAGAAGACAGAACTGCTTTTAAGAAGCACCACCCACACCAACCTTTGCCCTTTCTAAAGACAAGCTGAACACCCAAGTCTTTCTAGGAAACCTCAAGAATCTCACACATCTCTATTTAAGCAACCACAGAGCTTTTGCTTCAGGTCATGAGTAGAAGAACAAGAGCTGAAAACTGAGGCAGGAGTATCTAATGGGAAAACACTGGGAGCCAGCCAGTCCTCCAGACCTCCCCAGCCAAATTATCCAAATCATGCTTGAAACACTCAGGACAAATATAGACTATTTGAAAAAAATTCTTAATACCCTACAAAGGAAGGGTGTCAACAGTTCACTCCAAGGTTTTGCTTTGTGTTTCTAGACCATCTGCTCAAGGATGAAACCCCGCTAGGCAGAGGAGGCAGCACAACAGAAGCCACGGCATCCATGAATACCTGAGCACTGGAGGGGCACAAACAGCCACGGGGGCTGGTTCACCCACAGCTCAGCTCCCTTTGTCCTGCTGGAACAGGAACCACAGGAGCACAGCCAGAGGCAGGTCTGAGTCGGGCTGTTTTCATAAATTGATTTTCCTCATTTTATTAAGCTCTTTCTTCCAAGGCTGCTCTCCAAACTGGAGATGCAATGTTTGAGAAGCTGCAGAATTTGGAGACTAGCAATTGAGCCTTCACAAGAAAAAGCAGCAGCTCACCATGCAAACCTCTGCTCTGGCAGGAGCACCAGTGGAGGGGACAAGGAGCTCAGAGCAGGATCAGGGCAGTATAACTGATATGTCTCCCATTCTGCAGGAGCATCCTGATAACACCCATGTTTGTGAACTGGTTGTGCGTCCATCTGCCTACACAGTTATTTACAGTATCAAAGTATGTATCCTTTTATTTATCTAAGCAGTCTCTCACTTCTTCTATTTCTCTTTCTGCAAAGCTATAATATTTATCTCTATATTAAGACAATAGTGCTACTTTTTCCCACAAAATTCCCAAAGTAGGGCAGTTCCCAGGGGACATGGCTCCCTCCTCCCATGTCCTCGCTGCAGTTCAGGGCAGTGGGGTGGGATGGGGATGGAGATGGGACTCGTGCCCCCAGGGCAGCAGTGGCTGTGGGAAGGTGGGCAGGGGCAGGAGGACTCATCCCTGCGTGCGTGAGGATGTGTGTGACAGCAGGCAGCGTTTGGGCTTAGAAGTGTGGAATATGCTGCCACAGGGTATTTCTTTTTCGGTGTAAGCTGGGATGGCAGCTGACCCAGCTTTCTCCTTCTACCTGCCTAGTCCAATCTCACTCTTTCCACGGCACTCTGTACACACAGGAATGCACAAACCTGGCAATGCTCTGTTCTCGCTCACACTCAGATAACTTTGCTGGGGATGACCATGCCTGGCACCTCTCAAGGTTGAGCCCCTGTTTTCCCCTACAGGCAAGCTCACACCTCATATCATCACCCTTTATATCACCAGTTCTCCAGTGGGCAGCAAGGGCAGATCCTTAAGGAGTCAGCAGCAAACACCAACCCCCTCACCATCACAAGCAGTGAGCATACTCCAAACCCACAGACAAGGGAGCTGGTGCTCAGCGCTGCATCCCCCCCACTCCTCTACTTGTGGCAATACCTTCTGCTTTATCCTTCACTTCTTTCCCCTTGAAGAGTGAAAAAATGCAAATAGGAGCTTATAAATTATCAATTCTTGATTGATTTTGCTGAGAAAAGCACATAAAACAATCACACGACAGAGGAGAAGAATAATTTAGCATTTCAAGTGGGGAATGGTGATGTTGCTGAGACAGCTCTGTGTAGGCAGAGCACTCTCAAGCCACCCAGCAGGATCTCCCCACTCCAGCCTCTTCCTCCTGTCCTTTGAAAACACACAAACAAAGCCATAACCTTGTCTAGCAGACGCCTCAAAACACAGAAATCCGTATTTCCACTAGCAGGACAATGCCCTTCCAAGACAGTTACCTGAGAGTACACATGCATGAATGCAGCTCCATGCACACGGGCTTTCACCAAGAAGATCCCGTGGTTTGACAGTCCAGGATGGAGCCATTGCCTGCAAAATTACTGCCGGCAGAGCAAGGCTTATGCATGGGCTCTGGACTCAGGACGTGACCCATCCAGTCTGGCAGGATGATACCAAGGTGCCAAATGGTTTGGATGAGGCCCTGCACATTTTCAACAGCAGCATGTCCACAGGAACAACCTCAATCCTATATTGACCTGTACCCACAGAGCTGCCCCACAAATATCCCCCGCCAAAGTCTGACAAACAACGAGCACTGTGGGTGTCAGGAGAAAGCAGTCCCCCCTCCTCACACATCTGGGAGCAGCTCTGATCCACAGGCAGGGTTCAAGGCTGTTACTGCTGCTGGGATGCACAATCGCCACTACAAAAATTAATTCTGGGTTTTTTTCCCCCTTTCCTCTCACTTTCATATTGACTTTTTTTGTGGCCAAGGAAATAGAGCCCTAAAGACGATACAAGGACAGAGAAAGTAGAGCAAAGGAGATCAAAGATTCCAATTTACTCTCCCCCATTCCTTGTAGGAATTGAAGATCAGCTGGCAGTAAAGCTTTAATAGTACATATTAAAAGGCAAATAAAGGGAATTTTTTTGCAATGAACAATGTGACAAGCATACAAAAGTCCCACATGCAGGACTCTGCCTGTTGACTCTCAAAAGGAGATTTCTGCACATCTCAGACACAAAGACAATCACTGTCCTGGAAACAGTCCAGTCCAGTACCTGGAAACTGGGGAGCTTTGTGGGGGTGGTAGGTGCCCTTTGCTTCAACTCCAAATGGATGACAAGGGGGATAGGGAGGCTTGAATTCAGGCCAGTTCAGGCCTCCTAATCCACCACCACCTGCATTTACTCGGACATGGGACTTCCCGGGCCAGAAACCTCAGCCACGCACAGCTCCCATGCTGCTGACTCCCAAGGATGCAGGCTATCCTAGGGCAACTCCATCCCTTCCTCACCCCATCCCAGCAGGAATATCATCACACAAGTTCAGAAACAGCCAAAATGGAGCATTAACCTGTCCCTGCAATTCAGGAACTGACACACTGGACCAAAGGGAACCCCAGGCTGGGTTGCAGGCCAGTGCAAGCTAAGGCAGCAGAACACAGCTGTAATTTGTCATGTGCCACCTAGAACACAGCTCACACAGCCAAAATGAATATTTTTTTAGAGGCAGTGACATAGAGTAAAACAATCTGAGGCCCAAGTGACTTCATGGCCAAAGATTATCGGGTGCACTGAAATAATCTTGGAGGACTGTGCTTAAAGCATCTCTTATATGAGAATAAATTCTCTGTGTGCAGTCTCCTCCATCAGAGTCGTTTGGTTCCAACAGATCTAAAGACAGATTCAATCATTATGACTGTGGCATTACACCAGGGAGCACAGGGCAGCACAAGGCAGCAAAGGCTGCAGACTAGGAACAGCCTCAGCCCCAAAAACCTCCAAGATCTGTTTTTGTTTTCCATCAACACAGAAATAAATCATTCCCTGTCCCTCTATCCACACAGCATCTTTCTTATTTTCTTGCACTTGCTGGTTCAAACCCAGCCAAATTCATTAGTTTAGGTCGTGTTTATGAATGACACATGCTGTACAGTCATGAAACAAAAAGCAAGCTTGGCTCTCGGGTGCAAAATATTCTTCCTGTGTCCATTGCAGCTGAGGTCACAAGAACAACAAGTTCACTAGAAATTAGCTGGTGCATACTACAGCTTTGTTTCCAACCACAAAACATTCCTCAATCACAATGTCCAAGAAAGTGCTGTTGCTCTTCAAGCATTATATTTCCCAGGGGTAAATGTTGGGTTATTGAGTATAGGGAAGATGGGGAAAAGCTTTAGTTCCTGTTTGGGGATTCATTTGGCTGCATTTCTTTCCTCATCATAAGTTATGTTTTTACTTATATTTTATTAAAGCATCTAGAGGCCTTTGGGACTAGATGCCCAGGAATAGAAAAAATATTAAAATGAAATTAAAAATCTCCAGCAGAATCAGGATTGCTGCCTTCTGCATGTGGATTGTGCTCAGACTCCAGCCAAGGCTCAGCCTGATCACCCCTCTCTCTCTGGCCCCATTGCCTCCACCTGCACCACCAAAAATCCACAAATTGGTGTTCTCACTAGCACATCACCCCTCTCCTCTAAGCTGGTGGCTCCTGCCATCCCCAGCCTCTCTCTACCCCATGCCAGAGGTCTGGGTGCTGGGACACCACAAACCCTGATGGCCAGCACAGTATCTCGTGCTCTTGCTTACATCAAAAGCCGCTTCATGAGTTCAGATGCTCCTTTTAATGAAGAGATGAGGAAAAAAAACCCCTCCTCTCCTGCTGCCGAACACAGCTGAGCACAGCTCCCTCCTCCTGCCCCCTTTGCAAATTACTGGGATATTGTCACTAATTATCAGGCTCAACAAGTGAAATTGTGCAATTTGCTACAGACGCGCTGGAGAACTGATGGGAAAAGTGGGGCTCGGAGCAGAGGGGAGTGTGGAGGAGCCCTTGGGGCAGGGAGCCCCGGGGCAGCCCACGGGGAACTGCTCCTGGCACAGGAAGGGGTCCTGCTGGCAGCACTGTTGTGTTTGCATTTCAGAGTGTTTGCTTTTTTTTTCCTGCTTGATGTTTACTTCAAGCATTGCACTCTGAGGGCTTATAAAGAGGATTAAGTGGTGAGGAGGTCTCGCAGAGTTAGGAGGAATTAATCAAGCGGTAATCAGAAAGGAAATTAATCTGAAGAGTTAATTAATCAGCCAAGGCAGGGAGACTGCAGCCGGTTGTCCCTATCACACCTTCCAGGCTGCTATTTCGTGCAGCAGCACGGCAGCAGGGAAGGGAGAAGGCAGTCCAGGGCTGGAGGGATGCCCAGCCACCCCTCCACACTATCTAAGAAGAAAGCAGAAGCCCAATGAGCCCAGGATGTTTCCATACCCACATCCCCCCAATGCAGGGACCCCAGTGAGGACATCTCCACCCATGTGAGACGTGGTGAGCGCTTGTCATCTTCCCCTCCCCTGCCCCCAGACCAACTGAAAACTTTTCAAAGGCTGCAGCATCCATCTCAGAGACTCTTCCATGCCTTAAGGAGGCAAGAGCCTCTTTCCTTTGGAAAAGGGACCTAGATATGCAGCCCCCAGGTTTTTGATTGCTTAATTGATTCTGTATACCCCATGTTTTCCTTCCAGCATCCTAAATAGTCCTTTTAGTTCTTCATTGTTCATCTCTTCTAAATATGCACCGCTGGGGATTGCTTCCCTTCAGTCTGGTCTATCTGCATTTCATATATTTAGTTCTTCTTTTTCCTAATCTTTTTTTACAATGCATTCCCTGCAGAACCTTAATCATTTTAGTTGCTCTTCTCTGAATTCCTTCCAAAAGGCGTCAGGCAGAGCATTTTGCAAATTTGTTCTCGTCCCTTCCGGGCTGCATTTTGACTAATGCCTGTTTCACTTGTGACGAGACATACCCCACGCAGGCTGCCTGATCAGCGATGCTCAACCTTCATCACAGCCTGAAGCACTTGGGGGAAGAAAACTCCCCGACTCACAGGGGCTGCCACACCATGCATCCTTGAACTTACAAAACCCAGGCCAGTTAGCAAAGACATCTGAAATCTCATTAACTCCACTATTATTATTATTATTATTAGGTTCCTTTTATGCACTGAGTAGACATTTTAATTGCCTGGATGTGGACAGGAGCTTCTATTGTGTGTTTTATGGACTGCAAGCAAAGATTCGTCCCTACGTGCTGCCTACACTCACAGGAGGTACGGCCGGTTCGGAGCTGAGCCCAGGGTGCACAGGATTATCCAGCAGCCCCAAATCAGCTCCTTCAAACCCCTTCTTCAGGGGGCAGCAGGGCCCATCCCTCCACGTGGTCACCCCACGATCACTGAGATTCAGGATGTGACAGAATCGTTGCAATAGACCACCAGCATTAAACATCATTTTAGATACACAACCTTTGTCCACCTAAACTCCGTCAAAATAAAAGGCAAAAAGCTGCTTTTCACAGGAAAGGACCTGTGGGACTGAGAGGTGAGGGACCACAGGTGGGGCCTGTGGCATACAGAGGTGAGGGGTGACTTCAGAGAACCCACCTGCGCTGAGGGTGCTGGGTGAGGGATAACTGGCCACTCTCAAACAATGATCTTCACCAGCAGAAGGCCCCAAAAAGTGGCTAAAGCAGCCTCAGCAGAAACCACATCCACTCCACAGCTTCATAAGCCACTTAAGCCGTTAAAGGATTCGTTCTTGTCATCCCAGTCACTTCACACCAGTTTTACTTCCAAGGAAGACTGGGAAGGGCTACCTGCTCTCCTTGAGCAATTGCCACCCTCACACAGAAAGCTCCCACATCACCCAAGGCTGTCCTTCCCCCAAAACCATGAACTTGTCACTTTTTCTTTTTGATATATAATGACTATTTGCACACATCCTCCGGGACAAAAAGTGACCTCAAAAAATAAAGCTGAAAAGGCAAAAAACCTCTACTCTCGCCTAAAACAAAGCTAAGTGCCACAGAGTTTGGAGGGAACAGTGAGGTGCCCCTGAGACACGCACACTTCTGGTTATCCTGACCCAGAGAAGCAGCTCCCCACAGATCATTTTGTACAGGGAAAATCCTGCTCTTTCCTCACCTCTCCCACACTGCCTGCCTGTAAACAGCTGGACCCATTTCATTATAACTCACTTCTACTGTGACTGCTGATTATAAAAGATTGATTTTAATAATTTATAGCCTGCCCAGCACCACAGCACTCTGGCCACCAACAGGTATCCAAAATGGTTCTGATCTGGAAATCTCTCCACTCAAAGCCTCAGATACCTCAGTAATCGATGTGTCTCGGTGTGGTACCCCAAGAGCTGAGAGAAAAAGAGATGCTGCTGCTCCTCTCCACGCTAATAATGGCACAAAGAGGGCACATTAGCAAACAGCAGCTTCTTCCTTTGAAATCCCCTGCCCTCCTGGCTCCAACAGAGACTAAGAAGTGAAGATCTAATCCCTGAGGGGAGGTGCCACTGTGTATTGACTTTAAGGGGTGCAATGCTTTTTATTTTGGCTTTTCAGCTGGCAGTTTAAAGGACAAGGCATTAAATCCTTCCCCAGCATCTAAACCCATGGAAGGAGGACCCCACAGCATCACCTGCAACACATCCCTGGGTCCCACAGAGCTGGAGATGTATGGGTAAAACAGAATAAACTGGAAGAATAAACACTGTGCACATACACACAAATATGTAAGCTTGGATATAAAAATGCTCAGATAAATGCACACCCTCTCAGATGATGCTATCAAATACATTACTCCCCCAAATCCCTGCAGAGCAGTAGACCATCTCCAAGGTCATATTAGCGTGGAAGCAATGCAATTCCATTACCCAGGCTCCTTTTCCCTCTTCTAGTTTTCTCTGTTGATGTTTGCTCTCTTAATTTTAAACACCAGTCGTTTATCTTATGGCCCAGCCTGGGACCGCTTTGCTCAAGTAGTAGTAAACACATGGCTTAATTCACTCATTCTCCAGGAAAAACAAAGAAAAAGAAAAGAAAAAAAAAAAAAAAGGCAGTTTTCCTGCATGAAATACCCACGTCCACCAGTGAGATGATCGACGCAGAGCGTGCTGAAAGCTGCCGTAACTAACTCAGACTCAGGGAACAACCAGAGCACGCAGGGTGGTATCAGAAAATCTGCACATGCTGCTCTTGTCAGGAGAAAAACATCCAAGGGGCCGTAGGTCAGCTGCCAACAACGTGCTGTGAGAGCCTCTCAGGGCAGGGATGCAGTCCAGAGCTGGCACTAAAGGGTGTTGGCCAATTCCCCGGGTGAGGAAAATTCTCCAGCCAGAAAGCTGGAGAGCAGGGGGAAACTGGGCAGGAGGGGGGAGCAGCCAGCAAGGCAAGCTCCAAAGAGAGAGAGGATGGAGGAGAGTGCAGGCAGGAGCCACCACGGCCACTCTGCCCCAGGGACAGTAATACAGGGACAGTTCCACACGAGCCCTCTGCCAGCTTCTCCAAGGAGTTTGTCCTTCACAGCAGAGAAGTGTTTAGAGACTTGGGCCCTTGGGGTCACAGCACACGAAACCTCTTGGAAATCTGGCTCCACTTCTCCAGTCCACGCCCTAAATTCCCCCTTGCTGGACACCTCCTCCGTTCTCCAAAACCTTTTCTAACCCGTCTAGAAATCATCCTGAAGTTCAGGCCATTGGTCTTTGCCTATTCATCTTCTGAAAACATCTCTCATCTCTCTTTTTTACCTTTTATTGCCTGCAGATGGCTCTGATCATGTAACCTCTTTCACACCTCTTCACTTCTAGCTGACACCATAACAAAGAATTTGAATAATAACGAACTCCAAAAAGGAGAGTGGTAAAAGAGCAGAGGAAGCACTCATCACCAGCAGGCACCAGAGATCTGCCAGGAACTTGCATCTCCAAAGCCACTTAGACTTCTTCCAAAACTCCCATGTTCCACTTTGGGGCAAGCCTGGGCTGACTGAAGGCCATGCAGGAGGTCAGCACTCACACCTGCCCTTTGAAGGAGACACTCAGGACAGCATTTCAGGATGCTTTTGCCCTCAGCATGCTCCGTCTTTGGGCCTCCCAGTCTTTTACCAAGTCTGACGGACAGTCCTGAGGCTCATTTTGCTACCAGAGGTGAGAGCGACACAGCTCCAAATGCTTCTGCATCCTCCTGATGAGGAACCTGCCCCTCCTGGATGGCTGTGGAGGGAGTCTGCAGTGATTTGTCTCGTTAAACCTCTGCAAAAGCTACTCCAGCATCAAACTGATAAACTGTCCAAGGCAGACTTTTTAGCAGAGGATAAATAAAAACCCAGCCATGGTATTTTAACAGTCTACAAGACATCATTTCTACCTGGCTGACCCTTAGCCCCTTGCATGCTCTGGATGGCTCATTGGTCTGCTGGTCACAGCAGGGAGCCTGTCTCAGTCCCAGTCTTCCCATCAAGCCCATGCAAACTCACCCCCTGAGTTACTGTGAGTAAAGCCCTTTTTCTCCAATGAAACACTTTATTTTTAAGTACCATCCCCTGCTCCCATCACACGCACCCCAGCACTCGTTAGACATTAAACCCAGGATTGACGAAGGATGTTAGAGGAATTTCAGTAGGATTTGTCTATTAATTCCCTTTGCTACTTTTTAAACTCCGATGCGTAGAAAAATGCTGGCACATATGTACTTCTCAACAGGTGGCCAGTAATGAAATTATCTGCCAGCTGCTTTCTCAGTAAAGCTCAGCTAATCTGGTAAGAGGAGCACCCCCAACCAAAAAAAAAAAAGTACCACTGAGATGGCAGGTCTCAGAGCTGCTGTCACAGCTGATGGAGGCTGGAACACGCGTGCATCCTTGGGCCCTCCCTCCTCCAGAAGTGCACACACAGCACCTCCCCACCTCCCAGCCCACATTTCCCATGTCTGAGGGAAAAGGAAAGGCAGAGCCACAGCAAAAGCCTGATCTGTGCATTTGTGATACACCCCAGAAACAGGGATAAACAACCTCAAACAGATGAGAACGTGTAGTTTCTTTATCCTCTAGGAGCCAATATTTACTAGAAACATTTCCCTCAGCCTACGGCTTCTAGGAAATTACAGCTTGATACCCTGAAGATTTTATTTGGTACCACAATGTGTTTGACCCCCTGCTCTTCAACAGCTGCAGCACGAGGCATGAGCACAGAGCCTGCAGTGCTTCTGTTCCCTCAAAACACATGCAGGAGTGTGCACTCCCATTTCCAGGCTCTAAATGTATAAATTTAAAATTCAAATCTTCAAACTGTAATAACTCAGGAAGGTACTGACATGGCTTTGTTGAATCTGATCTGACTGTGATGGAGACACTGTGGGCTTCCACGCAGTTCCCCCTGCTCTGCACTAGCAGAGGTTTGTGTATTTTGCATTTGTTCTACCCCTTCTTAATCAAGACAGTCATATATACCTTCTCAATAACTTAACCTTACAGAACTGTGCTGGACTGTGTATCAACCAAACCTCTTTATCAAGACAACATCTTCCAGTAAAACTTTCAAGGACTGCAGCCTGCACAACGGAGCTACATCCGTGGGTAACACATCTCCCATAGCTACTGTCTTACTAGACCAATAAAAGGAATTAAAATTCAACCACCAACCTTCCATCTCCCACACCACTAACCAAAATGGGAAACACTTGCCGCTCCCTCCTCTCTCCAGCCTCCTCCTGCCTTCCCCATTCACACCCCAAAAAAAGCCAGAAGCACTGCTTTCCCTCCTCCTCCACTGATCAAGGCATGCCAGCATGCTTAGGAAATCATTAGCGCAAATTCCAGCCAAGATTATTTATCCTCACAGAGCCTGCCCAACAGCAAACCTCCCTCCAGCCACTCCTGGGCTCTGAAACTCCACGAAGACAAATACCAGCTATTAACAGCCTCATAAAGCCCCTCCCCACCTTTATCTCCCCCCTCCATGTCTGTGCTCCATGGGAGAAGAGAGAGGAGTCTCCTCCTCCCCCACCTGCTTTGTTTGGTAAGGGTGACATGAAGAATTTGTCCAGTAAGAGCCTGGACTGCTGCACTGCCTCTCCCTCATCCTTCCACACACTCATTTCTTCACATCTCCCAGCCTGGAACTTCCCAACATCTTTGTATGTCATAATGCACTGCAGATACTGATGGTGCACTGGCCATAAAATCTTCAGAATTCGTGTGCCGTAGAAGAGAGTTCAGAGGTCCTGAAGCACACGGGGCCTTGTATGTACGTGCCAGCTTAGCACTGACATCTGATAGTAAAATACTTGGAAATGGCTCCTGGGAAAAGCACTCAAGTGCTGAGTTCAAAATGTAAGGTTCTCCACTAAGAATGGAGGATGTTAGAGGATCCTGAATTTACACAAAAGCCTGATGGCTTTGAAAACCATAAATATTGTTTTTGTTAAAAAAAAAAAGAAAAAAGAAATTTAAAAGTAAAGCCTGATCCAGGGATAATATACACATTTTTGCCACTGGTTGGAACCCAGGATTCATCCTCAAAGCACAGTTTCAGACAGCCTGTTGCCTCCCTGCCTGCATCCAGGAAGGTTTCCAAAGGCAGATATCAAAGCAGAGCAGCACAGCAACCAGGAATTTGAACTAATGTACCTTTTGCAACAGGAGAGCTCACACAGCTTTCTGCAAGATATCTAATAGCAGGTAAACAAATGCCAGGTTTTGCCTCAATGAAATTACAAAATAAGGTATTAAAAGAAGAGAGCCACCTGGCAGGCATTCAAAGGCCCAGTAGCACATCCTAGTGAAATACTCAATCAACAAAATTTAACAGCACATCTCTTTTAGCAGAAAACCAGAACCTCATTCCTTTCTGGCAGATTAACACAAAGCCTGCCCATAAGGCTGGTCCCAGAACCCCAAACTGGAACTCGGGCAAAGCTCTGGCAGAGGCAAACCCAAGCGAGATGCCCGTTGCTGAAGCATCCCAGAACCCAACACCGATTTCAGCTTCTCTGCTGGGATGTGCTTAAGAGGAAGCGACTTTTTGTGGTGGAACCTGATCACAGCGAGTTCAGCAGAACTTAAATCAATGCCTTTACCTATACATATCAAAAGGTAGGAAAGTGCCTCGCTCTACCCTTACGACTTCAGCTTTAATATGCCAGAGTGGAACCCGTGTGCTTTGCTGACGAGGGGTTTTGGCACACGCTGACATCCCATTAACTCCAATGCTGCCTTAACAGACAGTAGCAGCCAAGAAGCATTACTTGAAATCTTTAAGCTGAGAGAATAAGCCTAAATTGGTCCTAAATACACCAGCAGCATAATAAATTTAGACAGAAAAGAAACATAGTGAAAACAATATGTTTTGTTATTAAGAACTAAATAACAATATAAAAAAAGGAAGAAGTATCTAAAATCCAGCTGCCCTGCAGCAGGAGGGCGGAATGGGATTTCTGCAGACACTCAGAAGTAAAAGGCTGTATCTAATTTCCATTTCTATCACAATTCCTTAGATCAAGGGATACTGAGAACAAACAGGATATAGAAGAATTAATACTCCTTAAATATAATTAAAGCATAAACCAAAAGAAAATAACAAAAACAGAGAGAAAGAAAATTAAATTATGGTTAAAACAACTAAGAAAGTTATTACTGGAAAATTCAGCAATATTTCCTCTCTTTGTCCCACACAGAGGGACAGACCTGAGCAGGATACTCAGAAAAAACACTCAGCAGCCCAAAAGGCATGAAGTCTCATTACCAAATGCTGCAACCAATTTAATTCCAGGCTGAAAAACTTGTCAAGAAGGCAGAAGCTCTTTAAATCTGTAAAGACTTTTCCCTTCATATACGCATGTATGCATAAAACTTGTATTTGTTATCCTGGCTGGTGTGAAGAACAAATTAATAAACCTAACTTTAAATTTATAGTGAAAAATCAAAGGAAAAAAATTATTTAAGAGCCTAAATGATAGTAGAATCAAGAGGATGAAGCAGTTGGTCTATAAAAACAAATCATGCTGAACTACTTGCAATGCCTTATTTTCCCCTGATTGAATTACAAAATTAGCCAATGAAGACTGGAATATATTTGATAATGTCTCAGAGAAAAACTTTCTTGAAAAATTAATTCAAACTGGCTTGGATATGAGCACTTCCATACTAATACAACAGTAAATTTGATTTACATGGCTCTTCCCTGCTAGTGCCAGTCTGGGTGGCATAACTCTGTCAAAGCTTTAAGCCAGTCCACCCGGCAATATGTGTCTATTTAAGGGATCAGGTGGGACCATCATAATTTCTGAAGCCACTCCTGATATGGAGGCTCAATGACTGAGCAGAGCAGGTTCATTCCCACCAGCTCAGCTGCCTTCTGCTAAGTCAAGAGGCACCAAAGGCACAAAGTCACAGGGGCAGTGCGTCCCTTAGCCCACAAACATGGGCAGAAGTAAGAAAACCAAGATGTAAACTTCAAAAATATTAAATAAAAACAAGTTTTGGTGATAAATCACCAATTTACTGAGAGGCAGAAACCTGGAACACAGTTAATGTCGAGGTGGGCTGGTGGTGACTACAGGCTACAAACAAAGTATGAGTCTGCAGGGGAGCAGGACAGTGGGACCATGCTCTGCACAGGGAGGAGGTGTCCCCATCCAGCATGGGGAACCAAAACTGGGGTAATCCTCAACCCTCCTGGGCACAGGGACAGGAGACTCACACCAGGCAGTTTTGGCAAAGGGCAACAACAAAAAATGTGATGGCAGTGCTGGAAGGGCTGGGCTGCGACGAAGGAGGGTTTGCATCCACGCCCTTGTTTAGCACTGCAGGAAGAGCCAGCTGCAACAGCCCCAGGGATGAACAGCCAGGGGAATGGGATGTAAAAGCAGGTAATGAGTTAACTCAAACA
Source organism: Ifrita kowaldi (assembly GCA_013398055.1). Lineage (NCBI taxonomy): Eukaryota > Metazoa > Chordata > Aves > Passeriformes > Cinclosomatidae > Ifrita > Ifrita kowaldi. The sequence goes on along the minus strand of VZRS01007801.1, from coordinate 78,162 downwards.
AACAAACTTAGTTCTCTGCCAGCAACCTTCCCTGCCCCTGGGTCCAGCCCAGGGCACCTTTGGTGACCCACACAGAGATGCTGCACAACTCACATCCTCCTGACAGGTCTCAGCAGCCAGTTCCCCAGCACTGCTCCCCAGCAGCAGAAGGAGTGTCTTCCCTGTCCTGCCATGCCAGAGCTCCTTACCAGATATTCAGGCCTGCTGCTGCATCCCACTGCTGTGTGCACAGTGGTGGTCATGGGAATTTACCCAGAAACCAAATGAAAAAATGTTAGAGAAATTGATTAAGAAATCAATAGGGATAAATATTGATCCTAGACTGTTGTTACCTCAAAATTATAGGGTTTTTTTTCATATCATTACTACAGCTACTTTGGATAAAGACATGCTTTGCTTTTCGTATGGACCATGCACCTGCTCATTGGGGGAAATTTGGCTCTGTTTTGCTCTTTCCAAAGCAGTAGCCCAGTGGAAGCACGGGAACCCCTAGGTCAGACTCAGAGCATCCCTGGATGCCAGGAGAGGGTGCCAGGAGGCTCCTGAGCAAGAGATGAGGAGATCTGGCCAGAATCTCCTGCACTGCTGCGCAGCCTAGGAGAAGGAGAGGCAGAAATCAGCCCCACCAGGATGAGGATCTCCAGGTCTGATTCCCATCACTCCTCTGCATGGTGAGAAACGTGTCTCAGCCCCAGGGCAGCAGTGCCTTTACCTGCCTCCCCACGTGCCAGCTCCACTCAGCGTAATGATTATTAAGCCCTGTCAGCAGCTATGAAACCAATGGACACAGCTCCACGGGCGAGTGCTCCGGAAGCCGCCGCGATGGCCCTGCTCACAGGTTTTCATTATCCATCCGGAAAATTGGGCATGTCACCAGAGTTTTCAGAGCACCAAGATGAAATCGTCTTGTCAGCAACAAAAAGGCCACTTCTCCCCTGTATCCCGACCCCAGCAGCCCCCTCAGCACCGCAGGCTCCTGCAGGAGCGGCCGACGTTTCACCAGGACACGGATGAGCCCGGGAACCCCTCCGGCACCGCCCGCCCTGGAGCTGCTGCGGCACCAACATCTCAGCCCTGCCGTGTGAATCGTAACATGAAGGAAAGCCAGAGTGAAGGAAAACAATGTTTTTCCTCTCACACTAATTCCGAGCCTCTTGGCTGACTCTTGACTGAGTTAGGCTAGGAAGAGCTTGCAGTTTGCTGGGGAGGATGAAGCATGTGCTGGGACAGAGAGAAGATGGAGATTCCTACAGCTTGGTCAGGTGGAATGACAAGCAAGTCGAAGAGGTTTTAATCCAAAATCCAAGCAGACACATCCCTTTTCTGTGCTGTAATTGTATGATTTTTCACCCTCTGCAGTTTTTGAAGCTGTGCACGGCTTTGGTTTGAGCAGCATCGAAGGCAGATGTGGCAAAGCCACCTGCCCAGAGCCTGTGCTTCTCAATGGGCATCTGATCCAACATGGCTTTTTCCCATTTTTGGTAGGGAAAACCCCTTGCTGGTCACAAAAAGAGGTCTTTCAGCAGGATCAGAGGGCAGCCAGCAGAGCCGCAAAACCTCCCCAAGACCAAGGTCCATGAGATGCTGGGCTGCAGTGCGAGGGTCCTCATGTGAAACAGTCCCTTCCAGAAGAGGCTGGTAACTCCTGCAGGTGCAGGGCCAAAGCAACGAAGAAAAGCTTTTCTGAGGCTGCTATTCCAGCAGATACAGGGAGCAAAGGGGCTGTGAGACACAGAAGACGCCCAACTCCAAGCCCTTCTCCTGACACAAGCCTGAGGGCAGAGGGGAGATCCTGCAACACAGCCTGAGCGTGGAGCAGAGCACATTGACAGTTGATGAGTTTTTGTGGGTGCACTGGGCATCATTCCCAGCATGGTGCACCCCAATCACCATGACAGCAGCCATGTCTCATACAAAGAGTCCAAAGACAGACCTGTGGCCAGTTTTGAGTGAAATCCTGAGTCCCTTTCCTGAACCACAAGACAGGTTCAGGGTAACAGACTATCCCCTCTATTATACTCCATTTCCCAAGGCCATGGCATAAATTGAGGACCCCTGTCCCAAACAGAAACTGGATTATAACCCTGCTCCTCAGACACAAAATACGAGACTCCAAATGTGTTTTTTTTCTCCTGTGCACAAAATACTACCCAGCTGCTTTTGTGTACAGGCATTATCTTCTGGTCCATTGATTTTTAATAGCATGGTTGTAGATTGAAATTAGATGCCTGAGCATCCCACTTTCATCAACAGACGCTAAATACTGGTGCTGCTGATGGAGGCTTTTGGAACTGTCCTGGACACAGACAGGCTCACTATTGCACCACAAGAAATAGAAGTTGGAGATGGAACAAGCCCATTAGAGCATCAGATGCTCCAGTGCTCTCTACAATTTGCTTCCCCAGTGCTTTTGCCAGTCAAAGCTTGAGCAGCCCAGGTGACAGTTCTTATCCATTCCCTTGCCAAGTTATTCCACTGCCTCCAAATTTCTAGGCACTCTTTTAACCGCGCCCTGCCCAGGTTCAAAACCAAGCAGCACTTTTCTCTTTCTTCGCTCCGTTTGCCTTCACCGCTGCCAAAGGTTTCCCTTACCAATCCTGCCATTTGCATTGCAGTCACCAGTCCCTTGACAAAGTGCAAAGCTCTCCTGCTTTGGAGAGTTTAAGGACAGAGTGACAGATCTCTGCATCCCTGGCTAAACACCACATAAATGAACAACAATCCCACAGCAAGTCATGAGGAGGAAAAGGTGATAAACTCACCAGGGACATCCTCCCTGAGGACTACTTATCAGCATTAGCAGTAGCAAAATCTTTTTCAAAGAATAATTGGACAAGTGCAGTACAGACAAACCACAATTAAAATATCAATTAAAGTCCTTTGCTTCTTCCAACACTGCCCTGCACCTTATTAAAGCCACATCAAAGTCAACATTCAGTTGTCTGGTTGTTGGCTGCCTGCGGAGAGGCACACGAGGGTGCACAGAACACAGGGCTTGTGGAGATGGTGGGTCTTCATCAGCCTTAGTCATATTGGTTAAACAAAATAGCTCATCCTGCTGCTGTATGTGGTACCTGTTCTGGAGATCAACAGAATTGTTCTGGCTCTGTGTTGTCATTCCAGCACCTTTCACTAAAGCAAAGCAGTGTGAGGACAGACAGACACCATCAGAGCAAGCAGCAAAAAGAGGCTGGAGTCATGGAGGCAAGGAACGGGCAGGCAGGAGCATCGCTGCTGTGGAGAGGAACCACGTGAGGATCAGCACCTCCTGCATGGTCCTTCGGGGAGGCTGCTGAGGTGGCTGCTGAGGTGGCTGAGCCCGGGCAATCTCACAGCTGTGGCAAAGATGGGTGCAAGCTGTTGGGTAAGGACTTTGGGCAGTCCAGTTGCTCCTGAATGGCGAGTGGGTGAAGGTTGTCCCAGCCCTGTGGTCCAAGGGAAGCAGCCACAGCTCATTCTCACCCTCTCACTCCTACAGGTTTACACAAAGGCAGAAACCAGCACAGAGCGACAAGAAGCAGCATCCCCAGCACTGCCAGCTGTTAATGCTGTGCTGGGGGAAAAGACCATGCTCTGAGCCTGGAACAGGGACACTTCAATTTAAAAAAAGCCAAAAAACTAAATAAATGCCAACCTCTTTCCAGCACCTCAGCTGGGAGTTCACCTGACGCAGAATCACAGGTAAGATGAGAGTCACTCATGCAGCTTTTAACACCACAGCGTGAGAAGTGTTTGTGAAAGCTCGTGAGGAGACACTGCTGATGCTGAGCTGCCCTGGGCAAACACCAGCTCTGTCAATGGGGTCCCTCAGGGCGAGTGGTGAACCTGGGGCCAAGCACCCAGCCAGGACTGGAGCACACACGGACACCCCAAGTGAGGGAGGTCACGTACAGAGAGGAAAAGCCTGCAGGAGCATGGTGTGAAGGAGCCTGGGGACTTCTTGGGTCACCTGAAAATCACTGATCTGTCTTTATTTTTATTTTTTTTTAAACTGCTTTCAGCAGTGGCCTAAAAAAGACACCTGGGGTTTGTAAAAGCAACCGAAATAAATAACGGCTGGTCAGCGCACTTTACATTTCCTTTATAAATAACCTATTAATACTTCTGGGAGTGGGAAAATGCTTTATTTCTAGATCTAAATAAATCCTGACCTTTTGCTAACCATTTCTCCCGCAGGGTCATTCCATGCCAAGGGTGGCTCCCTGCTCCTTCAGACAGTGACACAGAACAGTGTGACCTTCCAAGCCTTCAGGTGAAGGACCCCTCAGACCAGCACCACCTGGGACTGAGGGACAAGGGCTGTGAGCATTTAACTGCTGAAATGAGAGTGGGTCTGCCTTTGCAAAGAGGAGAAGCAGAAGCCTGTCACAGTCACAGCACCTCAGGGGACACGTGGGATCTCTCAAAGGTTTGCCAAGGAACCCAGGGCTTCACAGCAGCTGTCCCTTGCTGCCACCGTACCAGTTACAGACTGCATGGCACAGCAGAGGGTGAGGCACTTGCCACAGAATCATTAAAGCTGGAAAAGGTCTCCAAGACCATTAAGTCCAACCATTAACCTAACACTGCCTGTTCTACCACTATACCTGTCCCTAAGTGCCACATCCATGTGGTTTTTTTAGTGCTTCCAGGGACAGTGATTCCACCCCTTCCTTGAGCAGCCAGTTCCTGGAAGAAACTAAAGAAGAAATGTTTCCTAGTATCCAATCTAAATCTCCCATGGTGTAACTTGAGGACTTGTCCTCTTGACCTGTTGCTTTTTACCTGGGAGGAGGGACTGGCACTGACCCCCACCTGTCTACAACTCACTTTCAGGTAGTCGTAGAAAGCAATATTCAGCAGCTCAAAGAGCTTTATGCTTTATCACCTTGAAGGCATTAAATAAATAAATACAAAAATAGCACAGCTTGCACTTCAGCAGAGTATAAACAGGTATTTATAGAAGGAAGCCCCAGTGAAACCACATGCCCTTTCAATCCACTTCCCAGGCAAATAAACCCAAGTAATATTGAGGAGTAGAAGTACATCAAGGGTATTTGCAAACAAACTGAAGGATACCAGCAAGGAGAAGCCCTGAATTCCATCACTCCCATACAGCAGCTCCGCTCGGATGTTTCAGGGGGCTCTGCACATCTCACACCCGGCTCAAAGAACACAACAGCAATGGGTTCCCATTTCCAGTCCACTGCTCTGGAGAGCCATACATCCCCAAATCCCTGTGATTAGCCATGGCTGCTGATGTATGGCTGTTTCTCTCCTGTAGTTGTGCCAGATTGATAGTACTTTGCTCTTTCTTCCTGCTCCCACTCTATGGCAGGCTCCCAGGAGGAAGGAATGAACAGGTCCTGATCACAGATTTCTCCTGAGCAACTAACCCTTAATGTGCAGGCTCTCCAAGCTGCAGAGGGTTTGTTCGTGCCTATACAACAAATAATTGGGGAGGGTAAATAAAATCGGTGTATGACTATAGCCAGGCTTGGCCAAGGCAACATGGGACAGAATTAAGCCTCATCTGAAAGGCAGGTCATGGCTCTGATATATATATATATTTCCCTTCCCTTTGAAGCTGTAGCAATAATTGCATAATGAAGGAGAGAAAAAAAAAAAAAAAAAAGAAAACTAAAAAAAGAAGTGAAAAACCCAAATCAACAAAAGCAAAAAGCCAGGCAGCAAAGATATCTTTGCAGGAGCTGCTCCTCCTGAGTTAGAACTCTAGAATTGTTCTGCAATCGACTCAGTGGACAGTAACCATCTGTTTATGGAAAAAAATGTTAATAGCCTCCAATCATAATCAAATAGGCAACTGCTTTAAGTACCTTTTAACTAACACTAAATTACAATGGAACAGCTCTGCAAGTATTTCTGACGTCCACATGCACATCAGCAGTGCCAGCACTTTGATCAGGGCTATTAGAGCAAATATCAAATAAACTGATAGCGATGGGATCCCTCGAACGTTACAGAAAGCGTGGGCAGTGTTTGTTTACTGCTCACTCGGCTCTCCCCCACCTCCTCGCTGTTTCTGCTTATTCAGAAAGAAAACACATTTATGCACGTGCACACACGTGAACACCGCCCGCTGCAGCAGACCCCGTGAAAGCCTGATCCCCTGTGTTTTTCTGTCCCAGGCTGAGCTCCCATATGAATTCTCCAACGCCCAGAAAGGCTTGGAAGCATTTTTATCAGTCGGACATCACCTGGTTTGCCATTCTGCCTAGTTCCCCTATTTCCATGATCCCTGAAAAGGCATCATCTGTAAGTCCTTTCCTCTCTCCTCTGGGTGAAACTGGCCAGCAGATCCAGAAGCTGCAGCACAGAAAGGGGAAGTCCAGGCAGGCAGAGCTGTGCACACACACTTGCATGTGTGCAGAGAGGCAGCATGATCGCACACTTATTTCCTTAGGAAATCAGATTAAAAACCAATCGACTCTTTGCCAGCTGTAGCCAAGTCTGAACCATTAGCTGGCGCTGGCTCCACCCGAGGAAGAAAACCTTGTTTGGACAATGGAAGTAATTTTTAATCTCAGAGCCTGGAAAACAGTGAATCACAGCAAAACTACAAGTGCTCTTGTCTCTGGATTTTCTCTAGCACCTTTCTCTGCATATCTGAGCTAACTGCATTTGGGTTTTATTGAAGTTGTGCAGCACCAGGAATACATCACACTGATATGCATGAGCACACCTCTTTCATCCCCAGGCACTTGCAAATGTAACAGAAAACAAGTAAAGGGAGAATATATTTCAGTCCATCAACCTAAGTATTTACAGTCTCCATCACTGTGCCATCCAAATGTTTTGTATGCCCCAGATCTTTTCTGTGCCATTGTTATTCTTTCATGAAATTTAATTTTTCTTAGTCCTGGGACTTGCATGTGGCTTTTTTATTATGCTACAAAATTTCATTTCCTGTCATCTGCTGAGATTAAACTTGGATTGGAAGACACTGTTTACAAGGGCTGCAGTGACAAGCCTGACCCCAGGAGGTGAGGTGTAAAGCTCTCCACCTTGGGTGGGCAGTCAGGGAACGTGGGACACCGGCCCCAGAGTTGGAGCAAGCAGCGACTGAGAGCGGGGTATTGGGCTCCTTACTCCCATGTGGTCTATCCCATCCAAAAAAAACACCCCCTTAGGACACACAGTAAACCAAAGGACTCCAACTTTCAATTTCTTGCTTGGTAATACCCTTTTCTTTTTCCCACATTAATACAAGGCTTTAAAAAGCATCCCAGCTCCCCCTCTGGATACAACACCCTTCAGCAAGTGGCTGCATTTCTGCAACTTCAACGAGTCTCAGTTTTAACATTCACTTTTCCCAGTGGCTTTCCCTCCACTGCCTCTCTGTTGCTCATGCAACGCCACTTTTCACAAAAAGGAGCTTTGTTTGCCATTTCCCTGCCGCCTCCACCACCCCAGCCCCAGCGATCTCCCAGCTCCCCCCAGCTGCCTCAGCCCACCCCCGTTCCCTCCCAGCTACAGCAGCAGCCAAAGCCGACAGGCGGCCAGAAAGGGGATCTGAGCTCCGCCGTTCCGTGTTAATGAATGCCCTCTCCGGAGGGAGCACGGGAAGGCGAGAGGGATGGCTCGGAGCCAGGCTGGGCGAGCTCAGCCGAGGAGCGCAGCGCGTCAGAGCCGCTCTCAAAGGGGCTTTTGTTGGTGCCAGCGCTCCAGCCCGGCGAAGGCACGCTTGGCTCCGCAGGCTTTCCCACCGCTTCGCTGCTGCCGGATCAGTGAGCCGCTCTGGCTCTGGCAGGACTGTGGTGCAGAGCTCCGAGGGTGTGCCACCAGCCAGATAGAGGACAGAGGTGGACGGGCCATCCTCTCGTAGTCTTCTCCCAGCACACGTCCCTCAAAACACGGCTTTCTTTTCAGCAAAGGCAGCTGGGATGTTGGACACTTGGCAGCCTGGTTCTGAGGCTGGTGAGCCTTCCAAACCCGACGTGACATCCAACTTTGTCAGTCCACGTTCACCTCTCTCTAGGAAATAAACCATCTGCTTAACACTAGGAGAAGCAGAAGGAAAAAGATGTACTCAGAAAGACTCATAAGGTGCTTTAGGTAACATGTCCAACACGAGCACACGATGTTCTGCATCTGACAAAATCAACAGGAAAAACCTGCTTCTGCAGGCCTGCCAAGCTGGGATTTCAACAACAAGTGGCAATATATCAGCTGGCAACAAGCAGCTCCTGAATCAGGGATGCACTTTCCCAAAAAGACTCAGGGTTTGGATTTATTTTTTCTTTCCTTAGTAAATAATAACGTGCTGGGTGCCATAAAGGATGCCTCCTGCCCAAGAGTTAACTGAGCAGAGCAGAGTTTGGGCTGTGTGTATAGGCTGTCCGTGGTGGTGCCTACAATAATTGTGACTTAATAAAGAGTTATCTCCCTGATTTTGGAGATGTATTTGTCTTCTGTGAACTCCATCTCTCCAAGCAACGTCAATAAAACGTGTAGAAACTTTGCAGGGTTGTGGTTTCGTATCAGAATTGGAAGAAACATGGCATGATGAGGAGGAAAGCAGACTTTTCTAGGTAAACAATTTTACCTCTGTTAAACTTCACACACAAGGGCCCATCATGGCACCCCTCTGGTTTTCGGGAATGTAGAAAATCCACTGACATACTTATCCAAACACTTCTAAACACATACACACATCTGTTCACCAAGACTCGTTACTCACATCAGGCTCACTTCACTCCTCTTTGATTCTTCCACCAGAGTCAGATGTTACTTTTCCTTTTTATATTTGTATCTCAAAGCTCCATCAGTGGCACGTGCCCAAGCACTTCCAAAGTGTTCTGACAAATCCCTCCAGAAGGCACATAACATCATCCCAGTTTTACAGATGGGGAAATTAAAGCAGAGACAGAGGTTAAGACAGCTAATTGCCTGTGGCCACTAAGTGAGTCAGTAGAAGAGCTGGGAATTGATCCCAGGAACCATGTCTTCCATTCCTCTACTCCACCCACCAGTCAGTGCACTCCACCAGATGGTTTTTATCATTGGACATATGGACAAAATATTCCTAAATTGGTGTAGAAGATTCACTATTTAATTAAATGTCCTGTCTTCTATCTCCATAGGATGCATAGGAGAAACTCCAGCCAGAATCCCATCTGGACCCACTCAGGAAATGTCTACATAAAGAAAACAAAGCCCTAGGCAAGCACAAGGAGCGTTCCCAAACCTATCAACCTGCCCTGCAGCACAGAGCACAGCAAGGCCAGGAAATAGGCAGTGACTCGGGAGCCTTGGGAGAAGCTCGTGTTTGTCAAAGCCTGGCTTCGAACACTGCATGCATGAGCCACCAGTTAGGCTGGGAGCTACTTTGTCATGTGAAGGCTCTTCCTTCAGCCTTCACCGGGCACCACCAACGCTGCCCAGCTGGAGATACCAGTAGAGTCACAAAAAGCAGATGGCATAGAATCATCTACTTCTGGCATTGGCTCTGTCACACCACAGAGCTGGTGTCAGTAGGACAGAGACCAGTTCTGCCTGGCAAACATCAGATGCCTTCTCACTTCCCAGTCACTATCAGTGAGACTTGAAATCAATTTCTAAAGTCATTATTCATGACACAGAGGAGGAAACCTTTCATCAGAGAGACATCAGAAAGAGACCTTCCACACTACTGCCTTCCCAGTATGGACATAAAGTGACAGCAGCACCTCGGTCCCCGCTCACAGACATGCACAGAGTGGCTGCACCTGCTTTCCCAAAAGAGCTCAAACCAATTTCACCTCCTGTCCCCCCTTCACACACTGTGCTCTGCAGCCAGTGCAGGGGAAGCCTGTGCACCACCAAGTCCATAAAACAGATTTCACCCAAGACTACACTGTCCTGAACATAATGCAGGGCTGGAGGGAGCAGGCTCAAAGCCCTCCTGGACAGCCTGTGTGCTGATAAGGAACACACACCCACACTTCTGCCCACAGAAGAACCACCAGCCCACTCATCTCCATTACTCTCTCAACAAACAAAGACGAAAGAAGAAGGGCAAAGAAGAGGGCTGCACTCCCTTTGGAAGGCTTTGCATCGTAGGAATAAAGCCACAACACCTTTCCACGTGTGCTCTAAGAGCCGGGCAATCCTGGAAGGTGCCTCCTGCTAGGGGAAAGCGACTGCACCTACCTTTCATCCCAAACTTGGACCGCCGGCCATACTTGTTGATCATGATAAAGAGGACGACCAAGAGGACACAAGCAAAAGCTGCCAGCCCAACCGCTATGGAAACCTGGAAGGAAAAAGCCTTAGAGTCAACACAGAGGAATTTAAGAGTCTAAATCAGAGATACAGCACCTCCTTGCCCAGTTAACCTTTCTATAGGCTCACACCATCTGCTGCAGCCCTGTGGATATCAGCTGTGGAGGAAAACACAAGTCAAAGCAGCAGGCTCTGGCACAGCTTGGAGGCATTTCAGGCTTTTTGCAGGACTGGGAGGTCTGGGATCTTCCTATCAGTGATGCTGATCTGGCACCAGTTTTCCGCAGCCTCTCACTCCATATATCTGCAGGGAAAAAAGGCCTCTGCTCCAATGCCTGGGCTCTCCCTGCACTGCATCACACCCCAAGCCTCCATTTCTGACATCACCTCTTTGCCATGACATTACAACACTGAGGCTATTCAAAGCTCAGCTGGGAACACAATTCTGCCTCCATCCAAACACCCCTCAGGACAGAGTGAGGGACAATAACACACCACAGAAACAAAACAGAAGAAATTAAGTAGAACTAAGGGGTTTTCTCTGTAAAACATCTGAGTTTCCACAAGCCTCTAACGGTTCCCTATTTATTGTAATTTTACTAGTAAATATTTATGCTACAACAGTGTCCAAGTCCTTCTCTGGAGCTGTGGTTCCACTGTGGCAGTGTACAAGCAGGGAAAGAAAACCTCCTTGCCCTAAGGGTTTACAATCCCAGGCTAATTTTAATATTTATGAATATTTATTCCTCCAAGTCTTTGCTGGAGATACTTTTATTGCATTGATGTAAACAACAATTTCTCTGGCATGTGTCCAATTGTTCTGTACTAGGTCTTGTGATGCATTTAGACTTTGCTTCCTTTTACAAAACTGTATTCTGCTGCAATAGAAAATACATCACTTAACCAAGAAGAAGTAATTTCATTTTGCAATCCTTTTCCCTGCTCTTGGTACATTTGTTATGATATTTTTAAATTTTTATTTTATCACACTCTATTTTCATCCCCAGCTTGTTTTCTGTGCTTTATATTTAATAATCAGTGCATATTGTCACTCCAGCCTCACTGTTCAAAGCTTCCACTTCAGTTAAAGGTGGTTTTCTGTTGGATGAGAACTGAAGCCAAGGTGGACTGAGTTTTGCTTGTTCTGTTGACACCTCGTGGATTTCAGTATCTTAAAACTTTCACAGAATTAGAGCAATTGTGTAACATGCTAATTTTTTTCTTCTAATACTTGTACACACTTTTTTTTCTTTTTTCTACTGGGATTCTGCAGAAGAAAGACAATGCTGAGATCAGATAAGCCCTAGACTTACTTTCCTTTTTCATTTTAGGCATGCCCTGCACAGCAGGAGAGAAGGCAAAAAGACATTGACAGAATTGAACCAAACTAAACCTGAGTCCCTCACCAGGCTAAGCTTAACAGATCAATAACATTCCAAAACACACAATTGCCTGTTTGTTTGTTCTCTGGGTGCTACTTTTTTAGAGTGAGAATTCCTGACCCTGCCAGCAGCGACTTCACAGGATGCCTTGTTTTCAAAGAGTTCCCTGGTTCCACACTGCGGACTCAAGAGGATCAGATGGTTTGTGTCAGTATCTCACCTACCTGACACAAGCCACAAAATCCTTCTGATTGCTGTCTTGAGTCATACAGGAAGAGATTTTCCTTACAAACATCTCAAAACGGCAGAGAAAAACAAATACTGAGTCATCATTAGCAAGGAATGAATGCAAAGCAGTTCTGCAGAGAAGAGACCAGGACTCACCCCAAAAGTGTCCTCCTCTGGTTTGTGGGTCACAGTGATCGGTGGGGTGGGACTCACTTCATAATCACCGACTGAAACCAAAACACCAAAGACACAAAATTCAGTGTGGCTCCCATGGGACTCCCAAGGCACCAGCACATTCCAACAGCACTGCCTGACCTAACGAGATCCAGTTCACCCCTAAAAGAGACTGCAGCTCTCTGTTTCAGAAGGCACAAATCAACCCTCAGAGAGTTGCCTGTGCACATCAGCAGGGAAAGCACAGACCAGCACCATGCTGATGTGGCTCCAGCCTCACAAATAAAAAACATTTGGGTGCCTGGTGTCCTGGAATGGGTTCCCACCACCCTCGAGCCCTCTCCTAGTTTTCAGAAATCTACTGAGCTAAGTGGGGTTAAAACACAACTGACTCCAGCAAAACTTGATCTGAAGAAACAGTAACTTGAATGCTTTTTGTGGTGTGTGGTGTGTGGTGTGTGATGTGTTTTGGGGGGTGGAGGGAAGAATCTGTTGAAGAAACATGACAGAATTGAGTCCTGCTTCTTATCCCAGCCCACACCAGAGATGTTGTTGGGGACGGGCCAGCCTGCATCAAATTAAGATCCCTTTTGCTACACCACAACCAACCATCATTTCCTTTATAGGACCTTCTTTGGGACACCACTAGAGGCAAGTAAGCATTTCCTGGCCTCAAGAGATTACCCAGCTGATCACAAGCTCCCCAATGATCTTGTTCATGCACAGGGAAGCCAGGGCTTTGTGCAACCTCCACCAACCTGCTTCTGGCTTCCTCATTTTTCCTGTGTAAGGGAACAGGAAACCACAGAAAGAAACCAGCCACAGTAGGCAAAAGGCAGGGAGATACTTACTTGAGACAAAGTTGTCCGTACTCTCTGTGGAAAGGACAAAGAGAGAAGCAAAACAATCAGCACCACAGCAAAGGGAGAGGGGTCTCCTTCCCCACCCACCTCAGACACACTCCACCACCCCCAAGAGCCCAGAGAACCAACTTTTCATATTTTTTCCTCTTGGGCAGCAGTTCCTGGAAATTGCAGCACATGTGCCAGCAGGACATGCTGGAGGTCAGAGTGGAGAACCTTGGGCTGAAAGAGGAGGGGAGGGATACCACTGTGAGGCCAGAATGGAGAACAAGTAGCATGTGTGAATGATTGGTAAATGACCCTGCTTTCAGCAGGTGAGCACAGCTCAACAGACACACAGGGCTCTACAGGATGGAGGTGGAGGTACAAGAAGCAGATTTTGCCTTGCATGGCAGCGTGCACCCGAGGACAAAATCCTACAAGGATGAGGACCTACTCCCATGGAGGAGAGCTCAGCTTGGGGCAGGGAGTTAGAGGAGACCTCCTCTGACCTGCTTTTCAGGAGCCTCTCATAACAGCTGATAGCACCTGAACTGGACACAGGGGCCGTGGCTGTCCAGGAGCTGCCTCTTGCCCGAGGCAAGCACAGCATACCCTGCTGTCAGCCTCCTGACTGCTCCAGTCTATTCAGCAAAGCTCCTTCAGCTCTGGAGGTGGCCGAGGCCCCAGACAGTGAGGCCTGAAGCCCTCAGTGACCCTCAGTTTACACAGAGCGAGAATCACGTCAGCTTCCACTTCACTTGCCCGTGCAAGAAACTGAGCCTGATACAGGCTGGAGTTTACACAGCTTTGCTGGCAGAGGGCTCCTGGAAGGATGCTGAAAAGCTCACACTGGAGGATGGGTGAGGTTTGGAAGGGGAGAGTAAAACACACCCCAGGTGGCAAACACGACTTTCCAAACCAGGGGAAAAAATCTGAACAGATATTTTTGTTTAAGTCAAGCAGATGAGTAACTTTCCTTGGCTTTTTCTAGCAAGAGGGGAGAAAAAAAAGGAAAGAAATATTTTATTTGGAGATTTTTTCTTCCTTATTAAGGCAGAGTCTAGTCATAAAATTCTTGCTGCTTCTACATTTTCCCCTTTCCATTTTTCTCTGCTGGACTAAGCAAATCCAACAGAAATCCACAAAAAGGGTTTTTTCCATTAAAGCATATTTTTCCAAGCAAAAAAAATAGCCAAGAAATTTCAGCCAACTTGAGTTCTGTGAGAAGTTCCCAAAGAACTGAACACTCATCACAGGTACATAAACCTTTGTGGATTAAATGAGGAGTTGGTAGCCTGTGGCAGAGATACCAATGACAACATGCAATGAGATTTTTACAGCATGTGACACAAATCTGCTCTGGAAGCCACTGCCCTGCAGCACCAGAGAGAAGGTGGATATGGCATGGAGCTTCCATCTCCCAGATCCCAGCTTCTAACAGCACTTTGCTCCTCTCAACCTGGAAAGCAGAGTGTGGCCTTTTACCAATGAGAGGTTTTTGACCAGGGGGTTCTGAAATACATGGCCATAGGTCCTTTTCTACACTGACAGAAACTCTTCCAGGCACTATGCTTTCATTAATTAATTAAGACTAATAATCTCACCCTGGGCAGTGACAGCAAGGCCCTTGCACGTGTGAATTGCTGTAAGCAACAAGGGGCTTGAATGAGCCACACTGGGGAACCTTCAATGCGTGGCATTTTCTGAAGGAATCTATCTTCAAATGGGAAATTATAAACGCCAGCTGCAGTGAATGTGTATGTCAGCTGTGGTAGTGGACGAAGCAACAAGCTTCAAGGAAAGTAAATTACATCCTGCATTGGGCTGACAGGGTCTGCCATGGTGAGGAATGGCTTGGGACTTTGGATCAGAAGAAATAAAGGAAATGGGTCAGTTCCTGCTGAGAGATGGTTCAGGGTCAGTAAGCACCCCACACCAACAGCACACATGAGGCGTGGGTGGAGATGCAATATTTTACATATATTCACACAACCCCATTCTCCCAGAGCCTCTAACACAAGATGCTCTTCAAACGCCAATGTGCTTTTCCACACCACAGCGTGGCTCAGATCCATTTCCAAAATCAGCTCACCAGAACACTGTATCTGCCTCCCTTTCCTGGAGGTCCAGCACCTCCTCAGGAGCTGCCCCCATTTCACAGATGGGGAAATTGAGTCACAAAGGTGGGACCTGACAGAGCTGAGATTGCAAACCTGTGCACCTCTCCTCACCCACCTACATTTGATAAGCTCTTCTGCCCTGACAGAAGGAAACATAAATAGGTCAGATAGTCAAACAGGGCAGCATCCTTGAAGTCAGAATACAAATTTTCCACTCCCATCCATATCAGCTCATTTGTTCAATTGTCAGATCTTCAAGGCAGAGATTTGGGTTTGCATTTATGATATTTGACCTGCGGGAAAACTCTGTGTACATATATGGTGTGATATAAATAATAAATGAGAGTACCGTTGGTATTTTGCTATATTTAGCAAACGCCCTATTTTGCTGGATTTTCTTGGGCTGCAGGGGCCAATTTAGAGCTGCCACTTTCTCATGGCATCATTCCTGAAGGCAGCACATATCTTAACTCCATGATGGCCAGCGTGGTGTTGCGCTGTCAAGGAACAAACCGAGATGCTCCTATAGAGCAGACAGGCCACCACAAAAGTCTCTACAGCACTTCCCAGAGATGGATCTTCATGTCCTCAAATGCTTTTTTTTTTTTTTTTGCACTTAAACTGTGAATCACCAGGGAGTACAACAGGGAATTCCAAGCAATCAGTTAAGAAATCCCAGCAAACTGATGTGAAGTGACTAATTGAGCTGTCGCATCTTTTGTAGCCCTGTCATCCTGGAATTGCACATATTGCATTTGGAAAGAAAACAATCCTGACATGGCTGCATCCAGCTTTAATCATTTCAAAAATGCAAGCTAGAAGTAGGAAAAACAAAGGGACAGGCTGCATCCCTTCAAAGGCTTTTCCTTTCTATAGCTTATGACTATCACACAGCAGAACACTTTCTCTCGAAAAAATTTAGCAACCTCTTGGGGGCACCCAAAAGGAGTTCCAAAATAATTGGCCCAACTTGCATCCTATTCCCACTGAAATTCCTAAAGATCTTCAAAATAAATAAATAAATACACTGCAGAATATGCTACAAAATAAAATTATCTAAAGCAGTTAGCACCTCTCCCAGCTTTAAAGATTTCATATAACACCAAAGTACACTTGTGTAGGAAAATCATACCAGTCAGAAGAAGAGGCTGCCAGGGGTCACCTCTTCCAACCTGATGCTCAGACAAACCCAACTTGGGTTGTCAAGGCAAGGATTACTGGCAGGGCCATAATAAGACCTTCGGATTGCAAGGAGCCCTGGTGAGATAAGCTGAATATCCTACCTGGAAAAGGCTTTTCAAGGAAGTGTCCTTTGATAGTTTGGTTGGCTGAGCCCAGCTGGTTGGTGGCCACAATCGTGTAGTTGCCATTGTTGTAGTGAGTGGGTTTGTTGAAGAGCAGGCAACCCTCAGACACTTCCCCTTGCTGGTAAAACTCCATGTGGATGATCTCTGTCTCCCGGAGGACCTGGCCGTTGTGCAGCCAGTGAAGGGTGGGAGCTGGGTTCCCATGCACTGCAAATGCAATGCAGTGCTCCATGTGTAGCACCGGCTCCTCCAGAGTAAGGATGCGAGGGGGATCTAGCAGAGAGAAACATGGCAGGCTCACAGCAACCTCCACCCAACGTCACGACTCTGTGCACCACGGAAACTTAGAGCATTGAAAACCTCCAAAATCACTTGTTCCTTCTACTCTTCCCGTGGATGTCTGTAAAGAAGCAGCGCTGTCACGAGAACCACTCCACCCTCCCTGGAAGGAGGATCTGAGCCATGGCCAGGCCTCTTGGCCTTCCAAACAGGGGTATAAATTAAAGACAGGGATAGGAATTTCACCAGCCCAGGAACAATTAAGCTTGGACTGTCCTGCCCACACACCTACTGCTTCTCTCCTTCCCCCAAGGGATCCCGGGGAGGCCGCCTGTCCCCGTTAAGGAGGACACAGTGACGTAGCACTGTTACATTACACATGTGCAAGGTGCCCGTGGGAGCTTTCCAGTCGCACCGAGCAATTCTGGATTGCATAGCTGTGGAAGCAAACATCCCTCAGAGACTGTCTGTCCTTGGGGGCTTTGACTGCCTGAATGTCCCAAAGGAGTTCTCACTCGCCGAACAGCCTCCAGGGGTGTTTTAATTAAAGGGAGCAGAGTGGGAAAGGGATAAGAAAAGCAGAAACTCCACCTGCACTTTATTGCATATGCATCGTCTTCCCCTTGGGACAGCCCAAGAATTCAAATGTTGCTCTGCTATAGCTTCTGAAACCCCATTTACAACGCCTACACCTAAGGTCCCAAACCCCAAGGCTGGCAAGGTCTGAACTAGAAGAACAAGTTTTGTGCAAAGATACATGACACAAAGATGTATGTCTTCCCTAAAACTCTCCTTTTCCTGCTACCATCCAGCTGCAAAGATAATCCATCGGGCATCCACGAGGAAGAAAACCAACATACCAACTTTGACCCATCTTTGTGAAAAAAGACAGTGAATTTTTCAAGCAGAGAAGGTGATAGAAGAGAAGAAGGTGCAGAGCTGGTTGGAGCTCTGCAAAATTCTCTCAGCAGCACCCCATCTACCCTGAACCACACGGTCGTGTCCCAGCCACCCTCTTGCGTTCACAAGCCCAGATCCGCGTGTGGCTTGTTCATATCTTCCTGGCATGGGGGTTTCAAAACAGGCAGCCACCTACACGCACAAACCCAGATCTTTTCAGTGTGAAATTACAGCCTGAGTGATGGCTCTGTGCAACAAGAGCAAGGGTAGCAGAAACTGTCGGCAGCTCAGAGGATTTCACGGGTGAAAATAGGCATGGGCATGGTGCTGTTTAAGGTGTGGAGGAGCAGATGCTAAAACACCGTGCAAAAAACACCTGTCTGCTGACCAGTCAGCTCTGAGCTGGGATGAACTTTAATAACCTCCATCCTTCAATCCATCAATAGCATTTATTGGAAGGAAGATGAAAGTAGTAAAGCATCACACAGCATGCATGGGTTGACCAAGAGTAGCCAGAATCCCACAAGGGTCTCCCCTATATATGGCAAGGTTGGGAGTGGGGGGCAGATTTTCAAACTATGGAGTAAGGGCAAATATTACAGACACAGCAAAATATAGCAAATCTCAGCTGCTTGAGACCACAAAGCTGTGTAAACTTCCTCTTAAGGTCAGGGTTTTGTTATATTAAAAAGCACAAAGAAAGTTGAGCTACTTGGAGATAAAAGTGAGCAGTTCAAACTTGACACGTGCACATTTACATGACATTTGCAGTTTAACTTTGTAGGATCTGACCTGAGAGGAAGCACTAACATCCCTGAAATCAGAGGCAAGTTTTAAACTTTAGCAAGGGTGCCACCGAACCTCTCACACAGCATCAGGGCAAGAAATTTTGTGTTTGTAAACAGATTTTCAGTCCCTCTATGGCTTTCCCTCAGTCTATTGAATCTTCCAAGAGACGGGCAAGAAATGCCCACCACCACCACTGTGGCACTGCTGTTCCTTCCCTGCTCTTGTGCTCATTTCTGGATTAATGGAAGCATCAGGAAAGCAAAATTACTGACACTTGAGAGAGAGGATGTGTGAGGATGCACCTCCAGCTCACCATGCTCAGCTCCTCCTGATCCTCACCCACAAAACCAGTACGGCACAGGTAGCAAGTGGCTGTGCATTCAAACAGCTCCCAGGGCAGCCCCTCCAGGCTCTGTATGGACAAGGTGTCTCCACTGGTACTTACAGTAGACAGTGAGCAGCACACTGGCGTTGCTCATCCCCACCACGTTCTCAGCGATGCAGGTAAGCAGGAATCCATTGTCCTCGCTGGTGACATTCACCAAGGTCAGATTGATGGCATGAACATTGGTCCAGTTGAGGTTGGTCTAAAAATCCCAGAGAGAAATACAGAGAGAAATCAGTATCTGGTGGCTCTTTTCCTCCCCGCTACCACACCCAGAAAAGGAGGATCACAGTTTCCATGTGAGAAGGTCTCCAAAATCCAAGGGCAACTGGGATCTGAGTAGAGGGAGGTATTTCCTCGCCTGATTAAACACATCCCATCTTGTAAGAGGAAATACTGGGAAGGGGAGAGCCGTGACATTGCAGCACTGATGAACATGGCTGGCTTCTGGAAAATCTTACTTAGCTGCTACTTAGGTATTGCAAACAGGCAGCTTTAGTACAGTTTCATCAGAGGACACATGAGTTAATTCAATCAGGGAGCACTGAGCTCTGAAGCTCTCTCATCTTCACTTTCCAGCCATACAGAGGAAAGGTTTTGCTCCCTTCTGGGAGTCCCCAGCTTCTCATGTGGGTAGAGCATGGCCTCAGCTTTCCTTTGGATACAATGATTTCTCTTGTCTCATACCTGCATGCACGGACCTGGGGAACTCCTGGCAGCTGCTTTGCTCTTGCCACATTGGGCAGAGGCAGCACTGAGGTGCTGCAGCCCCTACCTGGTGGGTGTTGATGGAGTGGAGTTCGGCCACTGTCCAGTCCACGTCCGGCAGTGGCGATCCTGAGCCATTGCAGGTGATGACGGCGTTCTCCCCTTCCCGCACCGTCAGGTTCACGTGGCTCACACTGATCTCAGGAAGGTCTAGAGGAGCCAAAAGAAACCGCTCAGGTGTGGGGCAGCATTTGCTACAGCCAGCCACAGGAAGTGTGTGGACCCAGATCTCACCAAGCTGTTTCCCAAATTTGCCCCCAGCACCCCAAGATAAGTAGCATGAGGCAACAGCATGGCCTTGCCCTACCGAGAAAAGGAGGGGTGTTGGAGACAGGGGAACATGTACACACTGGAGATGTGCCAGCTGAGCAGACCTTCCCATCGTCTTTGAATCCAAAAGTTGCTGTCCAGTTCTGGCCACCCTTCCACTCACACAACCCCCATCCCCATCTCTCTACTCCCACAGAAGCTGCTCAGGAGCGCAGTCACCTGGGATGAGAAAACTGTGTGTCCTGGGAGAGGATCCAAGGCATCCCCACCTCCAGGGACAGGGCACAGAGCCCTCAGCTTTCCAGGTGCAGAAAGTGTCCCTCTAATTTATAACAATCAAGAAAAGATGACCAAGGCTGTGTCCTCATATTAACTGCAGCTCTCCTAATAGAAGGTGCCCTTGTTCTTCCTCGGTGGTAGCAGAGGGATTCACTGATTTACGGCAGCTCTGATTTACACCACTCTTCCACGGCGCCACAGGCACCAGATATCCTTGCAACGTGAAACAAGACGGTGCTGGTTTCAAGAGGGCCAAATAGTCTTCTTGAATAAGGGAGGCTTTCAGAGGCAAACTGGGCAAGCAGGGCAGGAGGAACTGGCCAGTGGTCCCATCCCATCTCAGGGCAGCAGCATCCATCATGCCAAGGCAAAGTCATGGATGGTGACACACACACGTTCATGGCCATCATGGAGTGATACCAGGAGGGAAGCAGCATTGTACTGATTGGGGGATGCCAGAAGAAAGAAGGCAGCAGTCAAGACCTGGCAAAGCTGCATAGGTGGCAGAACAGTGGAGAGGGAGATGGGAAGGACACGTCTGGTCTACTCCAGGCTGAGCTGGTATCAAACACGGCCACACCAAGCCATGCCTGCCCCCAGCACCAAAGGAAAAAGGCAAATGTGGTGTCTTTACAACTTCCTTGGAGTCTTAATGCTTGAACAGAAAGACTCCTCTGGAGGAAAGCAGACCACTGTGGCTCCCTGCCCTTCCAGGAGGTTTCATGGTCAGAAGAGGTGCTCACCCTGCACACCAGCACATTTTTGCTCCCAAATCAGCACCCTGCTGTCCCCTGCAGTCTAATGCCACCATTGATGGAGCCATCTCTCCTCCCGCCCCTGCTTCCTAAGGAATTTTTTTTTTTGCCTAATCCTTGCAGCTTATTCATCCCATGTGGGGCGGAAATTAAGCACTCCCAAATCTTTTTAGTTCATCCACATGAAGGCACACTTTGGCCAATTTCCAGAGCTTAAAGGGACAGGGTGAACTTGGAAAAAAAAAAAAGGCAACAAAACAACAAAAAACCCAAGTCATGCAAATCCAAACGTGCATGTTGTTTATCTACTACTGCTGCAAGTAACAAACCCAAATCCCTAGTACAGAGGATGATTATAAAAAAAAAAGTAAATCTGGTTTTTCTCCTTTTTTCAACCTGTGAGTTTGACAGCTGCTTGTGTACAGACAGTTTAATTGCTCTGTGGAAGGTACATCTCTTTTTCCTTACTCTGCAAGGGATGCTTTCCAGTAATAGCAACAGCAGAGCAAAACCTGACACCAAACAGGCAGCTGATGTGTGAACAAGGTGAAGGAAAAAGGGATAACTACTGAACATGCCTCGTGTTGCTCCTGGGGCCGCTGGACTCTTTTAAACATCAGCAGGAAATAGAAAGAGAGATAAAGTCACTTCTGGCTCTTCCCTACAGATATGGGATTTCAATTGAAAAATAAAACAAAAGAAAATGAATAGAGACATGTATTTCCTAAGAGTAATTACAAAAGATACAGCGGCAGTGTCTTTTAACAATGTGCTGCTTCTAGGATTTGTTAGGCACAGGAAGATCTACATGAAACAGCTCTTTTCAAGACATCACACAGACTCACTACAGACACTTTGTCAAGCAGCAGCATTGCAGTGAAGAAAATGCCCCAAATCACCCAATACCTTTCATACACACATTAATAGCAGCTTCACATTTACCCAGATATTCTATTTTTAATCTACAAACTATCCCAACCAGCTTCAATCTTCTTGTTCTCAACCACGTGGTGGGATCCTGCTACGTCAGGTTCCCGAAATAGCTGAACCTGAGGTGCTGGATTGGACAGGGATCCCTCTTGGCCTCCCTTGTGTCCAGCCCCAGGATCCTTACCACACTGGGTGATGTTCATCTCCTTCAACGTGATGATGACTGCATCCATGGTCATGCAGTAGAGATCCTGGTACTGCAGGTTTGCCTCGCCCTTCTCCTGCCAGAGCTGGATCCAGCGGATGTCACAGCTGCAGTTAAAAAGGTTCCTCTCTAGTCTCCTGCGGGCAGAGAGAGGTGAGAAAGGATGGTGGGATGGGGAAGGATGAGCAGAGCTGTCACCTGGCTCCGGAATCCCCAAGAAGAACAGCCACCATGCAGGTGTAAGAGCTAAAGTAGAATCTCC
Organism: Ifrita kowaldi; assembly: GCA_013398055.1. NCBI lineage: Eukaryota > Metazoa > Chordata > Aves > Passeriformes > Cinclosomatidae > Ifrita > Ifrita kowaldi. The sequence goes on along the minus strand of VZRS01007801.1, from coordinate 56,081 downwards.
TCCGTGTTATTCACCTGGGGTCTTCTGGCACTTATTATTCCTGTCTTTTCCACAGTCACACATCCATGCATTCACAGTCTCCTTTGTGGGTGCACACAAGGTTTTACATCTCCCAGGACAGCACACAGATGCATTCAATGTCTCTCACCACAAGATCTGCACTACTGTGGCTTGGTCCCACTGTCACCCAGACACCCAGAAGAGTCACCCCTCAGCAGATGAGCAGGCAGCTCTCTACTGCCCTAAAATATCGATCCACACCTTCAAATCCCACTTCAGTGGTGGTCCTAGACTCTGCTGGACAAAGCACAATTCAAGCCCCCACAAGCACTCAGAGAAGCTGGCAGCTCTTCTCCCAAGTTCCTTGTACGGTCACGGGCTCCTGGTGACCCAGAACACAAGCTAATGTGCAGGGGAACATGCATTTTAATCAAATCAATCAGCACTGTGCTGAGACCCTGCTGACCTGGCCAGGAGAAATGGAGAAAAGCACTGCCTTTAATGTACTTCATTTAAACCACACTTACACATAGTTTATATACCAGGAATGTTTATTATAATTGATTTTCCAACCTATTAACCATTTCATTTACATTTTTAAAGCTCTGCAGGTCTCTGTGGACACGCAAGAATGGCGAGTCCCAGCAGGAAGAAGAGCCCAGTGCTCAGCCAGGACTGAGTTACCAAAGCTGGTTGCAATGATAATTTTAGCAAAACTAGGAGATACAACCTGAACAAACAAAATATCTCCCCACACAACTGTAAAGCAAAGAAAGTTGTGATCAGCAGAGCCAGCAGTGCCAAAGGTGAGCTCAGCTGCCCCAAAGCAGAAGGGGATCTCCAAAGGTCAAACCATTGCTTCACGTGATCTCTAGATTCCCCATCGTACAGGGGAAAGCTTTTTTCCTGCTCTGTTCCACTAGTTACTGCAAAATCCATGCTTGCTTTTACAAAATTAATTTCACCAACTAACAGGATTTGGAAACAACCTTCCAAACATCTGCAGCTGCTGTTTAGTCACTACAGTGCTGCAAAAGGAGGAAGTGAAGGGGTCTTCTGGCAGCACCCAGGATTGCTAAACCTGAACCCTAACGATGCCACTTTGCATTTTCAAATACGTCAAGATGCCATATGACCTTTTTTTTTTAGAGAAAACACTGAGTTAAACTTCACTCTGTGGCTTTTCATTAGTTCATTTCTTTCCCACCAAAAGCACATAAACCTCTGTGACACAGGTACAAGGCTCAGACAAGCAACTCAAAGGCCAAAGCACTAAATTTAACAGACCAGAGCAGATTAGCGCAGTGATTTGGTGGGATTTGAGTGATGAGACATTCCCTGCGTGCTCTGACAGGCACTGCCGGGGCTGTGCACAGGCTTTACATCCTCTTCTACACAACCATGAATCTACTTCCTTCTCAGGAGCCTCCCAGGATCCCAGATACCAGCAGAACATGGGATGGCAGTGGGTAAGAGCCACGGCAGATCAGGTAACTGGGGATGTACCCTGAGACCTGGCGGGGAGCTTGGGGAGCTGAGATGCAATGGGGGAGAAATTCTGCTCCGCTGCAAATATCCTCACGAAACGAGGCTGCTGGGAGAGCTGCTGTCCCAGCACTTAAGGGCAGCTCTGTAAGTAATAGACAGCAGCTTTCCCGGCCCATTGTTAATTCATGAAGGGCCATGAATAATACAGGAGCCACGGGCTTGAGGGCAGAACTTCCCCCCAGCCTGCCCCAACACCAGCGATGTAGCTCCTTCTAATCGAGACCCCCCAGAGGGGCTTTTGCACAAATTAACTCCCGTTAATGTGCACGGGCTGGATGTGCTGAGTGCCACGGGCAACTGGCACAGCACTGCGGGCAGAAGGGGCACAGATGTGTGCACCCCCTGTCCCTAACATGCATTGCAAAAGCATTCCTGACATGCGTAAAACATCCTTTCCTCCTTGCTTGGTGCCTGCCTTGCCATGCCAGCTGGCTCTCCAGAGGGGTGCATAGGGAATTCCACACTCACACTGTCCTAAACCCACCCAAAAACCTGGACCTTCAATTCTCTCCTCAGACCCTTCCCCTTGCAGGGACCAGTAGGAGCTGCAGCTCCTTCCAGCTCTTCCTCTAACATTTCTGAAGACACCTCCAGTTCCTACGACCCTCTGCCTGTGGATATAAATGCACCTTCTCTCCCCTGCAAGAAGGAGAAGCACCTTGGGGACCAGGGGGTGCTCTTTGGACAAAACACACTTTTGGACCAGAGGACACCTCCATGCGCTGCAGACCATGGGTGCAGCAGCACCCCAGTGAGAATTAAGGCAAGGGGCTCTTTGTGGGGCATATCCAGCACAACTTACTCCTGGAACGAACAAACAAACCCAAAGTGCAATTTTTGTATGCAGGCTGAATTGTTACCAGAGCATCGCTTGGCTCCAGGCACTCAGGAGCTGTGCACACTCCCACACCTCCTTCAGCCCTCCTTAAAACTGAAAGCGCCTGTGAGAAACACCAAATATCACAGCTGCAAAGGAGCTGGGCTCTCTGCACAAGCAGAGCTGCTCTGTGATTCAAGGAGTTCATCCAAAAAGGGACTGAACCTGCACGTGAGCCAGAGCCACCCACCAGCACCAAAAGCAGAGTGATAGTAGGGTGTGCTCAGGGCACAGCCCCTTCCCAAAACAGCCACACTATGTTTGGGAAAGAGAAAAATTGTGACAACCATGCCATGAGCTGTCATTTGAAGGGACAATGACCCATCGTGCTGGTTTAGCAAAAACCTGGTGTGCGGAGGCGGAGACACCCATCAAAATTGAAACCCTAGAGCCCTGCAGGCATCAAGTCAATTCTCCAGCAAAAGTGATGCTGTTGGTGCCTGGTTGAGCCCAGCTTTGCTCCCTTCAGAGAGCTGTACCCACTACCTCCCAAAACTGCCTGGACAGCCTTCACCAGGGTGGAGCAGTGTGGGAGACAGATGCCCTCAACACTCCAGTATGTTCTGGAACAGACAGGGACTTCACACACACACAAGCAGTTTTTTTTCCCAGACTAGCAGCTAAATGAGAGTCATGCCCTGTCCCATGCCTCCCCACTCATCAGCTAAAGCAAAGCTGTCTGCAGCTAAAACCTCTCAGAGGGCAGCAGAGATCCTTGCCACACTTCTCCTGTCTGTTTCAATTCACATAAAACTCCTGCCAAGGTTTCATACTCCTGCAATTAAAACACTCTTCCTACCTTGGGACCGAGGCCACTTCCCTAAGCTTGAGAACCAAAGAGCGCTCAGCAGAGACAGAACAAATTCTAATTTTTTTTTTATTCCTATTAATTTCCCAGAACCAGGGTTTCTCTCGGTGGTCCAACCAGAACTGTTATTTCCAAACCCCTGACAGGAAGGGGTGGGATAGAAAGGGAAGGACTGGGACAGGGAGCGGTGTGTGGTGTCAGACAGCTGGTTTAGCTAATGCAGAGAGCAGGCAAGTACCCAGAGTCTGGCCACAGCTCTATTAGTGGGACTGCTGGCGGTGATAAGTTTCAAAGCTGGAGGCACAGACCATGTTAAGTTGGACTCATAACATTAACAGAGATGCTGCTGTGCCCCATCCCCTCCAAAGCCTCTTGCTGTAGCATTGCAGGAATGTACTGCAGGGCAACTTGGCAGGGACTGATGGTATTAGAAATGCTGATGGGTAGGGCAGAGCTGCAAGATGTTCAGGACTACAAGGTTTTATACAACCAAAGACGTAATTGGATCCAGAGTCTTAGGTTTTTCCGGGAAGGAATTTCTTGAAATGTCAGCCCTAAGCTCTCTGAGGACATGACAAAGGAAGCCAAGGACATGACAGAGGAAACCAGCTGTGACTTCTGGATAAGAAAGGCTCTAAGTCCAATGTTTATGAGCTGTTGCATGTGTCAGATGCTTCCCTGCACACACTCAGCTTCAGACTTAGGAGAGTTGTGCGCTCATTAGCCTGAGCCCTGCTGGTCAAGGTCAGCCCGTGCTATGGGAATTAGGGCTGGAGTTACTGGAAACCATTCCAAGCCTTGTTTCTGGCCAGAACGAGCAAGAGATAATATTCTCTGGAAGTGTGCCTCATTTTTGCCATCCTTTCTTCAGTGAGTCAGCAGGGGAAAATCTCAGCTCTGTCGAACGAGAAATTCTTCTTTAAAGCAATACCATGTTCATGAGGCTGTGATGCCTTGGATGCAGCCAAGCAGCAATTTCAAGCCCCAAGTTGCCATCCACCTGCCCAGTAGTCTTCCGACCTTTCCTCCTCGTTGTTCACTGTGAGTGGCTCTGTCAGGTCTCATGTTCCCTGGCAATCTCCATGTCACAACCAGTTGTGGTTCCTCTCCTCCCAACACTCTCCTGGAGACAATCCTCCCATTGCTTCCCTCACCACATGCTCCACTGCTCCGAGCTGCCTCGTTGTAAGCCACATTTTTGGCTTGGATGACTACCCTCCCTCTGGATCCATGATTTCCTGACAGCTCAGGGGCACTGGAATTCAGTATACGGCATCTCTGGTGAGCCTCTGCACCCACTTGTCCCACCATCCCTCCACACAGATCTAACCCTCTGGAGAAGAGTGGGCTACACGTCCCTGGATTCTTCTGGCCTCTCCACTGCTGTGCACAAATGCTGCTGCTCAGCCTGCCTTCCTCAGGCTTTGATGTCTCTGCATCAGTCTCTGCTGCTCACCACTTTCTCCCTTTCCAGAGAGTTTTGGCTCAGTTTCAAGTCCTTGGCTGATGTCAATCTGCAACTCCCTTTCTAGCTTTCACCAGTGTTTCACACTCGCTTTATGTGGGCCATGTATTCCATCTCCTTCCCAGGTTCTGGAAGCCTCCTTGGAGCTCAGTATGCCAAAAAACTGTCTCTTACTCACCCATCCTCTGCATTTCTTAAAAAAAAAGAAAAAAATACAGTATTTCCCACTTCTGGGGATCCATTAGTAACTTCTTCCCATCTTGGAGATCTGCTCTTCCTCACCAACGGGTCCCATCCTTCTAGCAGTCAGGACCACAACCACTCCACAGCAGGTAACGTCTTTACCTTAATTCCCAGCATCTTTATGTGAATGATTATTCAGAGCCCATAGCTCTGGCTGCACCTCTGTGCTGCCTTCTTTCCAACAAATCCAAAGTTCAGCAGGACAGTTTCATGGCCCCAGGAAGGACGCTGCAGGCACATCCCCCTGCCCCTTAAAAGCTGACATCTCAGTGGGTATCAGATAAAATATCCCTCTGCTGTCACGCTTGGGGACCAGCGTCACCACATTATTCTGGTAATCCCCATCCTAGCTGTGCTCATGTGGATGGAGGGTCCTCAGTAACAAGGAACTCAAAGAGGAACATTTGTTAGGAAGCACCTAAAGCAATTCTTTAGGAAAAATGAACTTGAGCAGGCTCTTACTCCAGCCCAGCCAACAGCAAGGCAGCCCTGGTGGGCAGGCACATTTGTAGGTCTAAATTGCTCGCTGGAGCTGGTTCCAGACCTTGGTTTGCCATGACCCCTTTCACAGCTTGGAGCAGGAGAGGTTCAGCTGAGGCTCCTGCCCCACACGGTGCCAAAGCTGCCCATGTGAGGCCATGGACGACACACACAACACTAGTACTGCTGTCCCACCCCACCATGGCTTCCTACCAGCCAGCCCTGTGATCTCCCACATTTCTTTGTGCATTAATTCTTTTGTTCATTGGGGCTTGTTATCTCCAAGAAAACTGCTCTGAGCACAGCTCCAACTGGAGCCAAGTAATTCAGTTCAGTCCCGCTTGCCATGCTGCAGAGTGCTGGCCCCCAGTGACTCTGCTGACACCATCCAAAGACACCCCGAGCACACCAGCTCCCTGCCAGGACCATCATATCAGGACAGCACAGATGTATTCATCAGGTGAAGTACCCTTTGCTGCCCAAAAGCAGCTTCTCAATTCCCTTTGTGCTTGGTATTGGTCTTTTGAGCCCAGCTGGAGCTGGCAGACCTGGGACGTGCCTGAAGAAACAAAATATGACCAAATGAAGAAAAAGCACATAAAAATGAGCCCCTTTGGAAGTATTCCCACTAATCTGCAGGCTCGCCAGTACCCCAGGCCCTGCGAGTGCCTCCAGCTCAGGACTGCAGCCCCATTTTCTCCTCCACTCTTGGGTCTCTCTTGGGTAACAACCATCAATCTGAGTTTTGCCAGATAGTGCAATGACAATAACTAAAGGTCTAAGAATACAAATGACTCATGCTATTAAACTTGAAATCCGAGCCAGGATTGAAAAATATTTAGAGCTGTAATCAGCAAGGAGACGAATTCTGAATTCAGCATTTTAACTCTGCAAGCCAAATTTCCCCATCAGAAGGGCGTTTCACCATTTTCTAATATCACTATTAGTATTTTTCATTTAACAATTTGACAGAAATAAAATACACTGCAGTAACACCGGTGATAACACACTTACTCCCACTCGAAAGACTGTCTTTATTCTTTCATAAGTCACTTCTAGCTTACAGCTCTATTGATCATTGGTGAGGATGAATGGAGCTTCCCAGGATCCTCTGGGACAAATCCTACATATATATATTTTTTTATACCCACCAAACAACTATTTCTAAAATTCAACAAAACAGGTCATCAGGGCAACGCTCCATTGATTTCGTGTCCACTTATTCTTCAAGCACGATGCTGAATGCTCTATCAATAATTCAGCAGGCTGAAGGCCACCAGTGCCCCAGGAGATATAACTATCTCATCATCTCCCACATCAGAGCTGGGAGGTGCCTCCGTTGCTAGAGAGAAAGGGAATCATTGGCCTAAAAAGCAGGGGTGTCTTGTGAAGCATGTGCACCAACTAAAGAAGAGCAGTTATCCCTACCCTGCGACAGATGAGAGCAAGTGTTTGAAGAGATTCACTCAAAATCTGGCCTAGTATTTCTAATGTGCTCGCAGAGTTAGTCAACCATTTACTACTCCTAGCATGACTTGTTCATCATCCCGACGTTAATTAGCCAGCTGCTGTGAAGTTAAAAGAGAAGCAGTTCTGCTCTGGTGCTCCCATACCCAGGAAAGCCTCCCAAGGATGTTGCTGCCCACTGGAGTTTTAGGTAATTATTCGCTGGCTTCAAAATAGCTCTATTTGGAAATCGTTCCTCCTCTCAGCCTCCTGTCTTTTCCCAGGAGATACCCCCAGGGTGGGACTTACAGTTCAAAGAGTCGCAGTGTCTGGAAGAGTTGCCATGACAGAGTGGTGAGCCGGTTCCCGGAGAGGTCTCTGAAAATTAAGGGGAAAAAAAGAAAAAAAGTAGTCACTGTAAATAATTCTTCCTGCACATGGCCCTACCACCTCCACAGAGCTCATCATCCTCCTCGATGGAGAGGCTGTCAAGCAGTTTAGAACTCAAGTTCAGATTTCATAATGGGAGATTTTAATGAGGACAAACCCAAATGAACCTCTCTCATCTTTTTTTTTTTTTTTTTTTTTTAAGGGAAAAAATGATTTATATCCTGCTGCAATGTTAAGGAAAAAAAAATTCCAATGTCTGACTCTTGCCCGTGAATCTGGAGCTCAACCAACCATAAGCAAAAAAGAACAAATCTAATTTCAGAACTTGAACAAAAAATTAAGTAGAAACCTCACATTAAAAATAGTAACAGCCAGGTTCAAATGACAGCACGATGATTACCCAAGGTGTTATCATATGATCTGCAGTAGCTGTGCGTTCCAGGTGTCCCGGAATGGCTGTGTGCTGCTTGCACCCAGGGGTACCACTGCTACAGCAGCCAACAGCTCCCCATCCCTCTCTCCATCTGCCCAAACTTGCAAAAACGTAAATCTCATCTACCTGGGAGAGCTTTGCAACCCAGCAGACATCTTCTCTTTAGCTGAAAGCCAGAGAGGATGAAAGAATGTAAAAGGAACTGAATTAATAAAAACAAGAGGAAGAAATGCGTCTGGAGTAGGGTGAGCAGAAGGAGAAAAGCCCCCAGTTTCTAACAGCACAAAAAGATGGCAGTGAAACACGTTCTGTGCTGGCCAGCCTTCCCAGGGACACCCGGCCAGCCTGAGAGCCACCAACTGAGTGACCAGCCCATGGGGTGAGTGAGCAGAGCAATGGGAGATCACAAGCTCTGGGACAACCTCAAATGCCCAATCTCTTTGCTGGCCCCCAGAACACACAGGAAGTGCTGCCTCACATCCCTCACTGAATCCATCCCTGCTGTGAGCCACAGGCAGGCAGGGCAGCCCAGCTCGAGAATGAGGACACCCCTCTGCCTCAGCCTGGCCCACGGGGAAGAGCAGTGAAGGGCCAGAGGCATGAATCACCTGCAGTTCATTCAGCTCTGGGCTGGGCAGAGAGGAGGTATGACCCAAGGCAGCCCAGCTGTGCAGGGCTCAGCCCCCGGTCCCTGTTTGGTTTGCAAATAAGCGCTAAAACCAACCCTGAACGGCTCCTGCTGGTACAGGTCTAATGCACGAGGATTTGGGATGGCAGATTCATTTCTTCCCTTACACTGGGTTTCAGCAAGGGGAAAGCAGTTCTGGTCCTGTCCCACCTGCACAGAACTCTGCAATTAGGAGTGGGGACGCTGCTCACACAGCAGAGCATTGTCCCACGGGCTCTCCACGAGCCTGGCAGAAGAACAAGCCCAAACACAATGATGGCACAGTGCTGCCTTTTTAAATTCTGGCTCTGCTTCACATCAGACTGTCCCGCTGTGGGAACCACAGCAAACCACAGGTACCTCATTTCACATGACTATGATCCCACCACTCCCACGTCTGTAGACAAACTGCTTCCAGCCTCTGACAAAGGTGGCAAAAACGGCAGGTAAAGCTAAGCAAGGAGGAAGGAAAACATTACAGACTCCCTCCTTTATCCACCCCGGAGCACTGAGCACCTGGAAATTTTGCAAAGACAAATGAAAAGTGGGAGGGGAAGGAGCAACTCACTGTTACTGAAAAGTGAGACAGTAAACTCCCTCCCCCAGCCCAGGGAGAAGAAGGAAGCGTAAAGGGGATGCATGAGAGACAGCAAGATGTGGGAGAGAGGCAGAAATGCAGAGGAGGGAGTGAATCTCGCTGGAATGTCCTTTCTCAAAGGTCATGTTTTGCTACATTAGGCAGAAATGTCAAGAGAAAATTGGATTCTGAAAGAGAAGAGAAAAAACAACAGGCTTTCCACGCAAATAAGGGAATCAAAAATAGCATGATCGTGTTATTACAATTTAGGACACAGAGAGATGGAGAAAGGATACATCCTCACTAATGCAAGGAGCTTTGCCAGGCAGATGTGCTCCGCTTCTCATCTCCTGCAGTGCCTGGAAACCAAATCCTACCACCTCCTCCCTCCCCCAGACAACAGCCCACAGCAAGCATTAGGCAGAGAGGAGATGGGTCTTCCCTTGCACACATCTGGCAGGAGACTCTGCTCTCAAAGGGCAAAGCCAGGGTTTGATCTGACCTGACCATCAACTTCTGCAGGGCTGTTCAGGGGGACACACAGCCATGGCTCCGTTTCAGATCAGCCTGGACACACACACACACAGAGGAATATGTCTGTCACTGGAAACAGACACCTTGGGTACTTCAAAACATCACAAAGGTCCTTCCTCAGGCTCAGGGACAGACCTCAGCACACAGACCGAACGGGGCTGCACACAAACACACATTAAAAACACACCATTTCGGTCACAAAATCTCCAAAGGTCACAGATGCCAGGACTGGGATCCCACATGCAAAAGGGTACAGCTACTGACTTGTGCTGCAGAAGACAGAGCTCCCCCAGAGAAACCTCTCTGCACAGCAGTGATCTGTCCCCAGAACAGATCCCTCCCACATGCTGGATGGGGCAGGTTTCCTGCAGAAGTGAGCATGTAATTCTGTACTTAGAGATGGAATCACAGTACATGCACACAAGGAGAGATTAAATTATGGCTCCACAGGTGAGGCTCTGAGCTCCAGCACTTTGTAACTCCTGTTGGGTGCTTGCAAAATTCCGCCCACTCACAAACCTCAGCTGCACACACCGAGTTTCCCGGTGTTCTGTACAACATAAACGGGGAGGGTTGGGGAAAATCAAGGCACTCACATTCAGGACTAGTCCTCTCACAGCTCCAAATCAAGGCCTCTCACAGGCCCATTCTGCCTTCCTGCAGCATTACCGAGGCTGAAATTCTGCTGCCACCTCCAAATCCCTGTAACCTGCAGGGACATGAACCCCCACCCTCCTAAGCTGTGGCTGGGCAGTGCCAGCTCTCTCCTTCCTGACCCATTTCCTTCTCCCTCCCAGCTGGCTGAGTCGCACTACTCATTGCTCTCCGACCACTCCCAAATATTTCTCAGCCTCAATTTCCTTATCCATGCCCAAATTTCCCATTACCTTCCCCACTTTTACGTCCTCCCACACCAACACCAGTGTCCCAACACATCCTTTGCAAAACTTCTCCCCTCCAACTGGACCATTCTGCTGATCTAAGACGTCCCTGAACAAAACCAAGTCTTCCAAGAAAAATCTGCCCTTTGACAAGATTTCTTTCCCGGCACAAAAGGAGGGTGCAAATGTTCTGTAACAGAAGAATCACCAGCACTTTCTAGCTTGAGCAAAACAGCTCTTTTTTCCCAACCTCCCTTCTACCACCTCACACATTTGAGAAAGCTCTTATGTGAGACTAGAAAGTAATAATAAAAAATAGAATCAGCCAGGAGCAGACACCCAGCACAGAAAACTTCAGCCTGAGCAATTAAAATTTGGCAGAATTATAGGAAAGTGGAAGCAGTCCTGTAGCAGTGTGCCAGACAACCTTTATAACAGCCTATGCATCAGCTCCACCTGTAACAAAAAAGCACATCACACATCGAGGAAAGGCAAAATGCCTTCCCTGCATGTTTCTCAGCAATGAACAGGAGCCTGTCTCTCCCAGGACAGATCTGCCATCAGCGCTCCTGGAATGCATTCAAACTGTTTCTTTGCCATGGGACATTTTCTCCATCACTCACAGGATGCTCTTTTCCATGGAGACAGTCTCTAGAAGTAGCTGCCAGGGCGCTTTTTGCCTCCAAAAGGAGTTGAGTAGAGAGAGAGGCTTGGATGGAGCTCACCTGGACCAGGTCCAGGGCAGAGCCACCCAACCCACCCACGGCTGAGGCTCAACACCGCTCCACAATCCTCCTGCTGCAGCAGCTGTGCTCCCAAGGCTCCTGCTCCTACCCCCACCAGCCTTCTCCAGCAGCACCTCCCTGCACACCTCAAGGGCAGGCTGTTACCACTGAGTGACAGCTAAATCCCAGTCCTTGCTCTCTCCCTCCATCCTCCTCCTCCATTTCAGGAGGGGACACAGCACGTCCTGCACACTCCCCCACAGCTCCCACAGGCACTGCCAAGACCTTGCTGGTGTCCGACAGGGAAGGGGAGGTGACCTTCACCATTTTGTCACAGTACGAGTGACAGATGGGGCCATGGAGTGCAGCTCCTGCACGAGCTCCTGGGGTTAAAAAAGGGATGGGTGAGGGTGGGACAAAGAGGAATCTGGATCTGTGCAGACCAGAACACGTAGACTTTAGTGCAAGAGGAGACAGCATTTTTAGTTTTCCCTTAATTACCCAGCAGCCAAAAGTGTTTCCACTATTAAAGCCATTTTTATTCAGCTAAATTAAGCCAGTTGCCTCACTAATGACACCAACAAGCAGGAGCCCCTGTAATTAAACTGTAAGTTATTTTATGCAGTTCAGCTCGACGCAACGGCAGAAACGCTGCTGCTGGGGAGGGACCCTGTGCACCTGTCCCTCCTCCACGCAGCTCCATCCTCCACTTGCCCTTGTTTCCAAGCTGACACATTTATTTCTGCATGGGAGAAGTTTTTCACACGTTTTAATAACATGGTGCCACTATGAAAATCCTGACTGGGAGGGATTAACTTCACAGAGCAGCTGGGGCTGAGGGAGCACAAGCGAGTGCCTGGCAGAAGTGCGAGGAGAGAAGCACATCCTCAGCTGCGGTCCCCAGTGCTGGATATGCTGGTGGCACTGCATGTGACTCCCTCGATATTTGGGCACAACAGGTGCTTCCCATCATCTCACAGCTCACTGCTGGGTGCTGGTGGCCGCAGGAGAGGAGAATGTCACAGCCTCACAGGCTGCCGTAGGGGCAGCTCTGTTCAGACTTCGTATCTGCAGCAAGTAAGCTGTTAAAGCTTTGGGTTTGAACAAGAGAAATGCTGGAAAGTCACTCTGGGGCTTGCTTATCCCTGCCAGATAACTCCAATGACCTCTAAAAGCACTGTTACACTCCCCATCACCCTCCCTGCCTTCCCCGTCCCCCTCCCTCCTCTTCCTGTTTAGTAAGCAGCTTTGCTCATTAAGGGAAAAAATGTACTGCCCTCCCTTAATGAGTGTGCTAAAATTACCCCAACAAGTCCCAGAAGCTGTGGCAGGACAGGCCTCCCCACAAATCAGGCTCTGCAAATATTAGACTCAATTGGAATCTCCAATAGCTCAGCCCCAAGTCCCAGCAGGACACATTTGAGACAGCCTGGAAAAGGACTGGGCACTGCCAAGTGCGTGCAAGCCTCGCGTGGCCGGAAAGCAGAGAGAGCAGAACAGGATGTGCCATTAAACTGGTCAGCCTGAGATTTCAGAGCTGCCAGGAGTTCTCCTGGATCTGCTCCCTGTTCAGGCTCAGCACCAGGACACATATATTGGTGCTGTGGAGGAGTGAGACAGCTTCCAGAGGGCCTCAGCCGTGGTCTGGCATTACCTACAACCCAATTCTGCTCCTTAAACGACATCCCAGCAACCCCCAGGGCTTTTCTGACCCCAAGCACAGCAGAACCAGAAAGTCTCCAAGGCTCAACCTTCCTTTGTGCATTTGGGCAGCAAAACTAAATCCTTTCTCCTGTCCAAAGGTTCTGTCCTGTACCTCGTAAGGCACAAGTCTCACACAGCATGTGCCATGACATAATCATCTCATTCCCCACAAATTATTTCTTGTTCCAGGGCTCAGAATCTGCAATTATTTCCCAAACTAAGAGCATCCTGCATCAGAGAGGAGAGAGGAACCATCATAGGTGACACACAAGAAGAGACCCTGCCATTCCACATGCACACCACTGGTCCTGGAGGTGTGATACTGGAGGAAGGAACCACCAATCCCTCCGTATTTCTCAGTTGCAGGACCCTGATTTTCAAATTCACTCTGAAACAGGGCTGAGGGAGGTGGAAGGGGCTGGTCTCCTCCACTGTTCTTTAAACAACAGCATTAAAAAACAAAAGTTGCAGAGCAAGTGGGAAGGCACTAAGGCCCCATGCCTCTGTCACAGGGCTCCCACAGCCAGTGCCAGCAGCACATCTGCCCCACGCCTCTCCTCCCACTGCCTCTGCAGCCACGTCCTGCTGCTGCCTTCAACCCAGCCCAGCCTTTATCTTAAAGGCCATCTCCTACCCCATGACACTTCCACACCCTCCAAGTCATCTCTTCTGAGGCATCTCCCAGCTGCACAAAGCTTTGTTCAGAGACAAATCACCCCTCAGAGTTCATTGTTGCTCACAGTTGCAGTTCGGCACGTGGCACAGATGGGAAGGCGTCACCAGATGTGGGTCACGCTGTCCCCTGTGCTTCGAGGCAGATCAGATGCAGGGATCTGGCCCTCTGCACTACACCCATCTCGCCCTTGTAGTGTGCAGTTTCCATCGCTCCTCTCCAAAGACATCTGGGCTCTCTGAGGACTTGAGCAAAGGTTAAAAGCTGGGTCAGCCCTGCAGTTGCTTTCCCTTTGCCTGCCAGCTTCCCTGCAGGGCAGAGTCCAGCAGCATCCACATAACAGGTCAGTCTTCTGCTCAAGGAAGAGAAAAATCAACTTGCAACAGGCAAGAGCCTTTCCCCATGGCTACCCTCCTGCAGCCAAGAGGTCCTCAGGGCTGCACTGCCCCTACCCCATCTCTTCTGTCCTAAACTGCAGCAATTCTAGATCCATTAGACCAAAATACTACTGTACACTGGGCTCTGCTCCTGCTTTGGCATGCAGAAATAATACTGGAGATGTGTGCCGGCTGAGGACAAGGGTTGCCAGCTGCCAGCTCCAGCGAGGGGCTGGGTTTATCCAACCCTGCTTGCTTCAAACTGCATTGTTCTTCAAGCTGGGAACAGAGAATGGCTGGGGAATGCCTCCTGCTCACAGGTTTCCAGTGAACCCTGAGCCAGCCCGATCGCTCCGTGTGAGAGAAGAGCTCAGAGCTACGGCAAGGCACAGCTTGAGGGACGGCATGGGAAGGAGAGCCATGCCCACGGGGCATTTCCCAGCTTCTCTGAGTGTGCTATAATTGGACTTTGATGATATTAGAGGACTTTTCCAACCTTAATGATTCTGTGAACGCCAGACTCCCACGTGTTTCCCACCACGTCCCACTTGAATACGGTGAAGCAACAGGGGCAGGTGCTCATCAGGAGGTACCACCCCAGCTGGGAGGTCACTCCAAATACCCAGGCAGACAGTGGGAGAGCTGGACATGGTCCACATGAGAGCCTCAACGTCAACACATCGAGCACAGATGTGCTGGGAAATGTTCTGGTCCTGCCTCTTCCTCCTGAACAAGGACTGTGATCTCAGCTGTTAGAGGGCTCCAACATCAAATTTATATTAAAAAAAAATAACTTCAAATATCCCCACCTACTTGGATGCCCAGAAATCAATGAGCCTTGAATAACCTCGAAGGGGTGCGTAAAACAAAAAAAACCCTAACAGCTGGGCCCGAGCCCCAGTTTTCCTGAGTCAGGGAGGGGTGCCAGAGGCTGGAATGGACTGAGATGGTACCAAGAGCTCTGCAGAGCCTCTGAAGAAAGGAAGGGGTATAAATATGAAAGTGTATATATATATATATCCAGCAATAGCAAAACAACAGGGCATACAGCAGGCTGAGCTCTCAGCAGACTCTGCTAAATGGTTTCCAATTAATTAACTGATTACATGATAGAACAGAAGGGGATTCAAGTGAGTGCTGTTGACCTTTAAGAATAATTAATATCATCAGGATAGCAAAACTCGTCCAAGAAAAATAATTAGGAAGATTCTAATATTGCCTCCAAAGATTCTAATATTGCCACATGGAAACGGGTGAGGAAGGTTCTGGTTAATTCAGAGGCACGGCTCCTGAGTATTTCCTAGCAAACCCCTTTCTCCCTTACACTTGCTTCCACCTGCAGAGCTCACACACACACACGCTTCTTCCCTACCCCAGTCAATCCTCCCTCTCCTCTCCAGATCCATTTTCCCTGTCACGTCTTCTACACCCCATCCCCCTTCCTCTCTCCGTTTCTTCCCTAAAGATGCCTTGCTCCAATCCCTTGTTGTAACCTCCTCTCTCCAGCCTGGTCCCTGTCCCTGCCACAGCCTCATCCCAGAGTTCCACTCTCTGCTTTCCTGAACCTCAGGAAGAAGTCCCGGTCCCTGCACATGACATCAATCCACTTTTTATCTCCAGTCAGCACTGGCATCCTCATAGGCTGACAGAAGGCAAGCGCTACGTGTAATCCCAAAAAAGCCCTTCCCTGCTTTTCCTCAGCAGTCAAATCCATCACAGAGGCTGGTCTGGGAAGCAGATGTAAGAGATGCACAGCAACAGGAGGAAGATGGGAAACTCGTGAATGCCTCACCTCCATCACACCTCACCAAGCACATGAACGCTCTCACCTCACTATGTTTTCCTTGCTTCTCCTTCCCCAGTTTGCTTGGCCCCAATGTCATGCATGGGAGAGGGGCTGGAAAGCCATTCAGCCTAGCAGGAACTGTAGTGCTGAGCTGCTCAGGGAAGGTAGCCTGAACACACTGGGAGTGAGGTTACACGAGCAGCCAACATTTCTTGTGAGGGAAATGTGAAAAACCAACCCTGGAATGAAACCCACCTTTGCAGCGAATAAATAAATTTCCTCTGGTGCTTTATTATCATTAAAACTTCTGTGGCTTGACACTTCACTAAATTATAGATAAAAGGAAAAATGGTCTTCCTGGGCTCAGAAAAGCAGGCTGCTGCCAGAACCCTGTGTTTACAGCAGCTAATGAAAAGAAAGCCTACCATTAGCCTGCAGCACTCGCCCCACCTCGGCAGGGAACAGAGCTACCCGCACCCCCAGCACCGGGAGCCTGGCAGCAGCAGCTGGGCACCGCGGGGGAGCAGAGCAGGGGACAGGCAGGGGCAGTGGGCCGGCACGGGGAGGTGCACACGTGGGGAACCAAAAGGACCACGCCACCAGCCAGCAGAGATGGCAGCTGCCACCTCCCATGCTGTGCGGAGCCTCCTGGCCGCAGCAGGAGGTGAGGCTGACATGCTCCAGCTACGCCTCATCAAATGACAAGAAAAACACTCAGCCTGGGAGACAGACAGCACCGAGCAGGAGCTGCCTCATACCAGGCTGCTGCCTCCCCCACCTAGGTGTGTGGGGTGGGCATGGGGAGCAGGGAGACAGCAGGTGCCTGGGGCACACCTGAGCACGGGCATAGGAGCACCTCTGCACAAAAACCTGTCTGCAGCAGCTGAGCACACAGGGAGGAGCCGTGCTCTGAGAAGAGGCCTGCCTGCAGCCACACCTGAGCCGTGGCACGATGTGCCCCTGACAGCCCAAGGCACGCTTGGCTGAGGGGGACAGGGAACTGGTGGTGGCTAAGTCCAGCCAGAGCCCAGTGAAGCCTGCTTGCTACACTCCACGCTTATACCCACTCCAAAAGCAGAAACACGCCTTGCCTTTGGCAGCGAACTCTGTCAAAATAAACAGGAATGTCTGCACAAAAAAAGTTACATTTCACCCATTCTTCTCAATACATTATGTACTTTAAAAAAAAAAAAGTATCTTTTGCTGGTCACTGTGAGGAATATTTTCAAATGGAAAGACTAATCACCACGAAGCACTGAGTGCTTCAGAGTGCAGCAGGCATTCCTTCATTATTCCAAGACAGCAAATTACCCACAATTATCAACACGCACAACTGGATACAGCAAACATTTAGCCAAAGCCCACGGATTGTGGTTGCAACGAGGCTGGATGGCAGATGTCCTAGAGAGCTACTCATGTGAGAAAGCCCCAGACAGCAGCCGGGTAGTGGTGCTGCAAAACAAATCCATTCACGCTGCAGAGCACAGCCAATGCCAGGAATCACTGCAGTTCAGAAAGTTAGCATTCACAGAATCTTAGAGTGGTTTAGGTCAGAAGGGACCTTAGAGATCATATTTTTCCAAACCCCCGCCATGGGCAGGACACTTTTCACTAGGTCAGGCTGCTCAGAGACCCACCCAGCCTGGCCTTGAACGCTCCCAGGGATATCGCAGGTATTGCAGCTGTCAAACAGGCGGCCGGGCAGGCTGGCTGCACAGCAGGGGAGATGGAAGAATAAAGGCACTGCCGGCAGTGAAACCAGCCTGGGCACCGCACAGGCAGGCTCACACCCCATGGCTTGAGCCAGCTGCAGCTGCAGCCGGGAGTGCACAGGCGCTGCTCCCCGAGAGCCGGGCTGGGGCTGGAAGGTGAAGGAGCTTGTTCCAAGAGAAGGGCAGAAAAGGCAGGGGGCAAGCTGCAGGCTGGGCTGGGGAGGGCAGGGAAGCCGGGAGGCTTCAGTGCAGGCAGGGAGCTGGGTCGGAGGCCAGGCGGCTGCGGGGAGTGGGGACGAGGGCAGGAGGGACGGGAGGAGCCGCCGGCTCTGTCCGTGGTGCTGAAGCGCGGGCACCGGGCACGGCCTCACGCCGCCGGACACCGGCGGAGCTCCCTGGGAAGCAGTCCCGGGAGTGCCCAAGCATGACTTCAGGCATGCCGGAGGGCACCAGGCATGAAACATGGTCATCCTCAAGCACTAGCAAGGCTAAAGTCATGGTCACCCCCAGCTCCCCCGGGAGACACACCCCTGGCTCTCGCTGGCAGCCCTATAAACACCCCACAGTCTCTTGCATCCAACATAATGCACAGCTCATCCCTTCCCAGGTACAAATAAGGGGAGGGGTTGATGGGAAACTCCACCCTTTGACCAGTATTCTAATAAAATTTTATAATTCCAATAAAACTCACGACCGCCTAACTTATGACATTTAAATTCCTGCCTTGTCACACACCATCATGAATTAATGTCCCATCATTCATGCCCTGTCGTATCTTATTGCTCAAATAGCATATGATCTCAATGTTTCTATTTTTCTGCCCTGGTGCTTGTTGCCAGTACATCAAAAAGGGAAAAACCAGCCCTGCAATCATACTGTTAGTAAACTAGGACCGTGCAAAGAAAAATTCCAGGAGAGATAAATTCTGTGGTGACTTAACTTCCACTCGTCCTGCCATGATTGTTCATTCCCCCAGCATTTTTCAAGCAGGTTTCCATGTCTCCCTCCCAAGGAGGGTTTCTCTTCCCTCTGCAGCCCCTCTCACACTGGCACGGACAGGTAAGAAATGCTTTGCACCACAGGGTTTGGGGAGGAAGCAAGAGGGACAGTCAGAGGTTCTTTCTGGAGCACCTCCATGCTGCAGTGATCTCAGAAGCCTAGAAACAAAATCCATTCCTTGTCACACCCAAATCTCCAGAAATCAGCTCATTCTGTGCTACTGGTGGTCTCAGAGATGCTGTGAGGTTTAACCAAGGTACAACTACATCTCATTTTCAGCGTCACATCCAAGAGGAATGTTGTGCCTCTCTTTGAGTGGAAGCTCACCAAAAGACATCCACCAGGCCATTGTTGCACGGCACAGACTAGGTCAGAGGCTGACTCCCCCAAGCCCACCAACTTGTCTGAAGTTCACATTTTATTCCAATCTTGTAAAAAAAAACCAAAACAAACTTTAAAAAATAAAAAAATAAAATAATAAAGAAAAAAATCAAATCCAACCAAACAAAAAAATACAAAAATCAACAAATCACGCATCATTGTAGGAAGAGCTTCATTTTAAACATAGTCTGCAGAATTTTTAAAGAGTGGATGAGGAAAAAACAGGACCTTTGCAAAAACCACAGTTGCCCATTTCACATGTCTGTCAAAAGACAATCAAATTTCAGAAAGGGAAATAACTCTCACAATGTAACTGAAAAGATCATCTCAACATTTCAAAGGAAGGAAGGAGAGACAAAAGCACAGTAAAATCCTGAGAGCCCAGGATTTCACACCAGAGTGGTAGACATTACATAAGAATCCAAGTAGGCAAAACTTATTTGTGACAGAGTGTAACTCCTCTTACATTGCAACAGCATCCCACAACTCAAGGCCAGCTTTCATTAGAAATCATACAAGGTGTTATGCCTCAAATAGATCAAATAAAAGCAGAGAAAATAAATGTTATTCCAGGTTTTAAGGTGGGGAACTGAAGCAGGACAAATCTTGGCAGAAAGCATGAAGTGCTCGAGTTGGAAACTCTCTCTCAGGTCCCACTAGAGTACATCAGTCACAAACTCACCGCTCCCCCTTCTATCACAGTACAACAAACTCTCCCCACAGCCAAGCAAGGCAGCCTGCAGCCGGGAGTTAGTTACCCAGCCCTCTGAATGCAGGTCAAACGATTTCAACCCAGCCTGAAGGAAAGCCACAGTCCTGCAGGGAGCTGGTCTCTCCTCTGGCCTCGTGTACAATGGCTGGTAAAACGCAGCACCTACCTCTGCCCCGCTGCAGCAAAAGGAGTAGCTGCAGTTAACTGCTTATCAGTCACCTGAGGCAGTGAACTGGGAATAAACATGCCATCAAAGCCCTGCTGCTCATTAGCATACCAGCAAGGACCGGCACTACACCGACATCCAGGGGACAAAGCAGATGGGGAGCAGAACAGGAAAGTTTATGGAAGCAGAGGAGATGTTACAGCTGTTTACTCTAGTGGCTGTGCTATAGGCATGCCCAGAATTTTATAGGACTAGAGACATATGGGGGAAAATGCCTCCCTGAGTAAATCACAGCGCAGTGATTTGATCTTGGAAGGGGCTGGAGCAGGAACATCCTTAGAGTACAAATGGGAACCAAAAAGCACCCAAGCTGCTGCCTGCTTAGGGGTAGTAAAGGGATGTTCACCTAATAGAACTTAAAGGCTGTTTAAAGCTTTCTCATGCTTTTCTTATTTTGCCTATATTCATGGAGAAATTTGGCTCCTATTTAGGAAATGCAAAACAAACCACATTAAACTGCCAAGGAGGTGGTTTAGGTAAATGCATTTTACTCCACCTGCCCAGCGAACCACGAGCTCACCCGCTGTGCCCAGCTGATACACACGGCCTCGTGAGGCTGCATCGACTCAGGAGCACCGATGAGAGATCGAGAGCAATTAACACCAGACAGGTTTGGGTTAGGAGGAGACTGCCAGGATGGGTATCACAGCAGTGCAGTGGTGAAAGGACAAAGAAGGAAGAAACCATCAAGGAGGGGGAAGAGTAGGAGGATATCCAGAATCAAGTGGAGGGTTGCAGGCAGGCAAAGGGCCTGGAGCTGGTTATGGAATGGAGCAAAAGAGAGGGAGTTAAACCCTGATTCATATCTAAGAATGGCTCTTTCAGAGCAAGACAATGGATTATTAACTACCAAGCAGGGGAAAGTGACCCTCAAGGCATGACCGAGAGGAAACAGCGTTCCACTTGGAATAATTCAGAACATGATACTTTGTTTATTTCTTTATTTAGTTTGAGATGTCAGTCAAGCTCCCAGACTCACAGAGCAAAGAAAGTGAAGCTTGCCAGCCTTGAAAGAGGGTTGCCTGCAGCCCTCTGAAAGCACACAGGCCCCGGTTTCTGGAGTGCTGCGAGTCCTGTCCTGACACAGCACTGAGGAGGGCAGAGGGCAACTCTGCAACTTCGTACTCCCTCAGCCCCTGCAATTTTCAGGGGACGCAGCCCAGTATCTTTCCTATCTAAGCCTAAACCCATAACCTATCTCTGGGAATCCCCATGTCAAAGCTACAAACGACATTCAATACCAAGTCACCAGTTCATTTGACACTACACCACTGCCTGGAGCCAAACCAGGACACTGAGGCCAACCCCATCAGGAAACATCACAACCCACAAAGGACATTCTGGGAAGCTCCAGATAAATCACAGCTCAGATTTGCCCGTGAAAACAAGCCCACAGGTCATCCAGCTCAGTATTTCAACAGGCAAAGCAGGTCCCTGCAGCATTCCTGCCAGCACCTTCCAGTTATTCCTCAATCTTCATTTTAGGGAAAAAGAACGTTATCACACAGGTTAAAACACCTGTTGAGCTGGTGATCTGACCACACCATACTCAAAGAACAATTACACTCAGCAAAAATCAGCCCAGGGTCTCCGTCTTGAAGACCTTTGGGTGAAGGCTGGAAGGGAAAGTTTGATCTTCAACCCTGTCCTCGCTCTGGCAGGCAGCACTGAGAGAATGCTCTTTGATAGAAGCTGTGTCTGGGCTGGCCCACAAACTAATTTAGACCATGTATAAACCTCCAGAAGACAGTTTAAGAAGAGCCTCTGATGCAGACAGAAATGGCAATTATTAATTTTCTAAATAGAAATCTGACTACTTAAGCCTTATTTAAAAGCATGCCTGTCTCTGTAATTACACAGCCTTAATTTGTTTTCTTTACTACACAATAAATAAGGTGTGCACAATTACCCTCTGCAAATACAAGGCAGCGCCTCCTGACTGGCTGGTTGGGTACGCAGCGGGCCAGGAAAACATTTAGAGGGAATCACAGCCTCTTAAGTACCTGCTCCCAGTAAAGGGTGACTCAGGCACTACAAACAGCAACTTGTCTGGCTGCAGGCACAGCTCTACTGTCCCACAGCCAGGAAAGGACCTGTCCTCCCCTGAGCACCAGTTCCTGGGGCACTGTGAAGCTGAATTCCCCTGCGGACTTCCCAGTGCCTAATGAGGAGCATGTTAATGCTGAATTCTTCCCCACGAGGCACTACAACAACTTCTCTTTACTCTGCCTCTGCCTGGTTTCATGATATGCATAGGAAGTTGACAACCTCCCAGCTTGTAACCCTCTATCAAGTTCAGATAAACCGGTCAAAGACTTCCAGTGTCATTAGGAGGACAGAGAGAATGAGAGCACACCAGGCTCTTTCCCCAGTAAGCTGTGCTAAACACGGCAACATAGTAAATGTGTATTCAGATGGTTTATATGTCTCAAAGTCAGGAACCACACCATCCTAGGCTTTTCTTGTGCAGCCTCAAGCCACAGACTGAGGTTTTCTGTCAACACAAATATTTCTTCTGTTCAGCTGCATCACCTGTTAACACCAACATCCAGAAGCCTTGGCTACAAGGTTCCACAGGCCAGACCTGTTGGTCCTCACATCCAGTGTATGAGATTGTCCAGAGCCATCCCTGTAATAGTCAAAGATGCACAGAAATTGGCCCAGGAACCCACCAGTGCAACTTCTCCCAGTGAGATGGTCTCAAGTAAGGGCACAGATGACACTGGAAGAGGTCCAGTTTAGATCAGACACATATCCACCCCTGGTTAGCACCCAGCCAGTATTTGTTTTAGAAGGACTCAACTGCCTCAGCCCAACCACCAGCAGAAGAGGTAGATCCGTGCTGCAAAATCCACTGTTACATTTTGGATTGCCTCTGCAGCAGTGATAAGCTTCACATCACCAATGATCAGACAAGCCCCAGAGCCCTAATTGTCCTCATTCAAGGAGAAGGAAGAGGAAACCAAAGCTATTTCTAGACTCACACCTCTGGCTCACAGTCACCCACCACTCCTCCACTGATTAGGTTGGCCTCAAGCCCCTTGCACTTAATACAGCTAATTTCGAACCTTAAAAGGACAGGCACAACCCTGTCAGGCTGCACTTTGGAGCACTCTGAAGTCTACCACTTGAGCAGCTGAATGCTGAAAATCCCCTTCAGGGGTTTCCCGCCTTTCCTCCCTGACTCTCTGATGGGGAAGGGGGAAAAAACCAAGCCAAGCTTCACCCAAACCCCCACAAAACTGAGCTCTTGCAATTAGAACTGGGATAAGTGATCTGCTTGTGATTGCACAGCTGGGGTCTGAAGACAGGCGCGTGCACAGAGGAAGGGCCAGAAATAGATGTTACTGGGAGAAGGCAGAGCTATCTGGCCCATCTGAGAGGAGGAAACCTTGATGAAAGGCACTGGGAAAATTCTCAGTTCAGCAGGAAGTTTTGAGTCAACCCAGGATGGGAAGGGAGGTGTGTGAGAGGTGGAAATAAGTTTTTGAGACCTCAGAACTCGTACATGAGCTTCGAGTAAAATAAATGCTCAGACCCAGCTTGTAATACCCTGCAAAGGTCCAGCCCAGAGTCCCCACCACCCTGTGCCAACCTTCCCTGGCAGTGAAACCACTCTGTCATTCATTAGTCACATTTGTCATCTTACTGACTCAGCTCCACCAGCAACCATCCAAACAGCCACCAAAGGAGAAGGGAAACCAGAGCAGCAGCAAAAATGCATAGCAGTAACTCAGCAAGCCTTAAGCATCATCCCATGGTCCCAGCCCTGCATGCAGCCCCACCACGAGGGGATTGGGACAGTATCCTTCACTCCCGCCCACTACTGTACCTGGCTACAGCAGCCCAAGACTTACAGCAGAGTGACATTTCCATTAATCCTTTCATCCCTGGCTCCTACGTGCAGAGGCTGCAGAAAATGTCAGGTCTTTGAGCTGAGCTCCTGGGGAGCAGCCAAGGAGGCACCTTGATGTGCTGGCAGAGTGCTGAGGCCATGGAGGGGATCCCGGGTGGCACCAGGCTCTTGCCAGGCCGTGTAGAGCCTCAGGAGCCACTCTGGGTGCCAGGGAGCAGTGGCACCACAGTCTGAGCGCCCTTGGGAAGCAGCAGGGAGTCACCAGCCCTGCAAGCACCAGGTCTCCATCCTCGGCTGTCCAGCATCCCCCCACGGGGAGCATCCACACTGCCAAGTCCCAGGAACAGCATCAAAACCCACTGGCAAACACCAACCAAATAATATACTCACTCGCCTCGAGCTCCAAAAGGCAAGGAAAGAAAGATGTTAAGAACATGATCAATCTTATACGGCCCAAGCAGTAAACAAACACATATTTCATCACCACGTACCAATCCTAACTCTTGACAGAAGATGGATGTGGGGTTTTTTCCACTCACAAAAGTAATTCCAAAAGACAAAAACAAACACTTTGGGGAAAAGCAGCAACAATTGCCTGTGTACACATTAATGGCACATTCAGCCTCAAAGCAAGCAGACATGGCCTTCTAAACTCCTACGACATCCAAACTAATTTCATCAGGAATCAAATGTTATTCATTTTATCTGCTGGATACATAAACAGCCACTGCATAATTGACAAACAACCCTCCAAAAAAAAAAAAAAAATCAATTGAGAGTGGTACAGAGAGAACGCTCCCGCTTCCCAGGAACAAACAACTGCAGAAAACACAAAACAAATGCTACAAATCAAAGTAACAAAGAGCAGAAATCAGGAATATCCCAGTGGTCAGCATTAACGAGGGTTTATAATGAAAATATGCAATTCTTTAAGCTCAAAAAGGCTCAGTGCATGTTCACAATGCCCTCAACTATTCATGCCCTTTGGTACTGCAGATCTTCTATTTAGCAAGTACTTTACTGTCACTTAGCAACTGTAAATGGTTTTCCAAAAAGGAAGCTTTTGGGGTTTTTCAGTCCACATCATCTCTGAGCAGACATCAAAAGACAAATCTATCCTGCTCTGCAGGTCGCATCCATCTCCTTGCCCCAGGAACAAGTCTCTATCGATGGCCCAACGCACCCACACACTCAAATGGATGCACTTTTTCACGGAAGAAGCCACTAGCACTGCTTTCCAAAAAGCAGGGATAAACACAGACTCCCATTCAGCCCATCAGCTCATGCCTCAGGCCGGGGCCTCTCACCAACCCCTTTTCACCTTTTATACCTACAGGGGAGCAGAGAGAGGGGTTTGATCTTGGACACAGTCACTCGGACAAAATATTTCAAGCCCACAGAGCACCTTGCACAGTGGCCTGAAATTCAGGCTTTGCTTTATCACCTTGGGAAAAGTAAACACACATCTAGAAAAGAAACCAGTGCCCTTGGCCCCAAGGATGTGGAAATTCCCCGTGACACCACTCCCCAGCTAACAATGCCCCAGCAGCTGGACACTTGTGCGATGTCCCAGGACAACAGGGCTCCAACCTCTCAGGCACAAAGCACCCCTACCCCAGGCCCGCTGCAGACACCAGTTTAAGAAGTCAATAATAAGGAGCAGAGCCGGCAGCCCCACACCCCCGGATTTGTGTCAGAAAAGCAGCCTTCGGTTAAAAACTAATGAGCGGGGCAGGCTCTGGCTCTGTGCTGGGGCGGGCGGGCGGCCGCCCCCAAGCTCCGCAGAAAGGGAAACGTGCAGCAGCCACCAGGCTGCTAATGATGCCGTGCTCGTTAGGGCGGCCATCAAAGCCAGGGCAGTCATTAGGAGCCCAATCCCCTCAGCTTCCCAGCGGGAGCTCTCCCCGTCCTGCATTGCAGCCCATTCCGCTTCCCCGTGCGTTTGCTTTTCCACCTCCTGCCCTTCCCCACCTCTGCCTCTCGTTCCCCATCAGCATTCCCATTCCCTCTCCTTGCTGTCCCCCGCAGGCGCTTTGGGGATCCGCCTTGGGAATCGCGTTTCCACGGGGAGCAGAGGGAACAGGGGACAGCGGTCGCTGGCACTTACATGTAGTGCAGGTGGGGGTTCTTGGCAAAGGCTCGTGGCTGGATGTTTCGTAGTCCTGAGTTCTTGATTGTCCTGCAGAGAGATGCAGAAGGGCAGCAATGGAGTCAAGGCAGACAATTGCTCTACAGCCCTGCTCAGCACATGAGGTGTGCTGGGAGCCTGCGACTCCAACCCGTTCCCAGGAGGGAAATCTGTCCCCGGGCAGCCTCCACGAGCTACAAGCAAAGAGGGAATCGGGCTTTTTATCTTCATCTGATGTGGTAACACCGCACAGGCTCTGCACAGAGCAGCTGCTGGGCGAGGCTCTGCTCTCACATCCACCAAGGCTTGCTGGGGTGGCACAGGCCATCTCCTGCTCCTCTCTTCTCCCTCCAGCTGCGCAAGTAGCACTGCACAGCAAACCTAGCCCCCAGCAAAGCCATCTCACATCTTCATCCCCAAGAGGAAGCCCTGCTGCTTGCAGCGCTGATAAGGAAGGGCATTTTCCATAGGGAATGCTGGATCTTGAAGGGAGAAGAATCCTTTTCACAGCCTGCTTTGGAAAAGCTCTATCAGTACTATGACTAGGATTTATCAATACTCTCAAGCACATGGTGTGACTATTGGGGGTGGTCCTGTGCAAGGCCAGGAGCTGAACTTGACCATCTTTGTAGGTGCCTTCCAGCTCAGCATGTTCTGTGATTCTGTGAATATCTGCTGTCCCTGCTGCTTTGTTAGGTGAGGAGAGAAAGACAGCCAGCCTGCTTACAAGGGGTTTGTGTGTTACAAGTACAGCTTGCTGGAATTTGGTTACTGAGTACTCAGCCCCATACACATCCTCCAGCCCACATGGGAGCTGTACTTAATGTAGAGCTCCCAGTGAAACACATTATTAGAGTCTCTGATTAGCCCTGAGCAACACTCTGCATCTCACACACGCAGCATCCAGGGCGCTCACAGATCCAGAGGATGTAGGAGGGGGAATTAAGAGATTGGGTGGCATCCTTGCTTGGCCAGGTTTCCCAAGCATATGGAAAGTCCCTTCAATCTCATGGACCTCAGTTTCCCCTCCATGACGCACAAAATTGACCTCTCCCCATGCTGGGAGAGCTGTGCAGGGAGATGCAATTCCCCTATTGCGCTGCACCACCGTGATGGTAACTGCACTAAATGAGGACCAACAGCCCAGCAATGAAGGATTGGTGGAGACAGCTGGAATTTTACATTGTGGGGCTGGAATGAGTCAGAGCAACACGTAAGCCCAGAACCAGAACAGCAGGGGAGAGGAGAGGTCAGGGCTGATGTATGCTGACAGAGCTGTCAGGAGCTAGCAATCCTCCTTCTCACAGACCCAGCCAAGACCAAAAAGCGTTTCATCTCCATTTTGTGGGCTCTCATAGCAAAACACGGTAGATCCAGCAGCTTAAACTGGCAGCATGGAGGCTGCAGAGGGAAGGAAGCCATGGATCTGCTGGAAGGAAGGGGTTGCCCATGCCCATTCCCCTCCCCAATGCACAGGACATACTCACAGCCTCTGGAGTCCCGTGTACAGCTCCATGTCAACGGCGTTCAGCGTCTGCAAGTTCTTCCAGTTCTCTATGTGTCTGTGGAGAAGAAGGAAAGGCTCAGCTGTAGCACAACCAGCTGCTTGCTGAGCCCATGCCAGGGACAGCACACAGAGGGAGGATGTCACACCCCACCACCCAGCCCCATTCTGTTTTCCCAGCATTTTGGAAAAGTCAAATAACATGGATTTACCCGCAGTTTCAAGTGCGGAACATGCAACCAAACCATTGAATATCCTTGCCCAAGTCATTGCCCCTCACTGCACACATCAGTGACAAAGACACGATTGAAATGGGTCATGCAAAAAGAGTGAAAGCTAATAAAACCTCTCAACAAAAACTTAGGGCCTAAATGAAAAAAGTCACATATTTATCCAGTCTCTAACTGGGGTGTATAAACAGGGCCCTAGTCTTCGCTGGCTGGAAGCGCTGCTGGCAGGAGAGCACCAAGCTTAGTTTGGAAACATTGCCTTTATTACAAATTCCTCAGTCGCCTGGGGCAGTCTGGCAGGTATGTTATAGAGAACAAAAACAGAAATAGATCTGTCACCGCAGGATTGTTTTCAGTAAATATTAGAGGCGGGGGAAGGTGACAGATCCGCAGCCCCAGAGAACAGGGTCCCCTGTTATCGGCAGCACAGGAGTGATGCTGGCAGCAGTGTGGCTGCCTGGCGGTGGCCACAGGACTCTGCTGAGAGGCTGCAATGCTGTGCGCTGTGGAAGGAGTTCAGTCTTCATCTCACAGGCAATCTTTGGACAGTTCTGTCTTTCTCACAGATTAAACTCAGACAACCTCCCACCAGAAAGCACAAACATTTTCAAGAGGGTCTTTGCTGCGAAGCATGTGGAGGTAGTCTTCTCTAAAAGTCAGCTTAGAGGGGGGAAAAACATCTGGCAGGTCCGCTCAGACAATATGTGAAAGCCCAACCTTGAAGTCTCTGAACACATGCACCCAAGCTCACATCTGCCTTGATGCAATAGCTGGCTTTGGACTTGACCCTGGAGAGGGGAAACATCTCCAAGCGATGAAGGGTTGGAGTGATGAGAAAACACTGAGAACTATCCTGTGATTCTAGGCAAGAAGGTTGCAGGACCCCACATGGTGGTCCAGAGGGTGAGCAAGCAGAAGAGGGATCTTAGACCACTTCCAGAGCAGCCACAGGGGCCACAAGTTCCTCCTCCGGCACTTGCTCTGCCTTGCGCTTGCACAAGAACAGATGAATTAGCGGGACAGAAGCACACGGACCTGCTTGAGCCACACCCCAAAAAAACATCCAACTCAGAAAAAGTAAAACACAGCCTGGACTAAATCTCCTCATATTTCTCACCTCTCACCATGCAGATCCAAGTAAAGCAGAGACCCACAAGATTGACCTCTGCTTTCCACATGTTCCATAATTTGTCTGCATGCCCAGAGGGGTTATTCTAAGGACACAGCACAAGCTCCCAAGTGCTGCTACATGTCAGGGTAAGTCACAGTTCATCCCCAATGCCCTCTCATCAGCTCGGATCGCCTGTGTCCCAGACGGAATGAAGGAACAGGACATCGTTGCAGCCACTTCGTGTTCCCTGCCAATGTCTACGGCCCCTGTGAACATTTCCAGAACAAAACACAGACTGGGAGGAGTCAGTCAGGAGATCCAAGAGCTCAGTGAAACCCTCTGGAGTCAAGGCAGGGCTGCCAGTTCAGGCCCCGGGCAACGAGATTGCAGGACTGAGCAAGGCCGGAAACACAGGTTGAAAACATTTCCCATCTGCAATTCCTACACAGCAAAGTGAAGGTCCTCTGAGAGAAAGAAAGAACATGGGAAGGAGGAATGGGATGATGTGGGTTTACCACCAGGGCATGCTGAAGCCACAGCATCTGAGCAATGACCTTCAGGGAGGGATGGAACAGTCCCGAGCCAGGAGTTATGGAGCAACCACAGCTGGGAAGGAGGCGGCGGCCAGATTGGCTCTTGTTTTATTGATTGAGTTTGCTAAAAAAAGTCAAGGTTATTTTTGACCTGACACTCAAAGCCATGTGGGCAGCATTCTAGAAGAGACAGAAAAAGACCTGAGCTTGTTCCCAGTGACATGCCCAGGCATGAATTTCCTATGACTCAGCACTGGGGCATGGGGGTCTTGGGTCCTCCCCATGGCCAAGCCCCCCTCCCACAGTGACATAACACTGGACTGTAAATGCAACTCCACAACCTGTATTCCAGCCTCCCAAAAAAAGCCCCAGAGCTTCCTGAGCCAGATATGCTTTGGTACATTATTTAACAGAGTCATACCACACCCATAAAGAGAGAGACAAGAAAAACAGCAGTGGCACTATACATGCACACACACACACATTGGATAAACCGCCAACCCAGCAGCTGCTTTATGTAGAGTGCAATGCAGGGAAATAACAATTAGCTGCACAGGTCAGCAAGGGTCTTTGAGTCCTTTAAGCTACACAAACACCTCCCTTCTCAGGGATTTGCAGAAATGGCTTTTCCCCTTTACTCTCTGATTTTTCAACTTAACATGAGTTGCACCCTTGCTCCCAGAAGTGACAAATCAGTCTTGGTTTACAGTACCTCAAAGATACACCAGGAAAAATATTTTCTTTGGTTCCCTATTGCTTTAGAAAGAATAGTGTAACTTTGCACGGGCTGGGTTCACCTGAACCCACTTAAAAAAACAAAACAGAAATGCATCTTATTCTGAAAGCTCGAGGAGTCAAGCTGTGATTGCAAAATTGGCAGTGGTTGCACAGGAAAGCAAAGCAACCAAGCAGAGAAACTCCACCCCTGAAACTTAAGTCCCTCTCATGCCCTTCAGTATCTCAACTAGCTCCCCCTCTTTTCCTTCCAGGGTTTTGCTTGCCCTAGAAATCTTATATCCTCCCACTTGCTGCCGAAGACTGAGACCTTTCCTCCTCCTCTGCCTGGGTTCATTAACCCGGCAGGAAGGCGAGTGCCTGGTTCACACCAAATACAGCTGTGACAGCTCCCAGCCCTGCTCTGGTCTCCTCAGACAGGCGTTGAGGTATGAATTACAGTCAGTGGACTGCAGTTTATTCCTCCCTGCACATCTCTAAGTACATATTCCTGTGGCATTCCTCAGTTATTACGAAGGCACACTGCTCTTCTGCAAGACCCTAAAGTTTCAAGAGCATTACCGTACTCCACAAATCCTGAGGAGCTCACCACGTGCAGATCCACCTAGACTCATGTCCAACTTGTAATCGAGACCATATGAGGTGCATCACTTACACAGATGATGTCGCTCACTTATTTTTTGGGTGGAGGATGGAGGGTAGGGCATGTTTGTTTAAATACTCACTTCCTTCTCGTACTTCTTGTATGTTAGAAGGGTCCTGCTGGTCCAAGTCTCCTTGCTTGCACTGCAGAGCTGAATTATACCATGTCTTCTGCAGACCAAGCCAATTCCACCTTGGGGCCCTCCCAACTCAGACTGAAACGCTGCACCTCTCATCCCTTACCCAAATGTACTCACTTGCATTTTACATCCATTTTCTCTTGTGTCAAAACTGTCTTTGCTTAAGCATCTCTATTTCTTTCCTGGCACTTCTTCCAACCTCCTTCACAAGCAGGAGCCAGGCCCACCCAGCTATCATTTACAAACTACATGATGCCAGCTCTTCTAAGGCAGCGCATCTGTACCTGTGAAGTGCAAGGCAAATGGTCTCAAGTGCCCTGAAGAGACACTAACTCACGTCCCAGAAGTGATGCAGATATCTTGCTCAGGCAGAGTCCTGGCAGAGAGGTTGTTTTGCTTCTGATTTCAGACCTAGCACAACTAATGCTCACACTTGGTGATCAACGCAAGAACCACTGTGATAGACACATTACAAATGGCTCTCTATTTTCTTTATCATCCTATTTAAGTCCTTTTTCCTTGAGTAAGAGTGACCAGAAACACAGAGCAGACTCCAGGAGATCTCACTTGTGTAACAGCATGAGCAGCTCCCCAGCTACACTGGAAAAACCATGAGCTGCAGCCTGAGATCACATTGGCCTTTATCACTGCCCCATCAGCCTGGAGGCTTGTGTTTACCCCATTATTAAGCATTGCAACAAGCATTTCTGTCCACCAGGTCATTTCCAACCTCATGATTTCCTAGCCAGCAGCAAAAGCCTTGTTACACCCACATTTATATTCACCCCACCTGGCATTGGAGAGCATCTCTGGGTTTTGTTACTGCAGCTCTTCCCGTTGGCCACCCTCAACTCACTTTGAGCTCCAGTGGCAAAGCCCGTGAGGGCACTCTCGCCTCTTGTGCCAGTATGCTCAACAAAACCATCTCAACATCACCTCCAAGGAGCCTCAGCAGTTCTCATCTTTCAACATCCTCCACCACCACTTCACCTAGCGCACCTGGGCCATACAGTGTCTTCTCCAGAAAAACAAACCACTTGTGATGTAATGCAGCATCATGTTAACCTCTCATCACAAAGTCATCCCTTTGCTGGGGAAATCAGCTGCTTTTCCAAAGGATGGCACAGGCTTAGCCTGACAAAAGCCAACCTTAAGAGCCCAACCCTGCATCACATCTCTGTCTCCATGTACCCACAGACCTGCCCTTACAACTTGTTGAAAGCCTTGTAGGGCGCTGCAGTCAGACCAGCGGTCAATCCCCAGCTGTGTCCCAGTTAACAGCAAACCTGTGAGGCCTGAAGCCCTGTTTGTCAGCCCTGCAGCTTGCAAGCATCACATCCCGCTCGCAGATCCTGTATGGAGCCAGCAAGGCAGCCTGGTGTCCTTGCCCCTGCATCACACAGACAGAGATCAGTGACCTTGCTGACCATAAGGTCAACAACTCACAGGGTTTAGGTATCAGCAGGTCTTGAGAAGTGCCAGGACCTTGCCCTGCTTGCTGGAAGGGGGCTGGTAGCCAACAAACCTGTGGGAACAGCAATTTCTTTCATTCCCAGAAGGAATGCCTGTGTCTGACAAAAAGATGATAGGCTGGTGTCATCTTCTTGATACTACACAGCTTCACATGCTCCCCTCGCAGCCCAGGGCCAATGCAGCAAGGGAGACTGGAATATCCACTGGGATTCAGACACAGCCAGGCTCATTTCATCCCACATGCACAAAGCAGAGGTGAGGAGACAGCCTCATGACAATTTACCAAGCAATTAACTTGAGGCTGCTTAATGTGTCTGGCCTTCCTTCACCCTCCTCACACAACAAGGATAACATTTGTCCAATCTCTTCTCTCAGCTTTTCGAACATTGTGGTCAACAGCTGAAAAAGGCACCCAACAAGCACCAAGCATTACACAGCGTGTTCCCCAAACCTGTGTCCATCCCAAACCGGAGGGGAGCGACTTTTCCCAAGGATGCCATCAGCTCCAATCAGTGCCCGAGCAGATGACATGTCCCTGCTGTGCAAGTGCCACCACTCGTGTCTGGATGCTGGGCAGGGAGTGAGCCGTGTGCCAGCAATTAGGCAGCACCCCAACACACACACAGTTGTGTAAAATATACATATACATATACATATATATAGGGAAGGCAAGCAGAGCATTTACCTCCTCTCTCTTGTAGTGCAACAGGAAAATTGATTCGTCACCCAGGCATATTAAACCTCGCAATCCAGACAGACACATTAGCTTTCAATTACCTGATATGTTTAGCATTATAAACAAACCTCCTGGCACGCCAGCTCCAGACCATGCAAATGTGAATTTGATTGCAGCGGGAATAAAGGAAAGACATCTCTGAACCCTTGACCAGTAAGTCCTGCCTCCTCCAAGCAGAGGTGCTGCAGATGTTGATGGGAAGCCCTGGAAGCTGGTGCAGGTCCCACACAAACCCAGGGATAAGCACAGCCCTTGTGGCTACTGCCAGCTCCTTTTATCCATGCATCACATCCTACATGAGGCTGAGGAAGCCGTAAAGGAATCAAACATCTTTCACAGTATTGTAAGGCACTTATCATATAATTTAATAACTAGAGGCACAAAGGACTTGATTCCCTCAATATGAAATTTATAAAAGTGAATTGGTAACAGAAACTTAAAGGCAAGTGCAGCAGAATAAAGACTTACAAGGACAACATTTTCCCCATTTAAATCGTGGTCTTCCCCTTCCCAAAAAGCATAGAAATGTCACCCAGCAGTGGATCATTAAGGATAATTTGAGGGAAAAGAGGGGTAGAGAAAGCAAATCCAGCTTTGTAGAAACAATTATGAGCATAACCTCACAGTGTAATCATGATTCGTCAAGGTAACGATGGTAAAACACCACTGTGACACAGCTCCCTCTGCGCTGCTCTGCTCCTCCTGCCAAGGTCGTGTCGGGGTACGTGGGTGCTGCAGAGAGCGCGACAGGGATGCACTCAGCCCCCACCCCATGGGCTGGGCCACATCCAACCCAGCCATCCAAAGCAGACCCTTGCAGAAAGGAGACCTTTCCTGAGCAAAGGAGAAAGTTCCCAATCCCCAGCTGAGGAAGATGTGGGAACAACAGAGCTCCCCACAAGCCGCTGCACAGTGGCACCTCAACAGCCTTCTGGAGAAACCCGACTGCTAGACACCAGCAAGGCACAGGACACAAGGAACTCAGAGAGGACTCCCTCACAGAACACTTTTCAGATGAGTCCAGGTAAGTTTCATGTTCACCCCAACAGCATCTGCCTGGCCCCTGGCTGGCCAGGAGCATCCACAGGGTGCAGAAGAGCTGCTACAGCTGCACCATCTAACAAGATTGCCATATAGAGACACCCTCCCATAGAAGATGCCTCGAGAAACAACTTTAAGCTATGCTGAACATGTTTGGTTTCTTTTTCCAGGCTCTGCACTTATTCCATCCTGCATGGCACCCATAAGGACACACAGGATCTGGATATCAGAAACAGGCAGCAGCGCCAGCGCCACCAGAACCTCATCCTTTGGACAGGAGATCCTCTCAGGGTGCACTGTGCTCCATGTTTGTGCTCCAGTTTCCTTCTGTGATCTCCTCAAGCCTTTGCATCCCCCACCAGCTCTGGATGATGACTTACAGAGCAGAGAGCATTCCTTTCAGGGACAGTGTGTCAGTGTTACTGGAGGACAGCAGGCTGCCTGGCTGCAGCATGGACAGATGGCCGCAGCACACACGAAGCGCTATGTTCCTGTTATCACACACTGCATCCGAAGCTTTTCAGTGTAGGGAATTATTCCCAGGCACATACTTTCAGAAAGGAAGAAATAGGTGCAAAGTAGGATAGCAGAGCCAAAGAAGTGCTGTGGGCAGCAGTACAGCTGCCACCACAACAAATACCTGCCCTATTATTCCATCGCTATTACTCAGCTAGGCCTGAGAGGGAGCAGCCCTGGGGTCCCCAGCAAGGACTGAGGTGTCCAAAATCATTCCAGTGCTGAAGAAACCTCATTTATCAGAGACAAGGAGCAGTGCAAAAGCCTCAGGAAATTCCCAAAGACTTCAGCATCTCCTGCACAGGGAGCAGGGTTGAGGGGACAGTGCCCAAAAATCCCCTCTGTGTAAGGGCTGGGCTCGTGGTTCAGCACCAGCTCCCTGCCCACCACCTTGGCACTTGCCAGCTCCTGCAGGCTCTCTCCCTAACTCTCTTATTTATTGCCCACGACTATCTGACCCCTGCACAGTCCCAAATACGATCCAGAGTGAGAAAGCATGAAATAGGATGAGCAGTTTTGTCCTGCAGACATGGATATAAATACACAAACACAGACACCTTGGGTGAATCATCAGTAAAAGTGAGAGTTCACTCCCCACCTGCAGCATCAGCCAAAGCTCACTCCCCTTTTCCTATGAGTGACAAAACCAATTCTATTTCCCCAAAAGACCATTTCTTTCATTACTCTCTGGCAGAAGAACCTGCAAAGGCAGTCTTCTGTGCCCAGAGAGGTACTTCTTGCCGTTGGACATGGACCTGGGGTATGTGGAGCAGAGACACCTGGCTCAGGACTGCTAACACCAACCTGTGCATGTCTAATCATACCACATCTCCAAAATAGCCATGCAGCTGGCTAGGATGGGAGGGTAACTAAAGGACAGGGGAAAAAAAAAATATTCCCCTGGGAGTTTTACACCACACAGACCTCAGGGCAAAGCAGCACCCTTTGGGTTCCTGCACCGACATAAAGCAAAAGAGCGCCTGTTTCTCAGCAGCTCTCCAAGCACCTGCCATGCCAAAGGAAAGGATGCTTTATCTATAGGATTTGGTATGCAGGGAGAGCCAGCAGTGTGCAGCATTTAAAGATCAAACGGCATTTTAGAGAGGAAGCAGCACCCTGGTCAAAATCGGCTTCAGTAATCACATTCTGCTTTATTAAGCCCTCCTTGAAACTTCAAACTGGAAGTCAGATTCCCTCACACTTCCATCTCCAAACAGGTCCGGGGCTTTTCAGAAACCAAACTATAATATTTAAAAAAATATTTATAAATACATATATATGTGTATATTTATATATAAAATATATACATTACTATATTAATACAGGCAAAAAAAGCTGCCAATCTCTACTCCAAAGGCAGCTGTTTCTGTCCTGGAGAGCACAGTGCCTACACACGTTAGCAAGACAATGAGAGGTACTAAACGTGTGGGATCACTAGAGTTCAGCTTGGCAGGAATAATTCCTTGATAAAAAGCAGTGCCAAAGAGCATGCGGTGGAAAGGACGCCCCCCAAAAAGACACAGGGCCTTGGAGATGGTCAAGATGATATTCTGGCAAAGCATAGTAGCTCAGCTAGGACCCAAAAGGGAGCACTGCCAGCCACATGCACTCATTGCACTTCATGCTGTGCTTGAAGACAGGAAAACGGATGGAGGAGGAAAAGGAGAAAATAAAGTCTCCCACAAACTGGCTGTTACTGTGATAGATGGCACCAGGAATGAGAAGGCAGGAAGAAGAGTCCAGTAAAAGCAGACATGAGAGCCAGGAATGGGGCTGTACAAGTGCCATGGCTGGAGGGGGCTGTGGTCCTTAATCCGGACCTGCTGTATATGTGCCACACAAACCCACACAAACCCACAAGCACACTTCCCTAAAACCACAGCCACCATGGGAGTCTCATTTCAGGAGTCTTACATCCACATGAGCTTCATCTCTAACCCTGTTTTGATGCAGGTGCACATTTTTGGGCAGATCCTTCCCACTGCTCCCATGCGCGGCTCCTGAAAGCAGCACAGAAACCAGAGCTTGGAGCTCAAACCGTGGTTGCCAAAGGCTGCCTCAGCCTCCGCACAGTTTTGGCCATCCAACAGCCAAATCCAGTGCTATCCCACAGTCCCCCACCCTACTTTAACCTCCTCTGCTCCCCCACAGCTCTACCACCCCCATAGTACAGCTCACCCCGTTTCCAGCTTTCTCACACATCCCAAACACAGGGAAAGCCACCGGCCAAGAACGAGGAGGGACAGTCTTTTTGGACTTGGATGGTGCTCTTGTGAGGCTGCTGGTTTGCTTTTTTTCCTCAAACATCTCCCAAGGAGCCTGAACTTTGATCCTCCAGCATTTTGGCTCCTTGGATGTTTATGAGGCTCAAACAGGCAGGCAGCAATGCCCAGCTGGGCTGGCCACAGGCCAGGCTCCCAGCCTCTGTCCTCAGGACAGCCATGGGCAGAGGAACTCCAGCCTACAAGGAGACTTTCCAAGGCCCTCGTTACCTCCACAGCATCACAGATCTGCCTGCCCAGCTTCTGGCTGCTCCCTACAAAGCCAAAGAACCAGATAAATTCTGCATAAATTCTCAGGTTATTTTTGAGCCAACTGCCGTGACCCCCCGAGGTTTGTATCTGCACTTCAAATAAATCACAGCCAGCTCTGCCCACCCTCCTCAGCAACAATAAAGGGGCTCCTCCATCACCCAGGAGAAGGGCTTGGTCCTCTTTTCTCCAAGAAAAGCCATGAAAACAACCTCTTCCCTTTCCTCCACAAAGCTTTTCCTATGAGGGACACACACACACTGACTTGGCTCTTATTGCAGAGGTGTAAGAACAGAAGCATCACTCAGGAGCAGGGGGATGTACTCATTAAGAACGGTGACTCAGAGCTCAAGGTTTCCTAGGATAACAGGTATTTTGTGGGAAGTCAGCTGGCTCTGAAAAGGAAAAGCAAACCAGCATGCCTATAAACATGACACAGGCAGGAAGAGGTAGGGAGGGGAAGAAAGGAGGGCAAGGAGGCAACAGACACTTTAAAAGCTCCTCTCCCAGCACTCTACTTTGTTCTTATAAATGTGTAAAAAGCACCTTGCAAAAATCTTAGAGAAGACACTCTGACAGCCAGAGACGCTGCTAACCTGGCTGTTGTGTTAGAGCTGATCCAGCTGCACAAACAGCAAATCCTGGGATGGTTTCTATCTCCTCTCTCAGCTCAATCTGCCATTCCTCTACACAAAGGCATAGCTGAGTTATGGAGAAGCCTCTGCTTGCCTGGCACCTTGACTTGCAGCTTCTCAGGACACCAAGACCAGCCCTCCTCAACCAAGACCCCACCATGAGCTCCTCCTTCACCAGGGCCAAAGATGGGCTGAAACCCTTGAGCTCACACTGCCCGAACACGCTGCTGTTGAGCTGCACTGGCTGCTAATCAGATCAGATTTGTTTTACACCAGGAGCAAGGCAGGAGGACACAACCTGAGCTACTGCAGCGTGGCCAATACGTGGCAAACATCAACCCAGCACTGACATCCCCACCCTGCACTTGCAGGGTCTCCTTGCACCGTTTGAAGTTGTTGTTCATCACTGGGGCTTGGGGCTTTGCACAGAGGTTTAAGGCCACAGCTGTGACACGTAACGACATCCACAAGACAAGTGAAAATATGATGAGCCCGATAGCTTTGTGCTCACTGAGCTTCCTGCTGCTGAAGGATTTCCAGGAGGCTGGCATTAAACTAACAGGTATAAAATCTCACAGGGGCATTTGAGGAATCCAAAGGTCCTGCTCAGCAGTAATTGAGGAGAGGCAGGGAGCAAGGAAGTTACGATGCCCCTCCTGACATCGCTTGCCCTTTCACCACTTGCTCTGAAGATGTATTTAACAGGACACGTGTCTTTTTGGTGCCATTTAGGGTCATGGAACAATTTTGAAGCCAGAAAGCAGATCATCAGACAAAGTCCCTCCAGGCAGATGTTGTTTTATTTTTTTTGTTTGTTTTTGCAAAGAATCACTCAAACTTTGTTTCTGCTCCTGGGCAGCTGGAGGGCCTGGAGAGTCCCAGCACCAGCCCACCCTCAAAGCAAACTACCCGAGCCCAGAGGCTTATCAGCGAAGGAAAACTCACTCTGCACAAAGAATACAGACATTGTCTGCCCCCAGAGCAGGCAGCCCTCTGGGGAGCGGGGCTGGCTCGCTCACAGCCAGCAGCAGCTGGGCCCCAGAACCCACACCGTGTGCCAGGCTGGGCTTACCAGGGACAGCAGCTGGCAGGGACAGCCCTCCTGCAGCCAGCTCCTCCTCCCGCTGTGGGGATTGCAGTGGGATGGAGAAGGGCTGCCTTTGTGCTCCCTCCTTTGCAGCTGGAGTGCTGGGACCAGGTGTCACCAACCTACACTTTGATATCACCTCACACTGACCTCACTCACAGCCTCCCCACGCCGAGCTCCTTGGGGGCCCACCAGCCCCTCAGACACCTTCAAGCTCACCAGGCAGCCAGACCTGCCCAAAGCCCCCAAACTCAAGCCACAGATATCTCCAACAGCACTGGGTCAGGCCACGCTCTGATCTCTCCTACTGCAAGGCCAAGGCTCGGATTCAGCCCCTAGGACAGGATGCACAGTGTCACCATGCCATGCTTGCACCTGTCACCACATTACCAAAGTTTTCTGCCCCAAAATCACCATTTACAGCCCTTCCAGATGTTTTGCTTGCTCTCAGTGAGGGCAGGAGACAGAAGTGAAGGAAGCAGGATAAGGACAGAGGGGACGGCAGAGCCTAGAGACAAAGCAGCACTGGGATGCTCCAAGTCCAGAAGCTGCAGCTCCCTTCCCCAGGACTCTGGACCCTACAGAAAAGCAGGGACAGGTGTAAGATATTCCTGACTCCCACTTGAGCTGGCACAGCCCCCAGCACCACTGAAATCACCTTGCTGACAGTGAGCACAGCAATGCCACCAGCTTAGGAAATGACTTTGTGCATCAGCAGCTGCAACATCCTCCATGGCTCCCCCGAGAGCAGCAGCACGTGGTGCCTTCACACAGCCATCCCTGCACACTCCTGCCCCTCCCGAGTCCCAAAGCCCTGGCTCAGCTGCCCCATGAGGGCATCCCGACCTTCCCCAGCTGTGCAAAGCAAGCACCAGCTCCCATTTCCACATTTTGGGTGGTGAGAGCATCAGGGCAGCCTGGCCATGGGGTCCCACACAAACACGCAGAGACAGAGAACCTCTGGGTGAGAGGCAATGCAAGATCTCCTGAAGCCACCCCCACATGCTGACCAACAGATTCTGCCCATGCTGGTTTTAAGCTGGGTTAGTTTTGGCTTTTCACATCTTTCCCGTAACTCCCCTTTGAAACATCCTGTAGTTGCTATGGAAATCGTCTCATCAGTATGGGTGGAGCATAGCAGTACTGGCCAAAACTCCCTGTGGCTCCCAGTTTACACCAGTTCCTAGGATCTGGCAGCACTGGAGGTTACTCCAAGTTGCACAGGCAACACCCAGAGCTTAAAGCAATGCTTGGCACTGATGGATGAGCGAGACCCATCTGGGAGTCAAGGGCAGGGACTTGCAATTCACCCAGGGACAAACAGGTTAAAATGAAAATTGAGACACTCTCACACTGGCTAAGGGATGAGAGGGTCATGAACAGCAAAAAGCCACAATTTGCGCCAGCAACACCCTCAGCTGGAGCAGGAAGTGGCCACAGATGAGGGCAGCAGGAGCTTAGCAGAGCTAAGCTTTGTCACTGGCCCTGCCACCGATGCGGCCTCCAGGGAGGCTTCTCCTGCCTGCTCTGCACTGCCAGCTCTGACATGAAGCTAACCAGCAAGCAGGGTGTGAAGAGCAACCATCAAGTGCCGTGAAGAGGGCTGGAGGGTAGAACAGAAATCTTTTCTATGAGGCAAAGAGAGCAGCACATTGGGCAATTGCTACGTGCTCCAGAGGGCCCACTTCACACACTGAGTCACCCCCTCCCACCTGAGAGCCCTGCACAACATCCAGGTTTGACACCACGAGTCAATTCCTTGCTGAAAACACCGGCAGAGTCCTTGCAGGCCATGGATTATCCTTTACCACTAGAGCTTGGAGCATGCAGCTATAGCAGGAACCAGAGACCAGCTGAGTGGGAAATGCATCTTCTCTGTGGCAGTGGACAGCAGGCCAGCAGCACTCCGTGCACGGGGAGGTGGCAGATGTACCGCAGCTGTCATCCAGCCCAGATTTAGGGTAAGTGCCAGGGACCCCCATCTCCATCACCCCACCCAGCTGGGAGAGAGGGAGGACGTGACGCCTCTACCAACACTGTGGACTCCTCCTGCCTCTGGTCATGCTGAGTGGCTGTGTTCAACCTGCTGGCATCTGTCACCTCGTCACCAGCTGCAGCCCATGACAAATGACAGCAGGAGGCTCTCCTAGCTGCAGAATGCAAGCCAAGGTTTCAGCCACTACCAGGGCTGTCCCCAGCCATTCCCAACCAGAGATCACATCACTAATGGCAGCTTAACTCTGGTGCAATCTGGTGCTACAGCAAGGAGCTTCCAAGCTGCCTGGTGGGCAGTTACATCACCAGACCCCCACCAGCACCCATCACGGACCAGCACACATGAAATACCTTTCACATCATCACTGCAAGCTTGGCATGACCAGGTTAGAGAGGTTTTCCCAAGCATTTGTCTCCTGGAGCAGTGATTTTCCTCACTCAGTATTGATGCCACCGTGCAGATCTCACCAGGTTTTACCATCCCCTCTCACCAGCCCTGCACAAAGCCACTGGGCTGTCACACAGCACATCCCACCCACCCTCTACTCCCAGACCTGCCTGCAAAGGGCAAATCACACGGGCAGCACCATGATGTGCTGTGGCACATCCATTGGGCTCACACATCACTGGTTCCAGGCGAATCTGAGCACAGCACAGAGCACTGCTGGACCCTGCATTACAGGTGCACCACCCTGTCCAAAGGGCTAAAGAACAATTTGCACCATCAGGCTGCAAGGTGCACATCTACACACCTGCTTTGGGAGCGCCTTGCCAGATCCCAAGTGCTCTCCCAAAAGAATGCACTGAAGAGAGAAAGTTGGGCTTGAGCTGTTACTGAGCCATCCACGCCTGGTCAGAGATGCTGCAAACAGTAGAAGCCTGCACTCCAGCAATTGTCCTTTCTCACCCAAATTTAGCAAGTTCAAGACATAAAGCAGAAAGCCACAGCTGAAATGCCTCCCACCCCCTGTCCCATGCCCAGGGAATGCAGTCTGTCTTGCTGCCTCCTGGCAGAAATCTCATTTTGCTCCACAGTTTTGGGGAGAAGTTATTGAAAAAACATGCATGCAAAGCTGCCTGCGAAGCAAAGGGACTTTAAAAAATCAACAGAGACCTGAACCAGCCCCACTTGGACCAGGGACAGCCAACCCAGGCTGAAGCCAGGGGAGCAGCCAGCCACCCATGACTCTGTGCCACTGTCACCTCCAACTCACGACACTATGCCAGAACATGTCACCATCCCTCCTGCAACATCTCCAAAGGCCTGGCTGACAG
Source organism: Ifrita kowaldi (assembly GCA_013398055.1). Lineage (NCBI taxonomy): Eukaryota > Metazoa > Chordata > Aves > Passeriformes > Cinclosomatidae > Ifrita > Ifrita kowaldi. The sequence goes on along the minus strand of VZRS01007801.1, from coordinate 14,269 downwards.
ACTGTGCAGCCTCCACAGTCTCTTTATCCTCTGTGACCCACAGGTAACCTCAGCAACAGAGCAGGGACCATCCCATATCACAGAAAACTAAACCACGGACCAAGTAAACAACTTATCTCTCGTCACACAGCAGAACTTGCAGGATGCCTTAAGAGGTCGTTTCTCCAACATCCACATTTTCTCCATCTTTACCCCCACTTGGAGGTCCCCATCTAAACCACAGCAGCAGGGATGCTTTGGGGAGGCTCAGTCAGCCCTGTGAATGCTGCTACCAGGAAGACTCTGCTATTAGGCAGCAGAGCAGAATTTGGGGCTGACTCCTGGGCAGGGCACCCAGGTGGCTGCCTGGGTGCACCCCAGCTGCACCCCACGATGCCCAGCAGAGAGCTGTGCCCTTTGCCTGCATAGCAGCACAGTGCCTCAAATAAAAACTCCCCACAGCCAGCACAGTGAATAAGATTACAACAAATATAAACTAATGATACAGCTGTCAAGACAGATTAGACTGCACAGTGTAAAAAATTGCAGGGCTGTTTAGTCACAACAATATAAGATTAATTTATCAATACAGCTTATGTGGCACTGGAGAGATAGCAAATTGAATAAGTGAATCTTTTCTACACCTTGCTCAAGGAGGGAGTCTCAGACCCGATGGGTGTATGGGGCTGGATACCAGTGAGGATCCGCAGGCTGTGATCACCCAACAGGGCTGGTTTGACACAGCCCAGGGGGATCTGCATCCTCATCCCAGCCTTAGGGGATGGCACATGTGCCACCCAAACGCACAGCTCTGCACCCACATGCTCCTAAAGGTGCCCACCCTTCTGCAGTACCAGAGTGGAGAGCGATGTTGCTAAATCAAGACATCCAGAAGCTGCTGCTGCAGGCAGGAACCTCCCAGAGCCTTTTCCACAAGCTCCTCCAAGTCCAGCATCACAGGACTGGAGCTGTTTGTGTGGCCTCACCTTTCAGCTCTGTCCCAGTTCCAGCGTGTACGTGTGCTGGGGCACACAGGAATCCGAGGCAGCATCCACTGCTCTAACACACGCAAAAATATGCACAGCCACAGCCACCCCTTGGGGGCCAAGCCCTGGCAGAACCAGGCAAGCTTGCAGCCCTGAGAACATCTCTCATGAGTTCCCAGAAAGCAAGGATCCAACCCACAGGTCCTCAGGACGTGCTTCCCTATTCATCCCACAGCTGCTACCCAAAGACTACAGCGACTGCACTGGGCCCGTGTCTTTTCGGATCTCTCATGTGTTGTCATCTGTGGGTTAAAAGATGTGCAAGTAAATAAATAGGTGCAGGGATAATGAGCCAAGGTTTCGATCTGTGAAGGTGAGAGCACAGCAGCATCTGCCAATACGAAGGAAGCACCCGTTTCTATAAATATTGAAATCCGGTAATTATCATCATTAGAACTAGTTGTGATTTAGCCATAGCTCAATCCCAACAAGTAAGAATGGCGTTTATTTGCCACAATTAGAACAGCTAAAAATACCTCCCAAACTTCGCCTGGTTCAGCCCCATCCCAGCAGGCTCAGCTCTGGGCAGGGAGAAATGCAAAGCAGGGGATTGCTGGAAGGACCATGTGGGGCTGAAGAAACCTTGTGCTCTCACAGGGAGACCAGGAAGCCAACACAAGGCCACCCCACCTTCTAGGAGCCCTTCACAGAAGCTCTGCTCCATGGCTTTCTCCTCAACTCTGTTTCATCCCCTCTAATTTGTGCCCCCCACACTGACTCATAAGGGTGGCTGTTCCCTCTGCAGAGCAACATTCCCTCTAGCAAGCTACATTTCCCATACCAAAAGTTTCTTTGCAGTTGTCAAAAGGCACAGATCTGCTTTAAAAGGCAAACAGAAAAGCCTGGCTCAAGCAAGCCATCCCACTGGCAGTGGGAGCAATAGCCCTGGTAGCCCCCAAATGGTCCAAACCAGCCATGGCTGATAGCCACAGATTTCCTCACCTTGTGGGAACCTTGCAGTTATGCTGAGAGCCCTCCATACACTCAGCATCCCTCCCAGGCTCCAGCTGAGTGCTGCAGGACTCCTAGAGCTCAGCATGCTGGACAGACAGCTTCATGGATGAGCCTGCTAAAGACCTCAACCTTCCCAGCTTCTACAGACAACCCCACACACAAAATCCTGTGAGCGGCATTGAGCTGTCCTGTCCTTCCTCTGCAAAGCGACCAGAGGGTCACCACCTTTCCAGAAGCTTTAAACATGAAGGGACATGGCCATCCTGCCTTGGGGACACATCTGCATTCCAGCTGCCACCAGCAGTTTCCCAGCCTTTTCCCTGATGATAAATAAATGCCTGTGAGGTGCAGATAAATATTGCACCTCAAAGCAGCTACAATCAGCTCTCAGCTTCCCATCCAAGTCCGCAATCCAGGAAAAAAATCCCCATCTACTGACACAAATCACCCAGGGTCATCTCCTCGTGCTTGTTCCAAGACTCCAGATTTTCCCTGAGGAAACGTGCTCAGCTCCCCCGGTCAGGGATGTTCTTTCTGACAGTCACGGTGAATATTCTCCCTGCTTATCCCATAATATCTGGAAAGGGCCGTGAAATGGGAGCTCAGAGAGTCTCCACTGCGCGGGGGCGAAGGCACTGAGGTGCTGCTCCCTGCCAGGTCCCAAACATCCATCCCAGCCCCACTGGCCTCCACCTGCTCCTCCCTGAAATGCCTCCAGCCCTGGGATTTCTCAGCTCCCAGCCTCCCTCCGCGGGTAATCTGACCCCTCTGATGTCTTTTCCCCCCTGCTCTGTTTGCTTCTGAACTCTCTCCAGTTTGTCAACATTCCCATAATAAGGTGCCTTAAACTGAGACCACATTCCTGGATTTTCTTTTTTTTATTATTATTTTGGGGCTTTTCTGTTGTTTTGCTTTGCATTTTTTCCAGGGAGAATAGCCAGGTCGTAGCTCTGCTCCCACAGCTCCCCCTCTCCCCAAACACAGCCCATCACTACGAGTTTAGGGCCCTAAGCCAGTTCTCAGTCCATTTGGCAGCGTCGTATCCAAGGCAAACTGAACTAATTTTGAGAGTAAGATTTGGTGAGACACTATATCAAATGCTTTGCTAAATCCAAATATATTAGGATTTCCACGTTCTGCTCAGCCACTAATTTTGTGATTCCATCAAAAAGAAAAAGCAATCAGGTTTGTCTGGCAAGATTTATTCTTTCTAAATCCCTGCTGTTATTGCTCATGCTTTCCTTATCCTCTAGTGCTTCACTTTCTTAATACTGCAGGACTGGAAGCGTTTGCTGGAAATTTATTTTTGCTATTTATATGGATTTTGAAAATCTGCCTCTGCTCTCCTCCGCTGCCCCCTGCCTTTCCCACTGCTGTTTAGCATCCCTGTGCTCCCACAGCACTCATCATCTCCTCCATCCTCCTCCCAAAGCCAGAGCACAGCAGCATCACAAGCCCAGTGTTAATACACAACTCAGACACAAGATACAGGAGAAAAACTAATTAAAAAAAAAATGTTTGGCATGAAGAGAAAGGTCTAAAGAAAACACCCAGCTGGGTCAAGCCCAGGTCCATGGCAGAGCATCACCAACAGTTAATATTAATTCCTGAATCAGTCACCCTGAGCATCTCCACATTTTTCTTGCAAATCTTCTGGCAGCCACATTTGGGGTGATCAGGGAGAGTTGAGCCACAGGTGACACGGGTCAGTGCCTTTCCAGGGGACACACACAGTCCATGCTGGGTCAGGGCCAGCCCTTCTGTAAACCAAGCCCTGAACCACTCAGGCAGCTGAGGAGCTCCTCCAGGCCTGGGGTTTGCAGAGAAAGGTCAGGAAAGGCTGCACTGCCCTGCTCTAGGCTGGTACCCCAGTTTCCCACTCATACCTTGAGGGCTGAGGTACTCAGAAAGCCACATCACAAGGCACTCAGATCTCCTGCAGTGTTTTCCTCCCCAGTGAGCCAAGCAGAACTCTCTAAGTCCTGTGTTCACACAGCAGCTTTTCAGACAGCACCATCCCAAAACACTGCCACGGGTGACCCCATCCCAGCTCTGACTGTGCATCCACTGCTGTGTGCTCCACTGACCTCCGTGGGAGCAGGGCAGAGCTGCTCCTGCAGTTCAGGGTGTCACTCCCTCCTGCTCATCAGGAGGAAAAAGGCAGCTGGGCTGGAGTGTCGCCGGTTTCTGCTCACCAGGCCTTAGAAAGACTCAGTAATTTGTACACCAAAGAACACCTGCTTGGGTGCCAGCTGCCTGCACACCCTCGGGACACCCCAGCCAGCCCCAGCAAAGCAGCAGCACTACCAGCCTGTATGGAGGACAAGCCACAAGCCCCAGCCACAGCCTTCCCACAGACACTGACACCTCCCCTGGCACACTCAGGTCATGGCACTGAGCTGATGCTTGGCTTCCCAAACCTCCATCAGGTCAGGTCTCTGTCAGACCCTTTGCCTCAGCTCCTACGTGCTGTTCCAGGGGAAAAAACACAGCATGGTCATCCCAGCAACTCGAGACTCAGAAACAGAGCAGCAGCATCCAGCAGAAGCCCAGGTGACAATTCTCCATTACACAAGGGACCTCTGCTGCCCACAGCTCCTTCAGTGCCCGCTGAAGGGAGCTTACACAGGGGCACGGTGGAGCTAAGCTATGACATGACCCCAAGCACTCAAGGGATAAAAGGAGATTTTCTCTTGACTCCGGCTATTTCTACATATCAGAAATGTGTCCTGGGGGAGCAGCCATCCCCAGGAGCCCTGCTGAGGGCTGGGATACCAACACCCTCCAGTTTACAGCCAGCTGGCTGCAGCCCAGCTGAAGATGACAGCCCAGCTCTGCTTGCAGCACAAGGATGACCTTCCCCGCAGGCAGCCAGGCAAAATGTCCTCCACCAGCTCCCACTGGCAAGGGAGTCCTGAAGGAGCTGGTGGGAGGGATTAACCCATCCTGGGACAGCTGCCCTCCACCACCCCATCCATTCCCCCAGCCTCACCAAGGCTCAGGATTTACAGAACAGGCAGAGTAAGGGGGGTCAGCAGCAGAAAACTAATGGGGACGGAGGATTTACAAGGAAGGGCTGGATTCAGGGAAGGCAGAGCAAAGCAGAGGGTGATTTACAGGGTCAGCAGCAATTTACACAGCAGGTGGCACAGGGGATGCAAGGATTTACAGGGGCAGGGGAGAAGTGCATTTTATGGGTCTTTATTAGGAAATGAGCATCTCCTTCCCCTGACCGCTGTGACCTGGGGAAGGACGTGGGAGCTGATGGATCTCCAAGGAGCCTCCCCCTTGTTCTGGAGGTCACAGACAGGCCATCATGGGGAACCAGCCCTCTCCCAGCATGGCTGCATACTGCAGCTGGTGTCTGCTTGGCCACAACAAACTCAGGGTCATTCCAGAGTGTCCTTGTCCCACCACTGCCCCGGGGCAGTGTTCCAAGGGCAGTCTTGGTGGTCAGTGCCTCCGGGAAGGCTACAAACAAACCCTCAGACATCTCCTCCTGGAACTGGAGGCTCTTCCTGGCAAGCCCCACAGTCCCTCCCCACCAGGGTCTGATCCAGCTCACCTGCTGGCAGAGGCAGCATTTCTCCCACTGCCAAGGCTCCTCCCGCCACTAGGACGGGGCTGCCAGGCTGCTGACAGGCAGGCAGGGTCGGGGGCTGCTGTCCCTCCACCCCGTGGTGAGGGCGGTGAGCCAGCCCCAGGGCCACCAGCACAGACACACATGAGTCACATCACCCACTCTCCAGTCCCATTTTCCAGCTGCTTCTGGCACCCAGCAGAAGCCAGGGATTGGGGTGGGCCCCACACATGCGACCCTCAGCACATCACTTTGGGCAAGCAGGTCCTTTCCCTGTCCCACAGCATCTTCCCCCCACTCCTGAACTGTAGCAGGGCTGGTGAGGGACACACTCCCCAAGCACACAACGCAAAACGTGAGGGGTGGCAGTGTGTTCGGGTCTCCAGCTGTCACAAAGCTCCCAGCCCTGGCTCTCCTAGCAGCATCCTTGAGCTGGCAGGTGCCAGGCTGGGCACAGAGACACAAGGGTTACACCTGGCCTGCTCACCCTGCAAGCAGGAAAAGGAAAGAAATATATATGAAAAGTTGTCCCGACACAGAAACTCCACCATGTTGTGACATCACCACTCTGGAGCACACCATGGCTGGTTTCTGCCACCCCAGGAGATGACAGCTCAACTGAACATGCAGGAGTGAGCCAGGACACACATCCTGCTGCCCCCAGCTCTTCCCTGCCACTGCTTCCTGTCCGTGGTACAAGACACAGGCTGCCCCTCCAGAAGTGACATTCATGGCACAGCATGGCCTGGGGCCCAAAACCTCAGCCCTGCCAACAGGAGGATGCCCCCAGGTGACATGCCATCCCACACCTCTCGTGCTCCCGTGTTTACTCCCCAAAAAGAGGCTTGCAAAACAAGAAATGGAGGGGTTGATCCTAGAAAAGCCAAGAAAAACGGGGAATTCACTCAGGCATTTCATCTCAGTCTCATTCTCCAGACGCTCCCCTATTTTGTAACAGATAGAGGAGGCCTCGTGCTAAACAAGTGCAATCCCTGCAGGGGACACCCAGCCTCTCACAGTGCTGGGCTGCTCAGCACAGGGATGCTGTAAGACTCGTGCCACTAGCAGAGAGAGGGATGGAGGGGAACAGCTCCAAGCACTGACCACAGACACCCATGAAAGCATCGAACACTGCCCAGCCCTGGCCCGGCATAAAAGAGGTTAAAATAAAGTTGTGAGCAGCCTACATAAAGAAGTTTCTCTCAGCCTGGAGAGATGCAGCTTTGCAGCCCAGACGGGTCACACCGGGCGGCATCCCAATGTGTAGGAGCCCAGATAACATCCCGTAACTTGCAGGTGAGGACTCACTCCCAGCCCAGCTGATCCCACAGATCCTCAGCAGAGACACATGGACAGCATCCCAAACAAGCTCGTCCTCTTATCCATGTGAAGCTTCCAGAGAGGCACAACAGCAACACTCAACTCACAGCATCACCAGAACCACAGACAGCAGCAACACCATTGCCCCCCTCCCGCTCCCCCAAAGTTTGACTAAAGCTCAGGAGTATCTTTGCTTTTATAAATCTCTGCCTTTTAATGATGGCTTCAAGGCTCAGAGAAAAAAAGGCCCATTAAACTCACTGAATAAGTTAATGGGGCAGAGAGAATCCATTTCAAAGCCACCCCAGGCTATTTTCCTCTGGAGCTAAAGCCTGAATAAGCAAAAAGGAAAAATTAAAACTGTACAGTGCTTTGCCAATAAATAACCCCCAGTGTAATCTGCTACTAGGCAGGCCTCCATTTTCAGAGATAATAGGATGCAGATCAACTGCAAACCACCTCCCCTTGCAGGGACCACCACCTTTTGATTGCAATTAGCAGTGCCGAGGCAGGAGCCTCCATCTCCTGCCTGTCCCCTTCCACCTGCCTGGGCAGGAGGGAATTTCCTGCAGGAAATGCCAAAATCCAGCACTTGGCTCTGCAATCTCCCAACATCAATGCTCCAGACACACACCCCTGCTTCTCTGCCCCATTTTTCCCTAGCCCTCCTGCCCCTTCATCCCTGTCTTCTCTCCCTCCTTCACCAGCAGCGCTGTGGGTCCATCCCTCACCCATCAACCAGAGCCCACACACAGCTGCTCCTCCCCAAACACTTAAAAGACAAGTGCATGTCCCAGAGAGGAAGAAAAAAAAATAAAACTCCCTGCTTGTAAATGTTGATCCCACTAGACGCAGTTTGTTTACTTTTTAATATTTAAAGACGCTAATTAAATCTCTGAATAAATAAATCTATGCTACCCGTGCCTTTTGGAAGGTAGGTATCCTTCCCTTGAGGCCAGGGCAGTCCAGAACATGCTGGGTGCTGGGCAGTCTGCCTGGGTCTGGGGACAAGCCTGGGGCAAAGCCTGAGGATCCCATCACCATCCCTTCTGGAAGGAAAAGCTTATTGGCAACACGAAGCAACACCAGGCTGGGAGCATCAGACACCTCAGCCATCAAGTCCTGGAGGAGAGCACAGGCAGGACAAGGCACCGAGAGGATTTCCAGGCAGGGGTGCCCTCAGTGGTTCCTCTCAGCCCTGGGATGGGATTTCAGCTACAAGCCAGGAGCCAAGGGCTTGTGCTCCCAAGGGCCAGAGGATGAACCCACCAAGTGCTGGGAGGACACAGACACCAACACACAGCACCACAGCCCACCACCACCACCACACCAGCAGCCAGGGCTGCTCCAGAGACCAGCTACAGACACCCACATCCCTTCCAGCTGCCCAGAGCCAGATCAGGCAGCCCACACAGCTTCTTACCTGAGAGCTTCCCTGTTCCAGCTCCCCTTCTCAAAACCAACACGCAGCATCTCGCAAGGAGCAGCGACCGCTGCCTCCCTCACACACAGCCCTCAACACCCACAGCTCAGCTCTTCCACCCGAACCTCTTCAGCATCATTAGGCTCTGCCTCTCCCAAATCCGCTCTAGCTGTATCCTGCACCTTGCCATTAACCCCCACAGTGCCAGCCCTGCAGAGCTCCTTGTTGCCCCTCCCTGCCCAGCTGGCATCCCTGCACCGTGCAGGTGCCCGGCTCGCACTCCTCGGGTTCAGGCTTTGCTTTGATGCTCCCAAGAACATCCTCTAGCATCTGGCCCCACCTGAAATGAGGGGCACAGCACTTCCCAAGGGAGCTGCTCTGATATTAATTCCGCTCTGTGCTACTCTGCCCTCTCCCCTGCAGAGTCTGGGACAGCCAGTGAGATGGCTGGAAGCACAGATCTGTCCAGAGCCCGTGTGAGGTTCAAAAGAGGAAATAGTCCCCAGCAACATTCATCTTCTCTGAACAGGCACAAAGAGAGCCCCAGGAGGAAGGGATGCTCTCAGCAGGCTGGGGAGCTGGGAACGCACAGCATCCTTGCCCTGTGTCCCACTGAACTTTGCTTGTTCCACAGGCTGCTCAGCAGCAGCCACCAAGGGACTCGGGGGCTTTCACCTTACTTTTCCTGGGATTATATTTTGGCCAGGAGAGCACAGGCAAGGCATGAGACAAACAGAGCCAGGGCCCACCTCACTGCCCCAGGAACACCCATCCACATCCTGAAGGAAACAGTTTTGGGGACAAGAGAGATTTTTCCAGCCACACAAGTCACAGAGCTCCCCACAGGCAATCCCATCTGTACTGGGAGAGAAACGAGGGATGCCCGAGCTGGCCTTGTCTGCCTGGGTTAGGAGCAGGCAGGAAGAGGGCAGGCAGCCCAAGGGAGCATTTGCACAGCTGGATCACAGGCTGGAGAGCCAGGACTCCTTCTTCCCAGCCCAGGTCACTGCACAGCATTTCCATGGGGAGCATGGGGTGGGGGATGAGGCCAGAGCTGCTCCAGGAGCAGAAGGAAAGCCAGCAGCTGCAGGCACCCGAGATCTCCCCCATGTGGCTTCATGTCCCGGCAGGGTCAGGAGTTAGAGCCTGGCATTGCTGCAGCTCAGCTGAGCGTTCATGTTCCTAATTCATGCTGGCAAAACCCTGAGCATGCAGGGTCCTCGGCAGTGCTCAGATTCCCAGCATCTGTTTGAGCACTCCCACATTAACATTTCCTAGTGGGAACCTCCTGGTGAGAACTAGTTAAGGGACAGCCTTGCACAGCCCAGAAGGATGGGGACTGCACCGTGCTCACATCTGCTCCTACCCACTTCCCAGTCCCCCAGGGACAGCGCAGAGCAGCCAGCAAAGGCACCAGTGCCCTGTCCCCTTCCCAGCACACCTGAGCCTAGCAGGGAGCTGTACGAGAGCTGCAGGCAAGAGGCTGCATGGTGGGTAGCACTTGGGCTCAGCATCCCTCTGCATCCTTCCCTGGGATCCCAAGACCGTTTAGCTGTCATTTCAACAAGCACTGTAGTCAAGAATAAGCACCCCGAGTTGCACATCTGTGCTGTCACACTCCCTTAGGAACCCTTCCTGGCCTCTCTGCCCCACTGCTGGGACTTGTGTCTTTAATTAAAAAGGCAGTTTTTATTTAGGCAGATCGAAGCCGGAGTGATGTCACTTGTGGGTATAGGAAGGGCACAGTCACTACCAGGCTCCATTATCCACCATCCCAAAGCACTGGGTGGCAGCTGGAGGAAAGCTGGCTGTTCACATGGCTCTGGCTTCTCCTGCAGCTCCTCAACTGCTACAGCACATGAAAACAAGCTAAAAACACAGCACATGTTTTTCTGGTGCCACCCTGCAGGCGAGCACAGGCCAGGTCTCACACAGAGGGAAACAGGGAAGGCTCCCCCACTCCCTTGGGCTGTGGAAACGGGGTGCTATGTGGAAGATGGGGATACCCAAGGACACAGCACAGCAGGATTGGTGGAGTAGCACTGATTCCATTGCAGAGCTCCAAGGAGAGTCCAGAGAGATTTTAGTCCTGCTTAAGCCCAGGCCCTGGGCTGTACCATGGCTCTAACCAATGTCCATCACCCACTCCCCAACACACATCCAACAAAATGCTGCCCCTGCCATGGTGCTGGGGGTCCCTTTGCTGTTGCGTTGCAGGACCACAGGGTGTCACAGCCTTTCCATCGTGCTGGCAGCCCTTGGCAATAGCCAGCAGAGAAATGACCAGCCCCTCTTTGCCCCAGCTGCCAGGGAAAATGAGATAATCCCAGGAGGATGTTACAGGGCCAAGGCCAGATTCCGGCCCCCACTCACCCTTGCTCTGTCTCACAGCAGGCTCTTCTCAGCCTTCCCCCCTTGGAGAAGGACGTGTGGCCTCTTTAGCTCTCTGACCTCCATCCAAGCTGTGCAGCAGAGGTTTAATCAAAGGAGCAAAGAGCATTGCACCTACCCTGGAGGCCTCCAAACACAGCTCTCAGTCTGTGCCTTCTTGCCACTACCTCCAGGATTTCTCCATGGACCTCTCTCATGTCTGCTAAACAAAGCATGACCAATAGAACAGCCTTGTTTATCCCTTGCTCCATGCTTGGCTTCTCCCTAAACCCTGGCCAGTGCTGGGCTAAGGGATCTCCATCCTCACTCTGCTTCTTGCAGGCCAGTCCCACCACTGTTCTGTGCCTCAGCTTCCCCAGCAGTAAAATGGGCAGAGCTGTTAGAGGCTTCCTTGCAGGATCACAGCCAGAAGCTGGTCTCAGAGGGTGGGTCAGGACCCCGATCAGGCACCTCTTGCCCAGCAACACCTTCTCACCGCACCTGCTTTGGTCAGGCCAAGTCCAAAAAGCTGCAAATCACCTCAATTCACAGACAGGCTGGGGCTGTGTCTTGCAGCACTGGTGGAGGAGCTGTGGGTAGGTGGGGGTGCACTGACCGCGCTCTCCCGCAGCAGCACAGAGAAGAAAGCCATGACCCAGCACCCCACTCGGGTCCTAGGAGACCATCCGACACCAGTGGGTGCCCACACAGAGATGGGGATGCCGAGTTAGGGAGCAGGTGAGAGCCCAGGAGGGGTTCAGCAGCACGGGCACGCAGAGCAAAGGCCTTTCACTGTGACAGCGAGCAGACGGTGACCCGACCCCCGAGCCCCCGCAGCCCCCGGAGCTCCCGCAGCCAGCGCCGCTCCCGTGCGGCTCCGAGCCGAGAGAGGAAGAGCATCGCGCATCGCGCATCCCGCATCCCGCATCCCGGAGCCGGGCTGTCTGGCGCTGCCGCTTGCCCTCTAGCGGCACAGCCGCCTTTAGACGGGAATAGCGGAGCGGAGGAGCCGGGATGCGCCGGGCAGAGGAGCCGGGGCTGAGCCGGGCTCCGGCCGCCCCAGCGGGGCGCAGGGTGGAGGCTCGGCCGGGCGCTGTGGAACACCCACGGATGTGGAACATGCTCGTTTGCCAGCGTTCCTGCACCCACAGCCTCAGTCCGGAGCGTGTCCTCTTTGGGGGACAAATCCGACAGCCCGCTGCAGCCGTAGTGCTGGTGCTGCATGCGCGGCTCTCAAGGAACCTGGAGAACCACTGAGATGAGCGAGCTGCGGGCCCTCATCTCCTCCTGTGGGCACAAAGTGCTGCGATGTCCAGCCGCGGCACAAAGCGCAGCCTCTGAGCGAGGAACTCGCCCACAGCACCTCCTCGATGACAGCTTTGCTGTGCGCCCCTTGGTGCAGAGGGGAGGGCAGGAGGATTTGGGGCAGACCGGAGCCCACAGGCTGCTGTCAAGCACAGCTGCTTAGAAAGCACCTACACAGCCTGTCGGAACCCCCTCTGCAGGAAACACTGAACTACTACTATCGCACAGAGCCCGGTAAATGACACCCCGAGTTACAAGCACTAGTAACGCTCACTTTGGAAGCCTGGCAGGCTTAGGGCTGGGTTTATTCCCCACTTGTCAGCAGCCCCCCTAAATGGGATGCACCAAATCCAGCCATAAACTCCTGGACAGCACCAAGCAGGGGCTTTTCACTGAGCAGGACAAGCCGGTGTGCCAGGGTGGCACTGGGAAGCATCACCATGCTCCATCTACCTCCAGGGTTTCCCAAAATTGATCCCATGGGACATCTCAGGGACTCTTTGGGGGATTCACTGAAAGGGCCCAGCATTGCTGGGTGCATGGATGGTCACAGGGCTGTGGGAGAGCTTGAGCAGCCTCATGCCACAGCACATGAAGATGCTTTGCTTCACAGAGGTGAGCTGATAACATAAAGCAGACTCAGAAAGCTTTTCCTAACTGAGCTCTACATAAGCCCTTAGCCAGAGGCAACACCTTTCTGAGCCTCCAAGCACAGCAAGGCAGCTCCTTCCTCAGTCTCTTCTTCCTCCCATTAAACATCCATCCTAGACCTGAAGCACCTCTGACTCACCTCTCCAATTATAAGACAAGCCTACAGTCAGAACTAATTTAGACCTCCCCAAAACCTGCAGGACATGACGACATGGGAGATGTCACATCCACCCTGAAACCATCTGGGCCACCAGCTCCTCCCGTCAGGCCAGCAGCTCTGGCCCCATATTTGGCTCAGAAAAAGTCTAGGAAGTGCTGGCAGGCACCAAAACTGTCTCCTTCCTGAAGAAATACCTGACATCACCTGTGCCAGGAAAGTGCCTCTCTCCATAGTGCGTCAGCAGAAAGACGGTCAGCAGAAAGAGCAGGGCAAGGAGCCAACAGCCAGCCCACAGGAAAGGGGGAGGATACGGATCAGTTCTCCTGGCTTAAATCACCTCTAGAGCATCAAGACCATATATCTCAGCCCAACTCTTTGCCCCAAACATCTTTGCACCCTTTTCTGTCCTCGCAGCTTGGTGCTGCACCCACCTCCCCCATCCTAACATCCTTCAGGATAGATGCTCTGCATGAACAAGCGTCCTGCAAATCCAAGCTGGATTGAATTAGGGACCTTTTGGATTGTCTCTGGAGCAGCCAAAGCCTCTGGGACCAGGAGATGGGAGACTTTGGGAATGCAGAGCCCTTCATCTCAGCAGAGCAGTAGAACACGAGGCACACTGGGCACAACATGGCTGATTCACAGAGAGAGGAAAAGTTTGTGCCTGTTGTCTGAAGCAGAGCAGTCAATAATCTGAGCATCACAGGAGCCTTTCTCCTGGCTGTTTTGGTCACCAAAGCAAGTTCTGCTCCCTCCAGCCCTGCCTGGAAAAGTCCTGCCCTTTCTGTCATCCCTCCTTCCCAGACATGGGCACACACGAGCATTCCCAGTGCCTCGGCTCCCCCGGTGCCAGCAGGGAAGGGGTGCTGCTGCTGCTCCCAGCACCCCCTCGCTCTCCCCCACTCCACATGCTCCCAGCTCCCGCGCAGCGAGTGGGGGCTGCGCTGCCGCTCCCCCCACAGCTCCCAGCGCTGACGTGGCTCTCCCACCCCCGGCCAGGCCCACGGCATGGAGCGGATGCTGCCGTGGACTGGTGGGACAGCCTGATAAGGAAGAATGAAGATGCTGCTCTTGTCTATGGAGGGGAGCAAGATGCTTCCTCTTGCCCCTGCCAGTGAGACCCCAAAATCTTGCATCCCACTGTGCTCCACAATGAGCCACCTCCTCTTGGGTTGCTCTGAATCCATCTCACCTTGTTGAAAGCAACTACGAGCTGCACAGATACACCCTGAACATCCAGCCATCGAGTGTATTTTACCATGAGAACCCCCATTCTCCCCTGATGAGGCTGGGTAAAGAGTGAGGCCTTACATACCGGGGACATCTCCCTACCTCCAGGGAGCCCAGGGGTGACACACGCAGGCCACCACCGCCTGCCTAGCAGCATCTCTGCAGTGCCATAGCAACAGCTGAGAAATAGGGAGGCCCAGATGGCAAACTCCTCCGTCTGTCCTTCCCCACGCGCGGTGCCGGCGCACGCA